>OX155959.1:9055363-9655363 GCA_944548615.1 Micropterix aruncella | reverse complement strand
GCTTTACACGGCAGACTAATAAAATTAAAAAAATAGAGTTGAATCCATATACATGACGATACATATAAAATAAATAATTATTATAAGAATATTAATAGTCCTCTTAGGCACTCAATACAAAAAATAATCACACAATAGAAAGTATCAAAAAAATTTTTAAAAAAAAACAACGTATATATATGGTCAGGTATGTTACGTTAAACATTGTAATCTACATATTAAATATTAAATTCATAATATTATTATTAAACAATAAATACTAAAATGAGGTACCTGAAAGTTACATATTAATGTTATTCCCTTTTGAAAGAATTGGCATGCTCAAAAAAATCACCCAGCTTATAGAAAGCATGTGTGGATTGCAGCTTTTGTTTAATAAATCTTTTAAACGCCTTTGTTTCCATCTTTCTTTTGGAGAATGGTAGCCGGTTAAAGAGCTTATAACTCAAATATCCAAAGGACTTTTGTGTCTCCGTAAGGCGTACTTTAGGCAGGATAGCATCATCACGTCTGCGTGTATTGTGGGAGTGCATATTCCCGTTTACCCCTTATTCGTTAATATTAGATTTAGCATATAGTAGACATTTTACAACATATTCAGTTAAAAGTTAGTATTTTGTACTTAATAAAGTATGGTTCGCAGTGCGTGTCACGGGATACTCCTGTAATTGCTCTCAGTGCACTTTTCAGTAAAATGAAAACCCTAGAACTGTCTGTGGCATTCCCCCATATCAGTATACCATAAATCATTTTAGAATGGAAACAAGCTTGATACGCAGTTATTGCAGTGATTTCGCCAGCTAAGAACTTAATCTTTTTTATCGCATATTTTGCCGAAGAAAGCGCACTACACAGTTCATTAATATGGATGTTCCAGCTAAGATGATGATCGATCATGATACCTAGGAACTTTGATTAATGAATGAGAACTAAAATTAAATACCAAATTATTAATTTACATTAATACTTAGACTTTCTAATGAATTATACACCGCGCCCAGCTCTGAATATAAAAATTAAACAGGTATTTTATCTAAACATTTATAATAATATTTGTTGTTTTTTTTTTCATATATATATATATATATATATATATATATATATATATATATATATATATATATATATATATATATATATATATATATATATATATATATATATATATATATATATATATATATATATATATATATATATATATATATATATATATATATATATATATATATAGAATGAATATAATTGACAATCTCGTGCTATAAATTTTCTTTATGTGTTTAATAATCTATCTTTATTGAACTACTTCTTCTATCTACTTGTTTATTATTAATCTACTTCTTTATTGATGTACCTTTAACTTTACCCTATTGGACATCTCAAACTGGATTAAAAATACGAGATAGGTAAGGGCTGTTGCGAAAATCGTCCTTATCATCGTCATATCGAGGGGTAGTAAATCCCAAACAGTCATTTTCAAATTATAGTGGCGCAGATTCAACAGAAATAGCGTAATCTGTAAAAAATAAAAATAACAAATAATTTAAATTTTTCAATTTTGCATGTTTACATTTCACATACTCGTATATCCTTGTCTAGTTTGCGAATAAACCGCTTTTGGATGTGGCAATATCAGTTTATATTAGTAAAATTTGAACTCAGATACTATGTGTACAATGCCAATTTTCGACAATATTACAATATTATCATTATCAAATATCAAATAAGGGTGATTATAATAGGTATTAATTGTGTGTTGTTAATAAATAATATAAATAAATTTTCATTGTGTCTAATAATATAATACATAAAATGTAGGTACTCTATTTATAATCATACTTAGCATTATTTTATCATTACTCTAATGACAATACTTAATTATAGTAAGTGTTAACCATGCAATACAATCAATATAATCAAATTTATACCTACTTATAGCAATTTCAACTAAAACACAAACAGATACTAATAAAAAAATACTTCTAAAATTCGATCAAATTATAAAAATGGTGGCTTATCAACTTCTTTATGATTGTTTATTTTGAATTGTAATCATTTAAAATTTCAATACCGCCACGGAGGAAAGTCAGTTCAGTTTATTTTCGAAAAGTCTCTTTAAATCGTAGAACTTACACGTATCTAGACTTTTTTTATATAATGAATTGTGGACTATACATTTAATAATTTGCATATGCATTTAAAAAAAACTGAATATAATATACCTAGCTATATTTTTTGATGCATTTCGAATATATATGAACAATTTTTATTCAAAACTACCTAATTAACTACAAAGAAGTTAAAATTCTGAACTGCCATAAAATTGAAAATGAAATAAAATAGGAATGGTCATAAAACTATAAAATAGTCAATAAAATAAAATAAAACAATGTAAAATCATTAAATTATAAAAAATATCTTCTAAATGGAAATTATGTTATACCTGCAACGTTAATTTTAAATTCATTGTTTTTTTCCAGTATTTCATGAGTTAGGTAAACCGCGGTTGTATGAGTCGCCAAAATTGACAAATGAAGGGCACAGGGGAAGAACAAGCTCAGTCACAAAAAGCAAATTTCTCAGGAGAGCGGTTTAAAGGTTCAAACGTTTCAAACGGTAATATAAAAATAAGATATTCTCTAATAAGCCTATGAAGTGGCTATGATTATACTCTGTATAATACATATTTTATTGCAGTTGTAAATATATATATATATATATATATATATATATATATATATATATATATATATATATATATATATATATATATATATATATATATATATATATATATATATATATATATATATATATATATATATATATATATATATATATATATATATATATATATATTGATATTTTAAGGGTGTAAATTTTTTAAAATTATTTTCAATAATATATAAAATTAGATTCATGAAAAGTTACTTATCTGGGGTCCTGGTGGACCAGAAACATTTTACCGATAGTTAATGTCCTCTTTAAATACTTAGGGCAGCAGCACCTGTTTCCGCAATTGATAATTTATGATGTTCTTAGTTATTGCAGCCGAATTACTGTATGCCCTTGGATGTAATAAGTATAGGAGGATGGTTTCTGTAACAGAAATGGATGTTAGTAACTTATTTTAGAAGAAATTATATGATTGAGAATATTTCGACACAAGTCGTATTCATCTCCATGACATTTCTTAGAGAAATGTCATGGAGATGAATACGACTTGTGTCGAAATATTCTCAATCATATAATTTCTTCTAAAATAAGTTACTAACATCCATTTCTGTTACAGAAACCATCCTCCTATACTTATTACATCCAAGGGCATACAGTAATTCGGCTGCAATAACTAAGAACATCATAAATTATCAATTGCGGAAACAGGTGCTGCTGCCCTAAGTATTTAAAGAGGACATTAACTATCGGTAAAATGTTTCTGGTCCACCAGGACCCCAGATAAGTAACTTTTCATGAATCTAATTTTATATATTATTGAAAATAATTTTATATATATATATATATATATATATATATATATATATATATATATATATATATATATATATATATATATATATATATATATATATATATATATATAATAAGGTTTGTAAAGAAATCCGTTTATAGGATGATGTTTTTATTTAAAATAAAATTAGTAAAAGCTACTTAAAAAGTAGCGAAGGAAATCCCAGCTTGTATTGGGAAATGCTTATGTTTGAATGAGATATACTTACGGATGTGCACGACTTTCGACGGTGCAATGTAAGTTTAAAGGTCCTTTTGCAGTCGACTAACGATCACTATTCATCCATATATCTCATAAATAGAGCTTATCCTTATGCAACACAAAATGCCTTCAATTGAGACGAATTAAGCGAAAAAATAAAAAATTAAACCTTTTGATCACTTCGGCAAAGCCGTTTTCTAAATGAAAGTGACATTACGAAATAATTCAAATTTCGAATGCTACCAACATTTAAAATATGATACAATTGGCTGAGTTTGTTATCAACGAGCCATTAAATCGAAATAAAAATTAAAAAACCTCCATATGCTCATATAATTAATATATATATATATATATATATATATATATATATATATATATATATATATATATATATATATATATATATATATATATATATATATATATATATATATATATATATATATATATATATATATATATATATATATATATATATATATATATATATATATATATATATATATATATATATATATATATATATATATATATATATATATATATATATATATATATATATATATATATATATATATATATATATTTCTATCAAATATTTCTATATATATATATATATATATATATATATATATATATATATATATATATATATATATATATATATATATATATATATATATATATATATATATATATATTATTATGGTTTATTAAAAACGTATATAATTATTGCGTACATAAAACGTACATAAAACTTGACTCACTATGTTTGTAAGAAAAAACAGGACTCAACCTCTAGACCTATGTACATCTTTGTCACATTCAAGATACGAATGTCCCCTAATAGGGAAGGTACCTTTGATATTGTCAAATCTTTTTGGTTTTTGTACTAGGTTCTGATGATAGTGAAATTTGTATTTTGCCCCCTACAAAAGTCACAGAAGATTTCTAGATCCCGTACTCTTGTATCTAGAATTTGGTATACAAAATTTCATAGAAGTGAGCATACATCATTGCTTCTATTTTACCAATCATTTCAGGATACATGTATTATAAATAGGATAGAAAACGGATTCGAATAAAAACAGATTCGATATAAAAACGATCTTCAAACTGACTCAAAATATAGCTCGATTTTTGAGGCCTGTAAAGGATGTAATACCACTGCAAACTCCGGGGTGTGTATAAAGTCGAATGCAGTCGCGGTCTAGCCTACGTTGGACAAACGAAACGGCCCATAGCCACGCGACTGACAGAACACATCAAAGCTGTTAAAAACGTTCAGCGAGAAAAATCGGCGATCTGCGAACATATATTGGATAGTGGAAGTAACCACTGGATGCAGTTTCAAAATCCCATTGTGCTATCCAAGGAACAATTCTTTCCTCGCATGATCCGGGAAGCCATTGAAATAAGAAGAACCCCGAACTTCAATAGAGACGACGGTTACAAACTCTCTTCTACGTGGAACGCTCTTCTTAAAATGCTCCCGCCGCCGAACGCCGAACGCAAAGACGTAAAACAGGATACAGTGAGTGTTGTGTGCAAGACGGATTTTAAAAATTCGCGCGCTCCGAGCCCGGCCCCCCACCACCGTTATAACCTACGCAGTAGCGGCAGCGGTATACGGCCTATCCGCAAAACAACGGATTGACAGCTCTTCAGTCTACCCTTGACAACGGCGGCTGCAACGTCACCGAAACGTCGGGTGCTACAAATTTCACGCGGTAAATTCGTTTTCTATCCTATTTATAATGTCAAACAACCGCGATAGTCTTCGATTTTATATTAGAATATATGTAGTTTGCTGTCAAATCCATACACTAATAATTGTCTCTTGTAAAATAACAAACCCGTTGCAGCCCGTTGCAACCCGTACTTCATATAAAAAATACCCTTCATATAAAAAAACCCGCCGCCGTCGTTCAAAAGCGGGCGATGTTGCTAACTGTCAGATTTTTTTGTGATTTGACAGCTCTCACCAATCGATAATTCAATCACGCAAATTTTAAAATTAAAAATGAATTCATATTTATTCATAACAATATCGAACAGTATTTGTAGAACTACAACATAATTAGGTCCGTTTTTTACTTTATGATGTAAGAATCACCCACTTTGATTCACTCTAATTGTAGTATATATTGTTGAGGCATACGTAACTCTCCCGAACCTTGGTTATTATTACTATACAAGGTGCACATGAGGTTCGATTGTAGTAACGTCCACGTTTCCGATCCATAGAGAAGAATGGGAAGAAATTACCATTAAAAGAGTACATATGTAGATTTTTTCAAAATTATTTGAATTAGGTCCGTTTTTTTCGCTTTATAATGGTGTAAAATCACCCACTTTGATTCACTCAGATTGTAGTATTTATTGCTGAGGCATACATAACTCTCTCAAACCATAATTATTACTACTCAAGGTGCACATAAGTGAAGTCGACTAAGCGTGTTGTGAGAATAATTGTCGGCATTTACTGAGGTATCTCTTCGATGAAGTCTAGCTTAGATAAGTCAGTGAAATATAATACAATATTTGCTAAATACTTTGCCATTATTTGACGACAAAATATTTTTACAGGTTTAATTGATATAGGCTCGTGCTCTCTTTTACAAAATAAATATAAAAGCTTTACTCACAGACATATTTGCATTAGAGTCATGAATGTTAATTCTGATATCTTCGAGTACCAAGATCGTACGGTTTGCCTGAAAAATAATTAATATAAATATCGATAATTCGATCGTTTTCCGAAGCATGTTCTTACCTCGTTTATCATGTCCGTTGCCAATTTGGCTATGAAAATCATTTCAAAAGTAGTATATATGACACAGAATGCGAACCAGATAAAAAGAGTTAGTTTGTGGTAGTGCATATTATCACTCGCCAACACTGTCAGATACAAGGAATATATGACTGTTATATAAATTGTGAAGGCGTTTATCAGATATGTAATAAAGTATGGTGAAAATATGTCGTTGATCTCTTCAACTATATCGCACAGATCTGCGTGCAAATGAGATAGCGAATCAAGTATTTTTGATAGTTCCATTGTTTGTGGACCAGAACGGAACCTGAACTCGGGGTATTCTTTCTTTTCGTCGGGTGATAAATGTTGTAGAAACTGTTCAAATTCGTCGATGACCTCCGTTTTGGTTTCTTTCTTGAGCACTGCATTGATGGCTGTGAATCTAAAAAATATTATTTCCTAGGCATATTAAATTGCCGACAAGAGCCATTGTCCTTATTTATGAAGTTATCATTATACAGGGTGTTATTACAGCACGGGCTTTTTTTTCTGTGGGTGAATCAGTACAACGTAGTAAGCAACTTTTGATAAAATTTTTTGGAAAAAACCAAAAAAAAAATTTTTTTTTTTAGAAAAAAATTTTTTTTTGTTTTTTTTTTAATTTGAAAATTTGAAGAAGTTGACTGTTAAATAAAGGTTTGAGAAGCGTTTGAGCGTGCTGCGCCATCTAGCGGTAGGTAATCAGTCGTAAATAAACAATATCAGCGACATTTTACCAACCGCTGGATAGCGCATCATGATCATAGCTTTTCATAATATTTAAAAATAAAATTTAAAAAACAAATTTAAAAAAAAAAAAATTAAAAAAAAAAAAAAAAAAACGTTGTTTTTCAGTTTTTTCTAAAAATTTTTATCAAAAGTTGCTTACTACGTTGTACTGATTCACCCACAGAAAAAAAAGCCCGTGCTGTAATAACACCCCGTAGAAAGAAAATTTAAGACCATACATTTGTAGGAAAAGCATATATTGTAGCTACTATGCAGCTTTGCAATTTTAATAGGTTAGTTAAGGTCTGCTATAAATCTCTGGTGGACAAGAATCATTGAATACCTTGTTCCCCCCTCCCGCCCCCCCCCCCTCCCCTTCCTACGCCTCGTTCGTCTGGAAACTTCTGGGTTATTCATGAATATTCTGAAGGCGTTCTCGGTCTTCTTTTTAGAAAACAATGTGTTGACATTTTCGCCACCACGCGCAGAAACCCCTACCAAAGTCTCTTGTTATCTATAAGAGACCTATCCCCCAAAGCCTATCTACCACCACATCCGCTATTGCGTGTCAGCGAGTGGTTGGTGGCTGAGGAGATACTAGACTATATGTGTAAATATGTATATGGAAATTATATAGCCTGTAATAATATAGCCTGGCTGAAAATATGTCAATTTAAATAGATAAGGACTTAATATTTACATACCTGCATTTGAGAATAGCCACCGCTCCGGCAAACTGAAAAAAACGGCCTAATCTCGTAACCCATAGCAAAAAATCCGACAGTAGCGATAACCACGAAACATAAATCACCAATGACACAGAATAGAGTAATACGAACCAAACTATATCAACAAATAATCCTGCCAAAGCAATAATTAAAAGGGTTTTCTTCTGCCATTTGTACTGCCAAATAACTCCGAATTCAATTTGGAGTACTTTATCCACCGCAGCCAGTTTTATAAATATTTTATTAATGAGCTTACTCTTCAGGAATATAGTAATAAGAGACACACAATATATTAAAGCCAAAGGGGTGTAACATAGTATTTCTATGGCATTAATGTTGTAGCTTGTGGTGGTAAATCTTATACTATTTTCACGCAACCAATTGTAAAAATTGCTTCCGATGACAGCAAACAACAGCGTGACATATAATATCCGCGGTGTATTATACGTGACACGGGCAAAATTCGTGTCTATATCGATGGTCAAGTCGGAAATCGATAAACCAGAAATCCATGAAAACCAACGAATCGGTAATAAGGAGTTATAATACTCTCGATTCATTTGAAAATTATAATTTTTTTGCTTAACTTTTCCATTGACTTCCGTCGTCAATGTAAAACGAATAACAGATGTGTCTACCTTATTAAATGGAAAAAAAGAAGTGGAATTATTCAAGGAGCATTAATTCTACTATAATTAACCTAAATGTCGATAGTAGTTTCGCTAAGTGGTCGTGAGGGATCAAATTGCCGGGTAAATTTTATATGCCATTCGATTATCAGTTATGATAAAATGATGCTTGCACTTAAGTTAAAAGAATCGATCGCTCGTCGTTTCACAAACAGGTATAATTCGCAGTAAGTGTGGTAATATATTATAAAAACAAGCACAATTCTTTTGATTACTCAAGCTATTTATAAAACTAGTAAAATAAAGTTTTACATAATAAAAATATATATATAACTAGCTGCGCCCCGCGGTTTCACCCGCGTTGTGATGGAAAGTTGTGATAATGATGATAGAAAACTATATATCTTTATAAATGATAGCCTATGTGTTATTCTGATGTGTAAGCTGTATTATTTTAATCAGTTTCATCAAATAATAGTTTCATCAAAATCCATTCAGTAGTTTTTGCGTGAAAGAGTAACAAACATCCATACATTCTTACAAACTTTCGCGTTTATAATAGTATAGGATTTGCTTTGGCCACCGACAATACAATTATTGTTATTAAAGTACGGCCATCTTTCAAAGGGGTGATTGTATACATCAAAACGAACTAATAAAATGAAATAAAAAGTTGTTGATTAGTTTGCTGTACATATTCACGTTATAAAAAGAGGTGATCACTGTGGAGCACACTTTAAAAATAAAAAAAATATTAACTGTAAAATGTGACTTTGTTTACCAGTGTTTAGTTTATGCGAAAGCAAATTTGGAAGGCCACGAAATGCACTCGAATTTTCACGACCATAACACATGCAATATAATGACATAGTGATTATAAAAGTGCGGCTGGGTTTATACCAGAGATCTTTTTTATGTTTCGGATTTAAATTTTTCAAACTGCTGCCAACAGAAGTTTTAAAAAAACTCAATGAGGTGGCATTCAAGAAGTGCATAAAAATGAAACCTAGCCATCCATGCTCTCTATAACTTACATGAATTTGACGAGGTTGTCGTTGGGTTTAAAATGTAATTATAGCACACATGAAATCTATTTGTTTATTGCTGAGTAAACTATTTTTTAAATAATTAATTAGGTTTTTTATTAATTAATATGATATGGATTATTTATATATCTTTTACAGTATCTTTTATTATTTTCTTTCAAAGTAATTTCGTTTTTATATTTTGTTATCTTAGTAATACTCTAGTGCTGATTAAAAAACCCATTCATTATTATTTTTTTCGATATTGACAATCATTGCTTTTTTTGTAATTTGTGTTTTTTTATTTTTTTTTATTTTTGAACCATAAGTACCTTTATATAAAAGTTAAATGTGCATGTAATTAGGATACTAATAATTGTACGACAATGCAAAATGACGCATTTCACAGAATGCACTTTTTGGAATTAATAAAATATGACTATGATTATGGAACAATGCCCTTATGCTAATCACTTTCCAAAACTACACAAATATAAAATATATTTATTTCTCCTTCTATTATCGCTAGGTACATTTCAATTCATTGTTTATTAAAATATATTCATCACTTTAGTGAGAAAATTTATTATTTATTGGGTATAATAATATTATTAATTAAAGGAATTCTAGCTTAAAATCACATTTGGAAGTTTTTTTTAATCCTAAATATAAAACAACTGAGAAATAGAACATAATGATAGGTTTACTTCATCTATAATATAATATTGCAGTATACGCAAGCACAAAACATACAATATTTTAACATATCATAAACAAACACAAAAGAATAATACAAAATTTTGACTTACATGAGTCGGCACACAGTAGTAAATTGTTTATGCTAGACTTACCCAGTAGTATCAATCGTACCTCCCGCGTCGTCGGCGCATTGTTCAAGCAAACACTTGCAACACAGGGTAGGTATAAATCTCGATATTGACTGTCGCCGAAGGCGGAAAAATGACCATAGCTCACTCTTGAGTTAAATTGCATTATTTTCTATTTGATATGCTAACCTAATATTTTATTCAATTTGTTTTGTTTTTGAAGGATATTGAGTCCATATGTTCATTTGTAATTGACTATTCGTTTATTTAGTGATCCTTGTTCTCAAGAAGTCCATTAGTCGCTCCTGAAACAAATAAGAGCAAAAGGTTAAGGCTTTGCCATTCGGTTCCTGTTACTTTTGTAAGCTAATCAATGTTTTATAGTAATTAATTCTTAAATAAATAAATAAATAAATAAGTAAAAATTAATCACGTGATGTTTTTTAGCAACTGTTAACCCCCCCCCCCCTCTTCCCTGGTGATACGTGGTGATGTTTTAGACTACCCCCTCACCCAAGATCACGTGTATTTTTTTGGTACTCAGTATCTCACAAATTTTCAGAATTCTACCAATTTTAAAACTTTCTATCTCACATCTTTAAATATAGGTATAATCTAATTAAATTCTGGAAAATTAAGTACCATGAATCGTTGTCGAATCGTTGCCCAGCAATGGTGAGTCAAGGTCACGCGCCGATTTTCGTTTATAAATCACGCGTTCGATAGCAAAATAAATACAAGTGATATCTCTTAACACCCCCCCCCCCTTGTGATATTTCGTGATTTCTTCCTCCCCCCCTCACCCTTTCGAGCCTCACGTGTTTAATACTCGATCCCTAAGGAGTAATTATCACGATCATATGAGTTGCATTTAAATAAATATAAACGACGGAATAGTTCTCCGATTTAAGTGATTTTAATTGGAAGAGACTTTCAGAATCTCATTACGTCTGAGCGGCGACCGTTCGTCCAGGAAAACAAATACCGACTCCTTAATTGAATTTGGGGACAAAGAGTAAAATGCAAGAGCGGTGGTAGGAAAACGCGACAGAGCGCTAAGCGGTACAGACGAGACGAGATGCCAAAGAAAATGAGGTAATTACTGTCGTTGCAGCGCTCGAGAATCGGGACCTCGAATACGAGAGGGGTGATACTAGGAATTCCTGACCCGATGCAGATGCATATAAAAGAATGGAGGGCTGTACGAAGAAGCCGTTGTGTATTTTGATGTGATAAGGTCTTATGCCGGATTTGGGGATGCAATCACTCCCAAATGAGCGATAGTTACCATAGAAGCCACATTATCATAGTTGGCAACGCCTAGTGTTGAAACAAAAATTCGAGTCTCCTGCTATTAATAATCAAATTTCGTATTTTAACTGTAAATTGAAGTGTTAGCTAGTGCTCACATTATTTCTTGTATCCTGATTATATGTTGGGGTTAATTTAGGCGCATTTATATTAATTAATTGGTGAGAAATTGAACATTTAATTTACATTGAACTGTCAAAATCAGTGGCAAACTACCTACCTGTCGAAATATTCACTGAATCGGTGTTGCCACCTTGAGAAAAAAAAGAATATTTTTTCTTCTGGGGAAAAATATCAACTATAGTAAACTGCCGATTTAATTAACGCAGCAATTTGCCACTATGCCAGAGACCAAGAGAACCACGAAAACGTCTGAAGCAGCAGCAAAAGTGTCAAATCTTCACCATGGCGGCGGTGGGAGCGCTGTGGACTCCCCTACACCTACCGACTTGGCTGGGGTTATGCGGGAACTGAAGCGCCTTTCAGCTCAAATGGCTTCTTTGCCGGATATAGTAGCGGATATTAAGGCGATCAAGACGGATCTATCGGACCTTAAGTCGATGAAGTCTGAGTTGGCTGAAGTGAAGACCTCCGTGGACTTCGTTCATCAGGCTGTGGAGTCCTTGTCAAGTAGGATCTCAGAGGTTGACCGCGAGTTGCAAGGCCTCCGCAGAACTAAGGATGACCTGATAACCCTGCAACAGCGTGTTGAGAAGATCGAAAGTGCTATACATGAAAGTGAACAAAGGTCTCGCTTGAATAACATCGAGATAAAAGGAGTGCCATTCTCCCCATCAGAAAATCTTTTCTCAATTGTGTCAAAAATTGGCGACCTCGTCAAGTGCTCAATTCCAAAGGAGCAAATCAACTATGTGGCTAGAGTCCCCATGAGAAATGATAGGACAAAGAAGACCATTATAGTGTCGGTGCACAACAGGTACTTAAAAGATGACTTCGTCTCTGCTGCAAAGAAGTGCACCATTACGTCGAGTAATCTTAACCTACAGGGTAGTGAAAGGATTTTCGTCAACGATCATCTTACTTTGGAGAATAAGATGCTACTCAATAAAGTCAAATCACTAGCAAAGGAGCGTCGCTTCGCATTTACCTGGGTGAAAGGGTGTAAGATTTTTATCAGGAAAAATCCTACTTTACCAGCTGTGACTATCCGATCGGAATCAGATTTAAAAAAGTTCCTTATTTAAGTTTAACCGTGATAGGTACATTATTAGTTTTAATTAAACTAGTATTGTTTTATGTAAGAAAAATATCGATATTCACGTGTAATGCTTTCAACATCTACTTGCTAAGTTGCAGAAACGTTAGTATGTCGGAGGGCACTTGTCGGGCTGCTTGCGGGGCGCTCTATATGGTTACCTGCGCCATTATTCTAGTATACCTCAAGAAGGAGGGACCGTCCGCTGGCTCCTATTTTTTTGCAAGGTTGCATATTCGCTCGGTTATTGGATCTATATTAAAGTTGTTTTTTATAGCCCTCATCGCTCAGGCTAAGAATGGTTATTCTCGCGGCTGTTATGAAATCCGGAATGTGTTGGTTCTTAGTGTTTACAGCAGGTTAAGTATTGTTTGTATTGTCCGTAATGCCCATACAATGACTAGTAATACTTCGTGCTATCAATGATGCCGATTAATATATTTTACCAAAATGTAAATGGTCTGAGAACGAAAACTTCTCTTTTTTATAGAAATATCTGTCTAAATTCATACGATGTGGTTTGTATAACGGAATCCTCTCTAACTGACGGTATTAATAATAGCGAACTCTTCGATGATCGTTATTTGGTCTGGAGACGCGACAGAGTTTATGAACAAACTAATCAGTGCAAAGGGGGTGGGGTAATCTTGGCCGTTCGTCGCGAGCTGGTGGCGGAGGGTCAAAGTGACTGGAGCTCGTCTGCTGAGGATCTTTGGGTAACGCTGTCATTTCAAAACAGAAAGCCTAAAGTCACATATAAAATGCATCTATGTGTAGTCTACATGTGTAACCAAAAAATGGGTAATTCGTTTACTAAACAGTTTACCAACTTTTCAACAAATATGACAGACAGATTTTTTGAACACCCTTCTGATAAGTTTATAATATTAGGTGACTTCAACTTGCCCAATCTAATCTGGACTGTGACAGAAGATGGTGTTTCATACCAAGCCTCGAACATAGAATGTTCCTACCAATCTGAATTTTTCGATAACATAAATTTATGCCACCTCCTCCAATATAACTACCACTTGAATACGTCACATAATCGAATACTAGATCTTATATTTTCTAATAATGCTATCTCGGTCACTCATTGTAAAAACCCTCTGGTACCAGAAGACCCAGACCACAAAGCTCTCTGTATCTCAGCGGACTTTGTAGAACTACATAGTCTTAAGCCTAGGCCGTACACCACCTATCTATATGAACGTGGTGACTACACTACTATTTCCTCCAAGTTAGATGCCATCGATTGGCAATCCGAATTTCAGAGCAAACCTTTTGAAGATGCGGTAACATTTTTTTATGAGTTGATTACAAACCTACGTAATAACTTCATACCTTCTAAAACGGTTTATCCTTCAACAAAATACCCACTATGGTACAGAACTCCACTAATAAAAATTTTAAAAGAAAAATTCAAATACCACTCTAAATATAAAAGATATGGCAATCGCGCAGATTATGAGTCATTTGTGATTCTACGTGAGCGCGCGAAAGTACTTGAATCTGAATTATTTACAGATTATATTGCATCGGTCGAAGATAAAATAAAAGAAGATCCAAAGGCTTTTTGGTCATACGTCAAAAGTAAAAATCAGTGTAACACTTACCCCGCGGTACTAAAGCTAGGTCAGCGGTCTTCTGACAAAGGAGATGAAATCTGTAAAATGTTCAGTGAATTTTTCCATTCCACCTTCCTTACGTCAAACTCTTTATCTGCTATCTCTTCTAATGACAGCACGTACTTCAACATATGCGAGTCATCTTCAGATATATCGGCAGTTGAAATTCTCCAATCGGAAGTCGTTAAACAGTTTATGTCTTTAGATCTAAGGAAATCTGCCGGACCCGATAACCTTCCTCCTACTTTTATTTTAGGTTGTGCAAATAGTGTATCTGTTCCTCTCACACTTCTTTATAGAAGATCTCTCAGTGAAGGCATTGTCCCTAACATATGGAAATCCGCTTTTATAACGCCTATTCATAAGAAAGGGCCAAAGGACTCAGTGGAAAACTATCGACCTATCTCAAAGTTATGCGTATTTGCAAAAGTTCTGGAACGGTTAGTTTATAACCAGGTATATTCTGCTCTGAGGCAAACACTCTCTGAACATCAGCATGGTTTCCTTAAGGGTAAATCCACTACCTCAAATCTCCTTCTATGTAGTGACTATCTAACAGAAAACATGTCTCAACCTGCACAAATAGATGTCGTCTACACAGATTATAGCAAGGCGTTCGACAGAATAGACCACTCAATTTTATTGCGTAAGCTTCAGTGTGTTGGAATAAGGGGTAATCTATTTAGATGGTTCTCCTCCTACGTTCAGAATAGATCACTAACGGTAGTACTCAATGGCTACTCGTCCTCGGCATTGTTAATACCGTCAGGAGTCCCTCAAGGGTCCTTACTAGGACCACTACTTTTTATTATCTTTATTAATGACATCTCTACCAGTTTTCACCACTCCAAAATCTTACTTTATGCAGATGTTATGAAGATCATATGCCCTATCAAGACGCCGGATGATTCTGTTAAACTGCAAGAAGATCTGGATAGATTCCAAACTTATTGTCTCCTAAACAAATTAGACCTTAATGTATCTAAGTGTTATATTTGCTCCTTCACACGTAAGCCTCTACCGTCTCTATATAATTACAAACTTCAAAATAGCACCTTGGCTAGAGTTTCCTCCATTAAAGATTTAGGTGTGACTTTTGATTCTAAGCTGCTTTTTAATGAACATATTGACAACATTGTCAAGAGAGCGTCCAAAGCACTAGGTTTTGTAATTAGAATGTCAGCAGAATTTGAAAAAGTTAAAACCTTCAAAATACTATACTGTGCATTTGTTCGAAGTCATCTCGAATATGCGTCTCAGGTTTGGAACCCATCTTACGATACCTATATAACTCGCATAGAGGGCATTCAAAAACGGTTCCTCAGGTACTTGCAATTCAGAATTAAATCATACATTCCTAGCTATTCAACGCGTTGTAAGAAATTCCATATTCTCCCACTATCCAAAAGAAGGAGCGTAGCGGACCTGTCCTATCTTCTAAACATTGCAAATGGAAAAGTTGACTGTCCCGAGTTGCTTGGACGTATGGGCTTACGTACCCTTGGTGCGCGTCTCAGGCATCCCAACCTGCTTTACTTGCCCACTGCAAAAACGAATTATAAGAATAATTCTTATGTCATACGAGCGAGTAGATGTTTTAATGTATTGGCACGAGAAGTTGATATTGACCTATTCAACACCTCTTCTCGAAATTTGAAACTTATACTTAACAATATGTTCTTTTCTTCTTAGAAATATTAGCGTCTATCTAGTTATAGTTGTTTGTTTATTCACTTGTTGTATCTTTTTATTATGTGTGAAAACTTTTAATTGGCCTTCAGCACATATCTCTCAATGTGTACCTATATATGTTTAACTAGCTGTAAGTTTTCCTAAGAAATGAAAATAAAATAAATAAAATAAATAAATAAGTATGTTTTATTTATTTATTTATTTATTTAAGTCCATAAAAAGTACATTTAATTACAAAAACATTCTCTTAGCCTAATATTTCATAATTAATTAAACAGTTTTTTTAATTTACCTAGCTCGGAAAGAGATTCAGAAATAATAGTTTGTGGTTTGCCACCTCACTAGGAATATCCTGTATCGAGGAGGTACCAACAGAAATCGTATATTGCCTGCCGAAAGAGCATGATATACCCGCTCTTAGGTTTTTATTTTATTTTAATATTTTTTTTTAAAACTTTATATTGCAATGGTATTTACAATTATTAATTACAAGGATGGGGGTAGTTACTTTATTCTAAAATTTAAAAATTTTGAAGATACCAAATTAAACGGAAGGTATTTTTGGTCAAATATTCATAAATAAATATTCTTACATCTAATATAATACATACATAGATACGATAATCGTATAAACTTTACATGAATTTATATTAAAAGTATATATAAATAAAAATTATTATAAATAAATACATACATATAATATGATACTTAAAAAATAACAAATAGAAAAAATATTATTATGATAATACGAGTATATATTTACATATGCAAAGGTGCCTTGATAACTATTTATCAAAGAAAATGACAATTTGCAATGTCATTTTATTATATAATAATATAGAAGTTAATTAAGAATATAGGTAGGTACTACAATACAATACAATACAGCCGTAAATTTGCATAATATATATAAATAGAAATATGTTCATTCAAGACATTTTAATAACGCCTCGCAGTCTTTCCTAGATTTATTTAGCAGCCAATTTATAACCACTCTTCGAAAAGTAGGGTATGGTAAGTCGGTCGTCGGTACGTCAATTATCAGTTTATGAGAATGTCTCGGAGCTAGAAAAGTATAATGTCGTTGTCCATATGTAATTCCAAACTTTAATAACTTGGCTAAAAATAGACTTTGCGCCGCCATCTTGGTCTCGTTTTATTTCTAAAAAACGAGAAGAAGAATAAAGTTTGTGCCATTACTTCCCCGGCATTCGTATCGGCCGAACGTCACGACCTGCGCACGCGCAAAAGTGAACCTATGAAATGAAAATGAAATGAAAAATACCTTTATTGTGCTAAAAAAAAATATTGCATTGGTAAAGAAAACTTAAATTCTATTTTAACTTAGTACAAACGCTGGGCTTATCGTTTTGCGATTTCTTACAGCCAACAAATAAAGTTAAATAAAAGTAACAATACAGCTCACATACATAAATATATACTTACACATAAATATACATATACATACATCCATACATACATACATATAAATACATACACAAAATATATATATATATATATATATATATATATATATATATATATATATATATATATATATATATATATATATATATATATATATATATATATATATATATATATATATATATATATATATATATATATATATATATATATATATATATATATATATCTTAATATATATAAATTACGTGTCACGTTGTTTGTCCGCGATGGACTCCTAAACTACTTAACCGATTTGAATCAAATTTGCACACAATGTGCAGTTTGATCCAACTTGAAAGATAGGATAGCTTACGTCTTAATTTATAGTCGCGATATTATTTTATTGCAATGTCTATTATTTGACATTCGCAATTATCTGTTAGTTCCAAACGATTTTAACAGATGGCGTTATCTATTGAGTAATCCATAGATGGCCAAACGTCATAGTCGGCCAAGCGTTATTCTAAATTCAAAATATTGTGAAGGTAATACAGTGAAATTATTCCTGCTTTTTAATTATGTGTGCTTCATTGTTCAAAACTCTTTAATTAAAATATATACATGTAAGTATTATCACATAGTTATAAAAGTGGAATAACTGCAGTATAGGAACCTCTCTCCAATTTTTTTCATTTTAATGCTAAATCTGGAAGAAAATTGTGTCGGTCGCTATAAATAAGCGAGATATAGGCATTCAAAGTTTAAATTTTAAAAACAGGCCAAAATAATATAATATAAAAATGGATGTTGGTATATCTGTATGCCCGTCTGTCCGAGTTTAATAGACTCCGAAACCGTTTGACCGATCACCATGAAAGTTGGCATATATATGTATTTTTTCATGGTTAAGGTTTTTATATATATATCCGCTTTGTTGCAACTTTCAACTAGACGGCGCTGCAGCACACCAACTTCTATACTGCTCAACCGATCGCCATGAAAATTGGTATGCATTGGTATTTGAGAAAATATATAACACGGGCAACGCCGGGTAATACCACTCGTATATATATATATTCGGGAATGCTTTAGGTGTTAACGAGAATGATGAATGCCTCTCACTTGCGGAAAGAGGAGTAGGTTTAAGTTGGGCCCATTTTACAACTAGTAACGCTCACCCTTCATCCAATTATCTCAAAAATTAAGCTACAATCCTTCTTTATACGTAAACTCACTCAATTTCCTATTATTTCAAGGGAAATAACAAGACAAGACGAGCTACTTGACAGATGGAAGAATTTAGTTTTAAGTTTTCAGCTGAATATTGATCGCAGCTTCTTTATATCACACCTTTAGAAAATAAAAAAACGAAATTCGAAATTTTAAATTCTTCCATCTGTCAAGTAGCTCGTCTTGTCTTGTTATTTCCCTTGAAATAATAGGAAATTGAGTGAGTTTACGTATAAAGAAGGATTGTAGCTTAATTTTTGAGATAATTGGATGAAGGGTGAGCGTTACTAGTTGTAAAATGGGCCCAACTTAAACCTACTCCTCTTTCCGCAAGTGAGAGGCATTCATCATTCTCGTTAACACCTAAAGCATTCCCGAATCCGATCAAGGGAATCCTTCGTCACGATGTAAGTGGCTTTTATAATTATTTACTTTATAATCATCTTATTGATCAATTCTAAAAAGAATATATACACAAAACTATCAAATATTTCAAAATATTGAATTTTTACATATTTTATGTTTCGTTCATTGTAAATAATCCATTTAGGTTAAAGGTAATCTTTCCAACTAATAGGAAAGAGCTGACTGCTTCCTTTCATTGATATGAGGGCATGTCACGCTTTTAGTTTTAAGTTTTCAGCTGAATATTGATCGCAGCTTCTTTATATCACACCTTTAGAAAATAAAAAAACGAAATTCGAAATTTTAAATTCTTCCATCTGTCAAGTAGCTCGTCTTGTCTTGTTATTTCCCTTGAAATAATAGGAAATTGAGTGAGTTTACGTATAAAGAAGGATTGTAGCTTAATTTTTGAGATAATTGGATGAAGGGTGAGCGTTACTAGTTGTAAAATGGGCCCAACTTAAACCTACTCCTCTTTCCGCAAGTGAGAGGCATTCATCATTCTCGTTAACACCTAAAGCATTCCCGAATCCGATCAAGGGAATCCTTCGTCACGATGTAAGTGGCTTTTATAATTATTTACTTTATAATCATCTTATTGATCAATTCTAAAAAGAATATATACACAAAACTATCAAATATATATATATATATATATATATATATATATATATATATTATAATAATAGATACATAGGAACTACAGATAAATTAAAATTAAAATAAAAATACCTACTTATATAAAATGATAGATATTACAAAGTTCCTATGAGTATCCAATCAATAACCCAACGGAAGGGGGAAGGGGGGGGGGGAGGGTTGGTTCTTAGTTGATATTTTGAGGGAGAAAATAAGTCTGTAAACGTTTTATATCTCTCCGGGACTAATTATTCAGTACGATTAAACCAAGTGTTGTTTTGCAGAGGAGTGCATAGGTTAAAAAAATACAAGGCTGTATATTTAAAAAAATCCCGATCTACAAAAATCCTTCACGAATGCGTAGACCATAGAATTCCAAAAAGATGCAGACACCGTAACTACATCACGATTTCCCGAAAATACCGACGGCATTGGACAATTCCTACACTGCCTACATATCTTTAAAAAACAAGATTTAACGATCATGGCGGTAATGCACGAGAATAATTTGCGTTAAAATAGAAAAACAAATAATACAATTATTTTTGGCTTTTACGTGTCTCATTTAAGGGTGGGCACCCTGTAAACCCAATAAAAATCATTTCGTAGGATCATGATTACTGAAATATTTTGAATTATTTAACTTTATGTCATAAGTGGACAGGTAGATATGATTCCAAGAAGTTTATTCTGATGTCTCATTTTGTTAGACTCCTAAATAATACAAGAATTACGAGCTGAAAATTAGTAAAAAAAATAAAAAATGTTTTTATGTAAAAGAAAAATCTATACTAATATTATAAAGAGGTAAAGTTTGTGACGTTGTAGGAAGTAATCACTGGATCTACTGAACTGATTCAAAAACTTCTTTTACCAATAGAAAGCCACGTTATTCGTGAGTGTCATAGGCTATATATTAATCCGAAAAATGAAAAGAGTTTTTCGTGGTAGACGGATTTGCAAAGTAAGTCGGAGAATAAACGATCGAACGAAAACGTTTCTAACTAACGCTGCCTTAACGATGAGAGATATATGATTAAGTTCTAGGGCAAAGTTGTTCTAGGGCAAGCTTGATAATGCCTACAAAAAAGTCAGCGACAGCATATGTCTAACTTTTATATTTAGGTCACAAAAAATAGTATTTATATTAAAAAATAATTTAATTCGTTAGGTTATGTTAATTGGTCATATTATCAACAATTATGAATTCTTACCAAAATAAGTAAATTTATCGTCTCAAGTGTTTAAAACAAAAGACTTTTCCCTTTTACTGCATATAATTTCCCTTTTACTGCATAAATAGTTAAAGAGATAATACGCTCACAAATAAGACACTCACAAACAACGGTAATGGCCCGTATTCCGTTTCTCGCAAGTGCCTAAATTGGCGTCTAAAAAGGCGCTAAAACGACGCTTAATTTTGAAGTGACATTTTGGTATTCCCTTTCATGGGTCCTAACTGGCGCGTGCTTGTGTAGAGATCATCTGGTACCTAAATTGACGTTAAGCACCGTCGAGATCCTTTTTGGTATTCCGTTTCTACAACTGTCATGGCGGATGGGTCTTGTTCGGGGTCTTATCTAAGAACGGTCTAAAATCGATCAGTCTTCTTCTGACAGCCGTGTAACTTGTTTTTGCTTGTGATTCCGAAGACTTTTCGCGTTGCAATTTTCAAAGATGTTTGCTCAGCATTGGCTTTTAAATCGAAGAAGGGATGATGAGCGCAGATTCTCGTAAGTAATTGTTTATTCATATATATATCTTGCCCTGAAAATCCTGTGTATTTTTTATTGTAGGTTATGATAAATCGCACTGTATATTCTTGTTTAGGCACATTTTCTTTATTATTGTTTGCCATTTTATTTCAAAACAAACGAAAACGCGAATCGACATATTGAGATGTCAACCACAACGGGCGAACCCGTCACCGCAGGACGTTTTAACGATTCATCGTTCTATCGACCGTGCAGTGAGCGTAGAAGACTTTGGACATAACAATCCGATATCTAGCTACGCCACAACCCGTTAGAGCCCAACGCCTTACCGCGAGTAGCCAGGTATGTCACCTGGCGGGCGGCACTCGCGCCCTAACTACCAATTGTGACCAGATTTCTCCGGTCTCTCGATTGGTTCCGAGTTCGAGGTCGCTTGCGCGGTCCTCTCCCTTACGAAGCGGTGAAACGGAGTGCACCGAATCTGTCGTGGACCAAGGCGTCCTTTGCCCGACTCTGAACCGGGATCGGATGGCCAATGGTCATTTCAAGAGCAGTCGCCGTAAGGTAGACAACTACCCCCGCACTATAGGAAACAATACAGTTCCCAGACTCCCCCGATTGTTAGTCGGAGAGCACAATCGATTGGCTTGCGCCGCTCGGTGCGCAGACCGTCCAGGAGCGCCAGAGGATTGTTCCCAGGGGAGACTGGTTGACCCAGTGTCCTACCCAGGTTCGCACCCCATGCGTGGAGGCCATCGGATGGGTGTTGACCCGTGAGTGTGACCGACCCTGAAACAGAATGGGTCTTTGTGGCCAACTCAGCAAGGGCCCATTAGCTCCCAAACGCGAATCGACACACAAACACGAAACGGCGCGGCGTAGAGCAATCGGGCGACTGACCGGGCGGCGAGCTGTCAAAATTAAGACCCCGCTTTAGAATGGCCATAGACAAAACGGAAATTTTAAGATTTAAGACCGGTTCTTAATTTTGATGAAACGGAATACCAACAAAATAACGAAGGTGCTTAAGTTCTTAATTTTTAGGACCAGCTTAGTTTAAGCCCGCGAGAAACGGAATACGGGCCATTATAGTCAAATTGGCATGCAAATACATAAATATGCATACATAAATATGCAGTAAAAATATAACCCTTCTTTTGGCAGTCAGGAAATAAATCATAGCACTCAGTACTAACCGAACCACACTCATAATTTCATCACAGGTAAAAAGTTTTACCGCCCAACGAAGTGGGCACGGGTCGGCTAGTATAAGGCCTTAGTGATATTTGCTTGTCAAAGTAATGCGATGTCTTGGTATAGTCAGGGTTGAAAAAAAATGATTACAAAGAGGTTTAGCTGTGTTTTATTGAAAGATCGCATAATTAGATTACAATAATGGATTATAAATACTCGTATATTACACTATAAAATTAAAATTCAATAAATAGGGTGTGGCTGTGTCATGGACACGGCCGTATTTTGTACGTGAATACGTGTACGTAACGGGTAATATTTTCTATATAAAATATTTAAAAAATATGTATGTTTGCAACAGTGCCGAAATATCGGATACTCGTCCTACACAATTCACATGGTAAATATCCCGTTATATGCCCAATGTATCTTCATAGTCGACGATCTTACACAATCGATGCCTATACAGTCCGGCGTCGATATAGAGAGGATTTCATCACCCACTTGCATAATTTCAACCGCGCCCCAGCTGCAGATGTACCGGCACCGTCGTTGATCCGCTAGGCCACATTCATTCTTTTACGTTTCCTGCCTGATTTATTCGATCATATGGTGTTTAATTGTTATCATTCGTTTGCTTTTGAGAAGCCCTTTCCAACCGTATACGATCTTTGTATTTGAATTTGACATTTTGACGCGTATAGACCGACATTAGATTTTTTAAATTATAACACCATATATATTTTAATAACTATTTTAGGCTAATGTTTTGTATATATAATCGATAGATTTTGATGAGAGTTGACGATTGAAACCTAAAAGAACGTCGTAGCTTCACGAAACGCAGAAAAATGACCTCAAAATGGCGGCGCTTCCCCCTCCACCGCACGCGATGCGTCAAAGTCCTCACTTAGCGTGACGAATTTTTTGATCTTTTAGCTATCCAGTGGTGGTATAATTAAATTTTAGATGGAGATGATAGATACGTAGCTGCAACACCAAACTGTATCCCCCGATTTTGTCGTTCGTTTTTTTGAATTGCCTCCCGCTATGGGAGCAATTTTAAAGACGTATTCACGTCAAATAGGCGAGCCTATTGCCACATGACAATATCTTGCAACTAACCTAATCATACAGTGCGGTGGTATATGCGCGCATTGTGGTAATAAAGATCATTAAACAAATAAGTTACTGTGCCTTAAATACAAACTACTATATTTAAAACTAAGAATTCCCGAGAACGGGAAATTGGGAGACGAAAGAGAGAGAATGAAAAGAACTGGTTACTTTTTAGAAAATTTGTAATTTTTGAGATGAGTCTTGATTGTTTGTAAATAAGGCGAGTTTCGTATATTTGCTGGGTGATCGTTCCAAGGTGCTGCAGTAGAAGGTGGGTGGAAATCACTATTATGACCAGGAATTTTAAGTAAATTGTCGGAGACTGACCCAAGTACGACATAGGCCTCATCATCACTTACTTCGCTATCATTCAGCGTACTCCGTTCAGGATTTCTATTCGATACGCTTGTAGAATATGGCAAATACTTAAGTAAAATAATAGTAACACTTGTGGAATTTGCTTGAAATTACTCTCTATTTTTTTTCAATTCAATTCAAATTGATGGTATCTACAGGGTGAGTCTTTTTATTAGTGACATCCATGTAGTCGGTGAATCAATACGAGCCAAAAAGACACTTTTAAAATATTTTTTTTTTAAAAAAAAAGTATTTTTTTTTTATTTGGAAATAGAAATTGTTTTGTAATAGTATAAAAAGAGTTGAGCGCGTTGCGCCATCTAGCGGTAGGTACGATATTGCTAATATTGTTTATTCGCGATATTTTACCTACTGCTAGATAGCGCAGCGCACTTAAGTTTTCTCAAACTTTTTTTCGAGAGACACATATAATTTACAACTTTGACCAAATGTCATTAAAAAAATGTTTTTTTTCCAACATTTGATTTTTGAAAGTTGCTTTTTTGCTCGTATAAATTCACCTACTACAAGGATGTTACTAATAAAAAACTCACCTGGTTATGATTTAAAAAAAAATGATTTAATATAGAAATAATAAACCATAAAAGTGTTAATTAAAAAGTTTTCTTTTGCATTTGCCACTAAAAAAACTACTAACTATAATGAAATAAAAAAAAATAAACGGGCGGTTCATCTAAACATTTACAATATTATTTGTTAAGATATTATATTCAAGCTATATATATTTACAGAAAGAATATAATTGATTAAACTTGGTACTATTTATCTTTTTTATGTGTACTCAGAAGGCATTTATTTATAGGCACAACATAGGCATTTTGACCCATAATACGCTTTTATATCTCTTTATTATTTAAAAAAAAACAATGAATTTAAACATCGTTTCTTAAGAAATTGTTGTAATTGTTTAGGCAGGCCGACGGTTTAGGTTTTAAGTTTTACATTTGGTACACGGTATTCGTTTTAAATTTTAGGTATTGTTTCTATTGGACATGTCAAACTGGATTAAAAACACGAGATAAGTGAGAGTTGTTGCGAAAATCGTTCTTATCATCGTCATATCGAGAGGCATGAGATCCCAAACAGTCATTTTCAAGTTGTAGTGACGCAGTTTCAGCAGAAATAGCGTAATCTGTAAAAGAAGAATTAATAATTTGAATGTTGAAATTTTGAATTTCATCATTTTACATATTTTCTTGTCCAATTGGCGGCAAAACCGCTATTAGACGTGGCAATATCAGTTTATATTGTTAAAATTTTGAAGTTGCATACTATTTACAGTATTCTATCTAATAAAACTGGTAATCTAGTTTTTAACAGTAATACAATATTATTATTATAAACAAAGATGATTAAAATATGTAATAAATGTGTATTGGTAAATGTTACAAATCAATTTCCCTTGTGTATAATAATATATTACATTAAATGTAAGTACTTAGTACCTACCCAGAATCGATGTCGTTAAAGGAATTAAATAGTCAAAAATACAATACCTAATCATAGAATTACATCAAAGAAGGGGTGACCATCAACATTACAAATACTCATTATAATATCCAATTATAATCACCATTAACATCATTTTATTATTACTCTAATGACATGACATAATTATAGTCATTCCAAACCACCAAATACGATTAATATAAGCAGATTAGCATCTACTTATAGCAATTTTAACCGAAATACAAGCGGGTGCTATTGAAAAACTTACTACCCAAATTCGTTCAAATTGTAATTAGGGTTGCTTATCAACATCTTGATTGTTTATTTAAAATAATCAATCATAAAATTTTAATACCGCCACGGAGGAGATTCAATTCGATTAATTTTAATTTTGTTTATTTTGATAAATTCTGAAACTTACACTTAACTACGTACATTTAATTTTTATTATAAAGAATTAACGGATTTAAATCCATTAATCAATTTGATTATTGTTTACGATCACTGAATATACCTAGTTATAATTGTTAATGCATTTACATATATATGCACAATTTTATTTTAAAACCACCTACTAAAACTACCTATAGAGTTTACAAAGTAATAGAGCCGTTGCAACGTATATGTATAAAAAATCATTAATCAAAAATGGTGGTAAAAGTATGAACCGTCATAAAATAAAATACTAAAATAAAATCGGAATGGTCATGCAATTATATAAATCAATAAAATAAAATAAAAGTAAATCAATAAAATGAAATTAAAATAAATAAATTAATAAAATAAAATAAATCAAATCAATAAAATAAAATAAAAAAGTCAATTAAATAAAAAAAAACATAAACACGTTCAATCATTAAACAAACTTCCAAATCAACTAAAATTAATTAACCAATTTTATATGGAATTTTATAAAATTCAAAAATATTCATTAGTTTAAAAATTCAAAATCGTAGTATTCATGTGAAATCAAATATTGTTTGAGCTCCCACTTTGCGATTTTTTACGAACGTCCTTCTCTCGCCAAGGATTTTAGATCAGTTGGTAAGCTATAATATAATCCCTACATATTTAGGACTTCGCTTGAAGAAGTAATCTTGAGGATGCGGCAATTTAATATTTCTAACAAAACGGGTTTTTTTGCATTGGGCCATGTACATTAGTGCATTCTAGGCTGTGTCAGCTACGCTCACGAAATCCGGCGAATAACCGATAGCCGTTAATCTGGCGACACCTATCCTTAAAAACGATCCGTTGGCAACACTGCTCCTTGATATTCACGGGCAAAGGGCGTAATGATAGCCCGATAACACATCCCATTGCCTAGCGGTGAGACTTTGAACTTTGGGCTGTAGCCGTAGTTTGACTGCGAATTGTGTTGTCCACAAAGCCTTTGCGTACACTCCATGAGAGACAGAGTGGCGTGATGGGTTGGCGAGTTCGCTTGTATCAATTGCCATCCCTCAATGTGTATTGGCCTCAGAGTATGATTGTAGACTGTATTATAACCTCCTGAGTTCCAGGCACTCTTTTTTGTATTTTTTTAAACTCCAGTACACTCATTATTAATAAGTTATGAGAAAAATAGTAAAATAAAAATATGCAATGGAAAATCTGTTTTTCATAATTCGGGGCTGCCATTTTAAACGCAGACGTCAACATTATTTTTTTCTTACGTACTATGTACCCAGAAGGATATTTGAGATTGTAGTATTTAATGCTGAGGCATACATAAGTCTGTCGAACCTTGGCTAATTCTACATGAGGTACAAATAATTGGAATCTACTACAAGTGTTGTAAGAATGACTGTCAGTATTTACTGAGGTATATGTATCTGTTAGATAAAGTCTAGTTCACAAAAGTATTTGAAATATAGTATATGCTGAATAAATACCTTGCCATTATTCTTCGATGAAATATTTTTACATGATTTTTACAACATTTTTTCGGTGTCATTAATTTAGGATTCGGAGGGCTCTCTTTTGTAAAATAAATATAAGAGAAATGACGTGGCTTACTTACAGACATATTTGCGTTAGAGTCATGGGTGTTAATTCTGATATTTTCGAGTACGAAAGTAGTACGGTTTGCCTAAAAAATAATACATGAAATTATCGATAATTCAGTCGTTTTCTAAAGCATGCACTTACCTCGTTTATCATGTCCGTGACCAATTTGGATATGAAAATCATTTCAAAAGTAGTATATATGATACTGAACGCCAACCAAATTAAAACAATTGGTTCTTGGTAGTACATATTATTACTCGTCAGCGCTACGAGATAAAAGGAATATATGAGTATTATGTAACCCACGAAGGTGTTTATCAGATACATGATAAAAAATGGTGAAAATATTTTGTTGATCTCTTCAACTATATCGCACAGATCTGAGTGCAAATGGGATAGATAATCGAGTATTTTTGACAGTTCCATTGTTTGTGGACCAGAACTGAATCTGAACTCAGGGTGGTCTTTCTTTTCGTCGGGTGTTAAATGTTGTAGAAATTGTTCAAATTCGTCGATGAACTCTGTTTTGGTTTCTTTATAGAGTACTGCATTGATGGCTGTGAATCTATAAAATATTATATAATGTTATATAGAGAAATATTAAGTTTCCCACAAGAGTTTTTGTATTAGGTCCTTATATATGAAGTTGCCATAATATAAACGTTTTTTTTAGGCCATATATTGTATGAGAAGAGTAAATTGTAACTCCTATGCAGTCGTGCCATTTAAGTAAGAGTTAGTTAATGCCATGGACAGGATTCAATGAATGCTTCAGAGGCGTTTATTACTGTCTCTTCGGAGTTGTAAGATGTGGAAATCTGCTGTAGAATAGTCTATGAATAAGTATGAAGTGGTCGTGCATTATCAAGCAGTAGCGAAAAGCGTTCGATAGTGATCGGTTCTTTAATCACGAGCATCAATATTAATAAAACCCTATGAAAAAAAACAAAATCGATTGTCGATAAAATAAAATTGATTGTTAGACAATATAAGTTAAACAATATAATTAAATTGTTTGATTATTTTATATGGTCTTATATGTGTACTTTTAGTTTAAAATGCATAACGTAGATTTAATTTGATTATTTAACATTTTACTGACAATTTGAATATTATGATGAATAATTTTACTACGTATCTTTTCGAATTACGTACTAACTACTTCAAATATTAGGCTTCTAATTTGATTATTTATATTTATAGTTTGACAATCTAGTAGTTAATTCTTGACTACCTATGTATGTTCAGTAAGGAGTAATAACGAAACTTACTACCTAACCCAATTATTTTGACACGTCCAAGAGCGGTCTTTAGCCGTCTATTGGACACGACGAAAATGTAATGTAATGTTAAACAAAATCGAAATTTACCGCATGACGTTTACGTACTTTACGGCACCCGATGTTTCTGCGATGTTACAACCGTCTTTGTCCAAGGTAAATCGTCGGCGGCTGTAAAATCGCCGAAACGTCCTTCCCCTCGGATCTATCACCCTACCCACAAGCATTCTAGAACCTTCGGGAGCATTCAAGAATAT
Organism: Micropterix aruncella; assembly: GCA_944548615.1. Classification (NCBI taxonomy): domain Eukaryota; kingdom Metazoa; phylum Arthropoda; class Insecta; order Lepidoptera; family Micropterigidae; genus Micropterix; species Micropterix aruncella. The sequence continues at coordinate 9,625,962 of OX155959.1, read as the reverse complement.
TCTGAATCATTCTCTGTCTTCTAGAAAAAAATGTATTGACATTTTAGTATCCACCAAGACACACCTATCAAAGTCTATCACTTGAACCGCAATTAGGTGGCAGTGAGTGCTTGGTGGTCTTAGATAAGAGTGTCTGTACATGAACACACTCTTGGCTGTATGTGTAAATATGAATACAAAAGTGGCCTGGGAGAAAAAACGGCAATTTACGTAGGTAAGGACCTAATATTTACTTACCTGCATTTGAGAATAGCCACCGTTCCAGCAAACTGATAAACTCGCCCCAATTTCGTAACCCATAGCAAATAATCCGACAATAGCGACAGCCACGGATAAGTAAACACCATTGACACAGAATAGAGAAATAGGAACCAAACTACATTAAAAAAGAATCCAGCTAAGGCGATAATCGAAAGGATTTTTCTCTGCCATTTGTACTGCCAGAGGACTCCGAATTTAATTTGGAGTTTTTCATCCACCGCTGCCAGTTTTATAAACATTTTGTTAATGATGTTACTCTTTGCAAAGACGATAATAAATGACACACAATATAATAAAATCAGTGGCATATATGCCAAGATTCGCTTGGCATCAATATTGTAGCTTGTGGTGGCAAATATTTTACTATTTTCGCCCACCCATATGTAAAAGTTACTTCCGATGACAGCAAACAATAGCGTGACATATAATATCTGCGGTGTATTATACGTGACAGAAGCAAAAGTCGTGTCTATGGTCAAGTCGGAAATCGATAATCCACAAATCCATGAAAACCAACGGATCGGTAATAAGGAGTTGTAATACGCTCGATTTATTTGAAAATTATACATTTTTTGATTAGCTTTTCCATAGACTTCTATCAAGAAGTGATGTCTCTATCGTACTAAATAGAATTTGAATGATTAAGGAGAATTAATTTTATTATAATTAACGTAAGTGTCGATAGTTGTTAGGGATATAAATTGCCGGGTAACCTTTATATTTAATTCGGTTTTCCTTTGTAATAAAAATATGTTTGCACTTACTAATTTATAATAAAAATCGTTTTATGGACAGCCATAATTCGCAGTGTATCAAGTAAATATGTTATAAAGAATACAAAACACGACTACCGTTACAGAAAGTGAACCATTGTATTTATAATTATTTTTATTACGGTTTTTAAAATTAAATATGTTGTGGTTTATGTATTTTTCCATATATATAGATGCATATTTCCGAAATGTACCCAATCAGACCTTTCATTTGACAATAAACACGATATATTCATGTTAATTTATTCAGATTTGGACATTGATACAAGTATTTTTTGACATTTGGACAGTTCCGTATCCTATGACACTCTAAATGACATAACGATTCTAACAATATCACACACTTCTAAATCGGTTCAAGCGTTTAGAAGATATGGTGGAATAAAAAAACTGTTTCATAATTAATTTATACCGGATTTTTCCGAGTAAAATTGTGTAGTTTTATAATTTTCCAAAATGTTGGATTGGATAAATTCGTAAGAACCAAAAACGGTTATTTAAAAATCGCTAATATTTTGTGGAGTGTGATAATTAAACACTTTGTATAATTTATTTTGCCAAATTTTCCAAATGTTTCTCTTTGTTACTAGGCCTACCGGATCTATTCATGACGGCCGCGAAGAAGATGAACGGAAAAAAACTAAACTGTCAAATGATGAATGTCAAATTAAACTGTCAAATGTTAAACTACTGTGTCAAAAAAACTTAACTGTCAAATGATGAACACGCACCGCGTAACTCGGCGATTTATATATTAGTACAAGTATATTTCGTCAAAATGTTCTAAAATGCCAAAAGAAAAGTCTATTATTATAGATAATTTATATGAACAAAAAAATCTGTTTCATTTAAGAGTGGACACCATGTAAACCAGAAAAAAATACTTCGTCAGACCACAATTGCTGAAATACTACGAATTATTTAACTTTAATTCATATACTGATAGGTAGATACAAGTTTAAAATATATTGTGATTAGTCTGATTTTGTTAGACTCCTAAATATTACAAGAATTACGTGGTCAAAAACAAAAGACAAGTTTAAAATATATTGTGATTAGTCTGATTTTGCTAGACTCCTAAATATTACAAGAATTACGTGGTCGAAAACAAAAGACAAGTTTAAAATATATTGTGATTAGTCTGATTTTGCTAGACTCCTAAATATTACAAGAATTACGTGGTCGAAAACAAAAGACAAGTTTAAAATATATTGTGATTAGTCTGATTTTGCTAGACTCCTAAATATTACAAGAATTACGTGGTCGAAAACAAAAGATCAAAAATGCTTTTATTCTAAAAGCAAAATTATTTTATGGGCTTAGTGATCTTTGCTTATCAAAGTATTGCGATTTCATAGTATAGTCAGAGATAAAAAAAAAGATTTTATCGATTGGTTTTAATATTTTTTTATTGAAACTCACATGTCAGAGACTTATTGAATTTGGTTGGAATTACTTTTTTTGTTTGTATCATAAGGTGCTGATTTAAATTATAAGTACCTATTTGTTTCAATTACCAGAACAAACAGCCCAAGAATAGCATTAATGGAAATTGTTTTTATCAACATTTTCTGCTAAAATCTTTTTTTACTATAGTGAAATAACTGAAATGAAATGAAATGAAATTCCCAATTATTAATTTACAGTAATCATTAGAATTTGTTATGGATTATACACCGTGCCCCAGATCTAAATATAAAAAAAAATATCTGGTGGTTCATTTAAATATTTAGAATAATATTTGATAAGAAATATTTATTTATATTCGAGGGTCATTCATAACATTTATATAGGATCGAAAAATGCTTTTATTTAATTGAAATTTACAGGAGACTTCACAAATATATTAAACTCTTTTTTAACGTAATCGCCGCCGAGAATGAAACATTTCTGTAGTTAGAGCATAAGCTTTTGTATGGAAGTGTCATTGACCTCCGCCGCCAACTCTTTCAGTCACTTCTTCACAGCTTTCTCGTCCTCCTGATCTTTGTAAAAACGTTTTCGACCCAAAAACTACTTTAGTTTAGGTTTTAGTCCAAAGGCGATAGGTCGCATGAATATAGGAAATGGGTTACAATAGCCCATCCAAACGATTTCAACAGGTCATTTGAAACTCGCGCGGGGTGGGGCCTGGTGTTGTTATACAGGAAGCTGACTCCCCGGGTCAGCATTCCCCTTTTTGGGGTTCTCATCAGGATAATTTACTGTGAAAATGGCCGACAAATACGCGGGACCAAACAAACTGTCCGTTAGGACCCCACTACACGCCAGCCGCACTAACTTCGAACTCCTATGCAGTCTTGCTGTTTTAATAGGAGTCGGTTTAATGCCTTTGCTGTAAACTTCTCTTGGACAGGAATCAAAAAATGCTTTGAAGGCGTTTTTTACTGTCTTGAACTAAAACGCTTGGTCTCCTATGACTGCGACTCTTTTCTTTGAACTGTAAGAACTGCCACTGCAAAGCAGTGGCAAAGGGCGATCGATTGGGATCGGTTTTTTAATCACAAGCTTCTCCATCGTTGTTTGCTGTTCTTAGCAATACATAAATATTGCATTGCATGCCATCCCCCTCCCCCCTTTACTGTAACTACTATGCAGTTTTGCCATTTTAATAGCAGTTGGCTAATGCCTCTGCTGTAAAAATGTCGTGGACATGAATCAGTTAATGCCTTGGAGGCGTTTATTACTGTCATTTCGCAGTTGTAAGAAGTAAAAGTCTGCTGGCGAGTACGCTGGGTATCCAGTCGCAACTCGACTTCACGACTTTCTTCTGTTAAGTGTATGCGAAGAGCGATCGACTGGGATCGGTTTTTAAATCATGATCTTCGATATAAGGAAAACAATATTGATTGTCGATTAATAAGATCGCTGGTTAGACTTTTTAAATAATACAAAATCTATTTTTTCTGAATGAATCTAGAAGCCCCCGACGTTTCGGCGATTTTCTACCTCCGTTTTCCAGGGTAGCCCGCCGGCTATTGTAATATCGCCGAAACATCGGATGCTTCAAATTCTACGCGATAAAATTAGATTTTGTTTTACTTATAAAACTTACTGAAAGTCACCCAGCATAGCTCGGGTTTCCAGCCACCTTATCAAGGTCTCTACTTATCAATGGGAGACCTAGGGCTATCTACCACTACAACTGCGATTTGGTGGCTGTATGTGGTTGGTGGTTGTGGATAAAAATATGTGTAGACGAACACACTCATGACTATATGTGTATGTCTATTAAAGTGGACTGGGTAAAAAGACGGCAATTTACAAAGTTACATACCTACATTTGAGAATAGCCACCGTTCCGGCAAGATTCCCGGCACCGTTCCTTGATCTTCGATATAAGGAAAACAATATTGATTGTCGATTAATAAGATCGCTGGTTAGACTTTTTAAATAATACAAAATCTATTTTTTCTGAATGAATCTAGAAGCCCCCGACGTTTCGGCGATGTTTCTACCTCCGTTTTCCAGGGTAGCCCGCCGGCTATTGTAATATCGCCGAAACATCGGATGCTTCAAATTCTACGCGATAAAATTAGATTTTGTTTTACTTATAAAACTTACTGAAAGTCACCCAGCATAGCTCGGGTTTCCAGCCACCTTATCAAGGTCTCTACTTATCAATGGGAGACCTAGGGCTATCTACCACTACAACTGCGATTTGGTGGCTGTATGTGGTTGGTGGTTGTGGATAAAAATATGTGTAGACGAACACACTCATGACTATATGTGTATGTCTATTAAAGTGGACTGGGTAAAAAGACGGCAATTTACAAAGTTACATACCTACATTTGAGAATAGCCACCGTTCCGGCAAACTGAAAAAATCGCCCCAATCTCGTAACCCATAGAAAATAATCCGAAAATAGCGATAACCATGGATCAGGATTACAAATGACGCAGAATAGATTAATACGAACCAACCTACATTAACAAAGAATCAAGCCAAAACGATAAAAGACAGTGTTTTCTTCTGCTATTTGTACTGGCAAATAGCTCCGAATTCAATTTGAAGTTCCTCATCTACCGCAGCCAGATTTATAAACATTTTGTTGATGGTGGTCATTAGCCCCGAGAACTCCTTCCCAACAAATTGTCTCCCATTGTCCGATATGACATACTGCGGAACACCAAAACGCAGAAATACCTTATGCTCCATTATGTTGCTAATGATTTTGCTAGTAGCACGTTTCAAAGGAAAAAGTAAACAATATTTGCTAAAACAGCATGTGACTACTAGTATATGCATATTCCGATCTCTCGTCATCGGGTAAGGACCCAATAGATCGACGGAGATCATTTGGAAGGGAAAGGCACAAGACTTTGGATTACCCAAGTGACCCAATGGAGATGTATTCGGATGCTTGTATTGCTGGCACGTATCGCACTTAGAGACGAATTTAACAACATCTCCATGTAAATTTGGCCAATAATAGCGCAGACATAGACGACGATGGGTTTTAAAAACCCCAAAATGCATAGCCAGATCAGAGGCATGGTTCTCCTGTATCAACTTCTCTCTTAGGGGCAACGGAACCACTAACTTCCAGTCATAACAACTGGTGAGCTGGTACTTGCTCCGCGAGTAGCGATACAACTCACTACCCTTGACCTGGTAATTGGGATAAGCGGCAGGATTGCCGGATACCGCTTCAAACAATTCATTGTACCATGGATCGGCGACTACCGAGACAGCTGCAACAGGGAGTAAGCGCGATAGCGCGTCTGGAACCACATTTTCCACGCCTTTCTTGTGAATGATCTCAAAGTCAAAAGCTGACAAGCGGATTCCCCAGCGGGCCAGTCGACCCGTTGGATTCTTTAGTGACAAGAACCACCTTAAGCTTGCGCAATCGGTAAAGATTTTGACCTTGGGACCACTCTCGAAGTAGCCACGAAAATGCTCGACAGCATTAATCACACTTAGGGCTTCCCTTTCAGTTGCAGAGTATCGCGTTTCAGCGGGTAGGAGAGTCCTGCTCGTGAAAGCGATAGGATGGTCGACACCATCCACTGTCTGCGTCAACATGCCACCCAACCCGTACAAAGAAGCGTCGCAATGTAAGGCGAACGGCTTTGAAAAATCTGGACACGCTAAAATCGGGCTCGAAACTAAAGCCGATTTCAATTTTCTAAAAGACTCTTCCGCCTCCGGTGTCCACGCAAACGCGGGGGCACCTTTGCGGGTACTAGTCAACCGAGATAGCGGTGCAGCAATACAAGAAAAATTCCGGATAAACCTTCTATACCATCCGGCAACTCCCAGGAAACTTTTCACCATTTTTGGTGAAGTAGGCGTAGGAAAATCTAAAATACATTTGACCTTATCGGGGTCGGTATGTAGGCCATGAGAATCTACAACGTACCCCAGGTACTTTAACTCATGCCGGAAAAATTGGCATTTTTTGAAATTGATGGACAAATTGGCATAAACAAGACGATCTAAAACTCTACTTAACAAAGAGATATGTTCTTCGAAGGTCGACGAGACAATTACGATATCATCCAAATAACAAAATACTTTGTTGTTAAACGACGGGTCAAATAACTGATCCGCCAGCCTCTGCATGCACGCTGACGAGTTGCGCATTCCGAACGGAGTCACCGTCATTTTGAAGAATCCTCGTCCAGGGACAGTGAAACTGCACTTTTCTTGCGAGGCAGGCTCTAATGGAATTTGCCAAAACGCAGCTGATAGGTCGATAGAAGACAAATAGTTTGCATCACGCAAACTGTCCAGAATGGTAGTTATTCTCGGGAGCGGATAAGCATCCGGTTTCGTTATCGAGTTTATTTTTCTGCTATCAAGACAGAACCGCAAAGTCCCATCCGCCTTGGGAACAAAAATAGTTGGATTGTTCCAACCTCCCTGGCTAGGTTTAATAACGCCCAACTCTAGCATGCGATCAACTTCCTCATTCAACAACGCAAGACGAGCGGGAGATAACGGGTAATACCTCTGTTTTATGGGTGGATGATCACCTGTGTCAATAACCTGCGAAATTAAATTTGTCCGACCTAACCCTCTAACGTCAGTAGAAATCTTTTGGAAATTTTCGATCATCTTGTTGGCTAACGACTGCTGATTCTCAGACAGGGAAGTGAAAGGATGCAACACCCTCACTTCACTGACGGAGTGCCAACTAACATCACTAGACTCCATCCGAACGTATTTCAAAATTTCTGGAGCTAAATCAAATTCTCGAACAAAATCCATGCCTAAAATTAGTGAAGAACCAATATCCGGTGCTACTACAGCTCGGATAACTTGACAACGATTATTGAATTTAAACGGTAAAGACATGTAACCGATCGTCCTAACCGTACTCGAATTAGCGGTACTCAAAGTCAAAGACGGAGTCTTATGCACGGTATATCCGAGCTCAATTAAATATTTATGTGAGTCGGCACCTAAAATTGTGATACTCGATCCAGTGTCGAGTAGACCACAAACCGCTATGTCTCCTAAACATACATCTAAAAATGGACGACGGCTATCTTTTTCGTTTTTAAATAATGTCGAGACAGAGTGCACGAATGCGCTTACTCTGTCTCGAGTTGCACGTTTTTTGAATCGACTGAGTTGGATTTGGACGGTCTCAACTCCTTTGAACATTCAGGGCAAGTTGTGACCGTGAAATTGAATCTGCCACAACGGTAGCAATACCTCGAATATCCTCCATGGGTACCGCCGCGAGCACCACGTGCTGCACCGGAGCCTCCGCGAGATCCACCGACGTGGGTCGTGTTGCCTCGGGAGGAACCGCCCCTGTGTGAACCACCTCGCGTGTTCGATCCTTGATAGTATTCTTGACTTCGGTGTGCGGAAGACTCCACTGCGGAAACCTGACTACACTGTGCACGCTCTTCAACAGGCATTTCCGGCACAACCGTACCGGAAAACGCATGTCCAACAGCATGCACAGCCTTCGTGGAAGAAGACTTGCCTTTGACTAGCGCTTGAGCAGCTGCATTGGATGAATTTATCCGTTGTTGGGCATTTTCGACCTTTTTTCCAAATCGCAGCAATTCATCGAGAGAACGAATGTCCAACAACATGAAATGTTGTTGATAAAATGTAGTTATGTTCGAAAGGATGATACCTAATTGCTCCTCACATGACAATGGTCTAGATAATCGACTGAAATAGGTCAACATGACAGAAACAAAAATATGCATTTTCTCGTCAGGCCTTTGGATGCGACATCTGAGGAAAGCTAAAACCTCGCTGTCATAATCCGAACTTCCAAAATCGGATCGAAGTTCCGACACTAGTTGTTTCCAGGTGCGGATGCGCGAAGCTCTGGCACGATACCAGATGAGCGCCTGCTTCTCAAACAGCTCGCACGCTGACTTAAGCAATCTAGCCTCGGGAATATTTCGCGAAAAACGATTCTCCTCCAATCTTTCCAGGAACTCAACCACACATGAAGTGCCATCGTAAGAAAAACCCAAATTCAATGGTTTGAGGATTCGTTCGAATGCCGGGTCATAGCTCTTCTCTAAAGGGACCAGTTCAGACTCAAACTTCCGTGGATATGGAACTGAAGACGCCTCCTGTGACGGAACTGTCTTATAGAAGATTGGGATCGGCTGCGGTCGAGGAACCCCGGCACTTGACGTCGACGGCAACGGTTCACATACTGGCTGAACAACCGGAACGAATAATTGGGCTGCGGAATCCCCTTGCTCAACTGCCGTATTTTCTGGAGCAAGATTGGCCGGTGGCTCTGTCGTCGGTCTTAACAAACATGGGCTGGGCCCTCGCGCAATCTCCGAAAACTCCTCCAGGATTTTAATTATTTCCGAAACCTCTTTTAATGCGTTTAGCGGAGCATGACGTTCCGTTGGGGGTATGGCTATTCTTGCGACCCGATAAAAAAGATGCGTGACCTTGGTGCAAATACGCTTGTATAATGGCCTAGTTTTATTCTCTATGAACTGTTCCATTAACTCATGAAGACAGGTCAAACGAATGGAGCATTCGTTATATTCCTGGTCCGGATCCAAATCCGTTGTCTCAATCGACTGTGGAGGGTATTCATCCAGCAACGCAATGAACTGTCGTCGCATCGATTCGACGTATGCTATGGGAGCACCACGAATGGTGAATTCATAGTCCAATTCGGCTTTGACTAAATGCGTGGCCGCATAATATGTTAAAATGTGCGAGGCCATCTTAAAATCCTACTCCAAACTAGTATGTTGGAAGTATAAATAAAAATATTCGTACAAGCAACTCCAAAAAAATATTTCCAATTTGGAAAGCCGTACGAGAGAAAATAAATAGGCAGAGAGCGCCCGAATAATAAATAAAGGAAAATTTACTTGAGATTCGGGGTGAGTGGTACTTAACCCAATTCCTGTTCCAGCACTGTCGAAGTTCTGCGTTCACCGCCGCGAAGATTCTGAAAATGCACAATTAGTGTTTAACAACCATTTACAACAAACAACCATTTACATCGAAGATAAGATACCATATACGGTGTGCTCTTCGCACTTAACGGAAACCGTTACATAAAGAAACAAAAAGAAACGATTTAAATCGATACAAAATACAATATACGGTGTGCTCTTCGCACTTAACGGAAACCGTTACATAAAGAAACAAAAAGAAACGATTTAAATCGATACAAGATATGATGATAAACGGCGTGCTTATCGCACCTTCACGGCAACCGTAAGAAACAAAACCGCAATTAAAATGCCGTTTTCTAAAAATTTAAGAAATTTTACAAAATTAAAAAAAATACCACGTAGCCACAAAAGACTACATAAAACTTGCTACTTTCATAAAAGTGTGGTATTTAAATACTACGGCACTAAACTGTCAATTCAAAAAGAAAAAATGTGTTTTTTTTTTTTTACCAGAAAAATCCCACACATAAGCCTACATTTAGTTCATGGCCCACGCTGGGCAGCCACTGTAACAATTTTAAGCACGCGGTTTGCGTAAAAAGAATCAAAAGCCAAAAGAATTTTACCATAAAAAAATCTACGTCATGCCGAATGAGAGATAAGAAATTTTGAGCGCCACATGGTTTTAGAGGAAAACCACGAAACTAAAAATTACTACCGTCAAACAAAAAAACAAAAAACTAAAGTGAGGTTATCATAAAGAAAAATCACATCTCGAGGGGTGGGTGGTGGTTTTTTTTCTTGCACTGAATGAGGCTTATGCGTCGGAATGCCTGGAAACAAAAGCAATAAAAAGACAGTTTTCACATTGATGAGTAGTTCGTTTATTCTTCGTGAAGCTGTGACAGCAGGAAAAGGTGGCTGCCTTCTTCAGGTCAGCACGATGTTGATAATTCTCAGAATCTCCGCGGTAATGACGCTGGTGACGGTTCTCAGAACGTTTGTTGCAAATGGATAGAAATTAGATTAAATTAAGTACCACTCCTGTGGGCAAACAGGAAAATCTCTGGTTATCTCAGGCATCATGGCGTATAACCTAGCTTCGAGTAAAATGGTTGACTCACCCCAGAAAAACACGAACTAAATTACATCATATTCTTGGCACCCCACTGACAGGTGCACTCTTCACCGCCGATTACGGCACTTTTTCACCTCCTTGACACAAAACCCTTCGCACCTTTTTCGCCATTTTGGAATCAAGTGAACAGGGCGGAAGTGTGACGTCACTTTAGGAAGTTCAGACCGCCAACATTTCAGCAAAACAACTGTTACCAACTCAAGTTAAAAAAAAAATGTTTTAACATTAATAAATATTCAACAAGGATTGTTAGCATATTTACCACATTTCTTAACATTGCTTTTAATATTTGCGTATTATTTTAACCGCGGGCAACGATCCGCTTCACCGGGCGCAAGAATAGCAACACTGCCTGTAGACCAACCTGAACAGAAGTTGACAGCTGTCAAACATCGCGAAAATGACAATGTTGGACTGGGAACTTGGAAAATGCGGTTTTTTATGCTTAGGTCCAATGGAGACGCCGAGAAAACATGGAAGATACATAAAAACATGCTTGGGACTTCTGGGCAACACGGAAGAACACGAAACAGGAGTGTAACATGCTGGAAGACGAAGATTGCGCGCGATACATGTCGCGCGGCGTCATACACCAAGGAAAAGCTGGGAAACACTACATTTGTCTAGGAAATAATCGTGCTTAGCGTGTCTCAAGGTGTATTTCACGTTTCTGGACACTGTATGTCACGCAAAAACTTACGATTTTTGTTACAAGGTTACTTTTCGCAAATACTGTAATAAGAGACACACAATATATTAAAGCCAATGGAGTATAACCCAATATTTGCGTGGCATCAATATTGTAACTTGTGGTGGCAAATATTTTACTATTTTAACAGCAAATTGTAAAAAATGCTTCTAATGACAGTAAACAATAGTATGACATATAATATCCGCGGTGTACTATACGTGACACAAACCAAATTCGTATATATATCGATAGTTAAGTCGGAAATCGATAATCCACAAATCCATGAAAACCATCGAATCGGTAATAATGAGTCGTAATACTTTCGATTCACTTTAAATTTACCATTTTTTTGTTTAACTTTTCCATAAACTTCCACTATCAACGTTCAACGAAGAAAATATGTGTATATCGCATTAAATTTAGGTAGAACTACTAATGGACATTAAATTTTATTATAATTAAACTAAATGTCTATAGTTGTTTCGCTAATTGGTCGTTTAGGACCAAATCGATGGGTAACCTTTATATACTATTCGATTATCAGTAATAATAAAGTGATGTTTGCACTTAGGTAAACAAAAATCGATCGTTTGCCAATTTACAAACAAGCATAATTCACAGTTCAGAAATAACCCTCCAGAGCCAAGTCTAGATAATATAATATAGATACAAGCACCAATTATTCTGATTACATAAGCTAGTTATAAAACTAGTACACTTAAGTTGGATTTTTAAAAATATACACTTTGCTTTTGCCACGCACACTTATTATTAAAGTACGGTCATATTTTAAAGGAGTGATAGTATACATCAAAACGAACTAAAAAAAAAAGTGGTTGATCAGTTTGATGTATATATTCACGTTATGAAACAATGCCCGTACGCTAACTACTTCCTGTAACAACACAAATATAAAATATGTTTATTTCTCCTTTTTATTATCTGAATTGATTGTTTCTTAAAATTTTTTCATTAACTTTTGTATGAAAATGTAGTATTTATTTGGTATAAAAATATTGTAATTTAGGGAATTCTAGCGTAGAATCATGTTGGAAAAATTTCATCTTTTCCTAAATAAAATATAAAAAAGGGAAAAATATAACGGAATGATGGGTTTACTTCATCTATAATATATTATTACAGTATTCGCAAACATAAAACAAAAATTATTTTAACATATTATAAACATAAACAAAATAATAATACAAAAATTTGACTCACATGAGTCGGCGCACAGTAGTAAATTGTTGCCGCTCGATATGCCGAGTGCAGAGCAGTGGTAACAATCATCCCTTCCGCATCGTCCGCTTACTGGTCAATGAAACACTTACAACACAAGGCAGGTACAAATCTTGATATTGACTGTTGATTATAGTTGGGGAGCCAGCGACAAAAAAAGTTTTGTAAAAGCTGATACTTTCAGATCAGACAGTATTTGACTATAGAATGCCGGGGTAGAGTCAGCAGGCCAGATTCCGGGACATCTGGCGCTGACACAAAGGTGTCATTTTAATTTTTACCTCCAAAGTGTTTTGGAAAGCTAATAATTAATCAGTAGATAGTGGATGCAATAAATAACTCGAAACATAATAATATGGTCAGACTGCTTCATAATCGAACGCGTGGCGTCAGCATCTCCATACGTGTCACACATCGGTTGTGCCGCGCAATATAATGTCGCAACGGCGCAATATAATGGTATGGATATGCTGACGCCACGTGTTCGATTATGAAGTAGTCTGACCATATGTTTCAAGTTATTTATTGCATCCACTATCTACTGATGAATTTGCAGCTTTTCCAAAACACTTTGGGGTTATTAATTAAACTTACACCTTTCCTAGTACGTCAGCGCCAGGTGTCCCGGAATTTGGCCTGCTGACTCTACCCCTGCATTCTATGGTCAAAATACTGTCTGATCTGAAAGTATCAGCTTTTACATAGCTCTTGCACTTTTTGGTCGCTGCCTCTTGGTGTATTAGTTTCGCTGAAGGCGGCAAAATGACCATTGCCCGCTGACTCTAGAGTTAAATTGCAATATTTACTATTTAATATACTAACCTAATGTTTTATTTCATTTGTTTTGTTTTTGAAATATATTAAGTCCGTTTACGGCGTGTCCATTTCTAATTGACTATTCGTTTATTTAATGAGCCTTGTTCTCAAGCAGCATATGAGTTGCATTTAAAGAAATATACGCGACGGAATAGTTCTTCGATTCAATTGAATTTAATTAAAAGAGACTTTCTGAATCTCATTACGTCTGAGCGGCGACCGTTTGTCCAGAAAAGCAAATACCGACTCCCTAATTGAATTTGGAGACAAAGAGTAAAATGCAAGCACAGTGGTAGGAAAACGCGACAGATTGCTAAGCGGTACAGATGAGACGAGATGCCAAAGAAAATGTGGTAATTACTGTCGTTGCAGCGCTCAAGAATCGGGACCTCGAATACGAGAGGGGTGGTACTTGGAATTCCTGGCCCGATGCATATGCATTTAAAAGGATGGAGGACTGTATAAAGGCGCCGCTGTGTCAAAAAACATAAAATTAATTTAATGTGAAAACGTCTTTATAATCGATTCAGGACTTAGGAGACAATCGCGCCCAAAGAGCGACAGTTTCTATAAAACTAATTCCAAACTTTAATAACTCGGATATAAATAGACACTGCACCGCAATCTTAGTCTCGTTTATAAAAGAAGAACACAGTTTGTGCCATTACCTCTCAGACATTCGTAGCGGGCGAACGTTACAGCCTGCGCACCTGCAAAAAGAACGTATGATTTTCGACTTCCGAATTCGACACATGTCCATAAAGATGATCATATCTCAGAGACTAATTAGCCCTTCCGATTAAACCAAGTGTTATTTTGAAGAAGAGTTTATGTGTTACATACAACTTTTAGGCTCCCGTTCGTATCTTAAAAGGTAAAAAAATACAAGGCTGTGTATTTCAATATTTCCCGATCTATAGAATTACAAAAATCGTGCACGAATGCGTAGACCACAAATTCTGGAGAGAATGACACCGAAAATACATCACGATTTCACAGAAATACCTGCGACAGTGTCCGATATTGCCTAGATCTTTAAAAATCTTTTAAATTTTGCGATGATAGCGGTAATAAAAGATATTGGGGTAAAATATAACAGAGAATAAATTTGTTTTAGGATTTTACGTGTTCAATTAAAGAGTAGGCAGCGTGTAAACTTAAAAAAAAATATTTCGTAGGATCAAAATTGCTGGATCAGAAGGCTCGTAGTATGAAAAGGCTCCTAAATACCACGAGAATTACATGGTGAAAATGAGTAAAAAGGTTCAAAAATTATTTTAATCAAAAATATTTTTTGGTCTTAGTTATTTTTGCTTATTAAAGTAATGCTATTTCTTTGAATAGTCAAATATGAAAAAAAAAATATCATGAGGTTTTTTTTTTATTATTGGAAACACATAATTACATTACAATAATGGATAGTCTACTCATCACCACTTACATCGCTATCATTTAGCGTACTCCGTTCAGGGTTTTTATTCGCTACGCTTGCATAGTATGGCAGATATTTAGACCAATCATGGAATTCTGTTTGAAATACTCCCATTTTTTTGTATCATATTATGGTGCACCAATATGATTCAAATTACCAGAATAAAGAGACCAAGAATATCGTTAATTAAAAGTATATTTTATGCATTTGCTGATAAAATTGTATACTTAATTGAATGAAACAACTACATAAAAATAAAAATAAAAATGAAATACCTAATAATAATTAATATTCATTAATCCTCAGAATTTCTTATGGATTATAGGTACACAGATCAAAATTAAAAAAATAAGCAGGTGGTTCGTTTAAACATTTACAATAATATTTAATAATAATTTGTATTTCAATTATATATTGACACTGACCAATTATATACTGACATAATCTGGTCCCATTAATCTCATGTATGTATGTGTACTCAGAAGGTGTATGTATGTGTACTCATGTATGTATGTGTACGCGGGCGGCGACAGCTAGCACAGTAAAGAACATTAAGGCAATTTGACCCATGATACGCGTTTATTTCGCATTATATTTTTTTAAAAGAAAGCGATGATTTAATGATGGTCTCATAACAACGTTTTTGTAAATCATTAGACGGGCCGACGGTTTCAGTGTTTTCCATTGTTTCTATTGGACATGTCAAACTGGATTAAAAACACGAGATAAGTGAGAGTTGTTGCGAAAATCGTTCTTATCATCGTCATATCGAGGGGTAGGAGATCCCAAACAGTCATTTTCAAATTATAGTGGCGCAGATTCAGTAGAAATAGCGTAATCTGTAAAAAATACATTACATTTACATTTTATTATTACCTTATCGTATTATTTATATTAATTTATTATTTGTGCACGTGTATGTATGTATATATGTATGTATGTTATATATCATAATACATCTTAAATACATCTACCTAACCTATAATGTGGCTTCCCTATCCCTTTCCCCTTACTTAAACCTGCATTTTTTCATAGCTCCTTGCGCTGTAACAAAAGATTTATTTTAATTGTGAAAACTTTTAATTGGCCTTAGATTTGTATAATATGTGTTAGCATTAAGTATAAAACGCTGTAACTTTTCCGAAAAATAAAAATAAAATAAAATAAATAAAATGAAATATATATAATGTTCAATTTGAATTTTTAAATTAGGATTTTTTACATTTTACATATCAGTTGCACGCAGGAAAGTTGCGTGCAACTGATAGTTTTATTTTGTATTTGTAAGAAAAAACCGAACTCAAACTATATCGGTGCAAAAGATCACGGAGATTTGTTGCTTAGTTTTTATGGGAAAACGTAATAAACAGACCGACAACAAAGTACTATTATATACCTATTTTCGCAGTTATACTATTAGTATCGAAGTAGGATTTTTAAAGTGCAATATTTTATTATATTTACTGCTACGAATTACATAAATTAAATTAAATTGTTATATATGGTAATATTTTGTAAGTTGTAGACATTCGCTTTATGGTCGCAATACACTTTAAACTTTTTAAAACTTTAACATTATGATATACCAGCATCATCATGTTACACTCATACGCGCGCAGTACCAGCTGTCAAAACACATTTGAATCTAATTAATTTGCAAAAAATCAATATCAAGTAAGCAGGGGGTCTACGGTCTAGCCGAAACCGATAAACATGGCAAGGGGTCTACGAGCCAAAATTTTGGGGACCTCTGGTCTAGAGATACGCCTGTCAAGTAACTCACATCAATGCGCTACGGAACGTCATGGCGAGTGTATATGACAAGAGCGGAGACAGCGGCTGTCGCTGCGGTGGCTTATTCTGCGAGTTTTATATAAAAGAATATAAAAGAATTTTCAAATGGACCTTCCTTCCAGAAGAGTGTTTTTTTTTTAAACTGAGTTTTTTAATTCCCTATTTTTATTGTTTGCTTAACCCTTCAAATGAAAGGCGTCCTTTTGGGGATGCAAGTTTTAATACACTGAAATGAAGGGCGTCCATTTGGGGACGCGATGGGGGCCGTTTGCGAAAAAATCCATTTAAAAATAGAACGGGCTTCTTTATTTTATCGTATGATGCCAGAAAATAGCCAAAGATTCGTTACTATTAAATTCTACGATAGTATCATGCGATAAAAGCTGTATGAGATATTGCAACACTCCAAACGTCGTGGAACTTTCCACTGTTGACAGCGACACAAAGCGCCGAACGAGTGCTACGCGGCGCGCTACAATTATTGTGATTTTAAGTGTTTTTAGTTGGATTTTACCCGTAAAAGTGAGTTATATGCATTCTAAAATTGTGTAGGAATGATAATTACCGATTGGAGCAGGCCATTTCCTTTTTTTCACTTAGTTTTTAGTAAATTTGTGAAGTGACGTATCGCATTCTCGATGGCGTCGCAGCGAAAATATTTTCGAAACGAATGATATCAGGCGAATGTAGTAATAATATTGGTTTATTTCGCTTATAAAATCGTTATTATTCAATATAGGAGGTATATACTCAAGGAATTAGATGTATTTTGATATTTACACGTCGTTTACAAATGCAACCACGTTTTCATAGTTTATATCTTGGCGGCAAAAACCGAGATTTTTCAATGTTTGTAGAGAAGGCTTGGATTTCTATCGATATGAAACAACAAAAAAATACGGAAAAAATTTTTTTTTTTTCGATATATTTATTTTTGAGAAATTTGGTTATTTGAATATCGGGTTTTATAGGAAAACTAAAATGCAGCTTAAAATAACATACAACTTTTTTTCAATTTGGGCTTATTTACTGAGGAAATCTAGACTGTGTCTCACCATGCGGTGTAAGATCGTTATACCAGCCTGGGGTGACGGGTTCGCCCGTTGTAGTCGACAACCCAAGTTGTTAGTCAGAGTGCACAGTCGATTGGCTTATGCCGCACGGTGCGCAGACCGTCCAGGAGCGCCAGAAGTTTGATTCCTAGGGGAAACTGACCATAAGGCCAGAGTCCTACCCGGGCTCGCATTTCATGCGTGGAGGCCGTCGGATAGGTGTCGACCCGTGAGTGTGACCAACCCTGAACAGAATGGGTCTTCGTGGCTACCTCAGCGAGGGCCCATTAACTTTCTCAACGGTCAACAGCACAGACACGATTGGGTTACTAACTATTTTGTTTTTTTTTTGAAAAATGTATTTTTGTTTTTTAGATGTCTTTTAATCGAGATCCGGATCGGACGCCGCCCCAGGCGTTCCTAGATCTCCTGGAGGAGTCGGGGTCCAATTCGGATGAAATAGATGAGGGTGCAGCGCCGGCGTTCTGGGATGATGACGTTGGATATGACGATGACGACGCAGATATCGTGAAAATGTCGATCGATTTTCAAAGCCCCGGCGGAACTCTGGGTAATTAGTAAGTATATAAAGAATTCCATGTTATTTTCAGAATTTATCGTCAATTTATTGTATTTTTGTCTTTCAATAGTGAGTGGCCGCTGTCATCATCCCGGTTGTCGGCTGCGCCGCTGCCTCCACCACGCGGGCCGGTTGCAGCCCTCGCTGGCACAGCGCGGGGACTGCCCGTTCCGGCCCAGCATCCGCCACCCGCCGCCGCCTAGAACCCAGCGCTCGCCCGCCGGGCCGCCCACCCGACGCCTATTTTTCGCCCAACTACAGAGAGGTATAAAATACAAATATTTATTTATTTTCCAAAACTTTTCGGTACGAGTACTTTACCTTCCTAATAACTCACATGAATACTCAATATCATTAAAACCATAGATTTAAGTAGCAAAATTGCGTTTAAAAGTATCCGAAGACGACTCTATTCGACCATTCGGCTACCCGATACCAGGAGATAGCCGGACAAAGGATGCCATGGTCCGCGATAGATTCGGTACACACCGATCACCGCAAGACAAGGGAGAGGATCACTCGAGCGACTTCGAACCTGTAACCAGTTTCGAATCGCTAATCGCTAGTTTAGGTAGGTTTAGGACAGCTGCCTTGCCGCATGTGAACGTTTACCGTACCGCCCATTCGCTCCCCCTTCGAAGCCGAAGAATGTGAGATGCGGAAATTGCGGTTTTAGATAATTTTTCCAGGAAGGAGTTTGAAATTTTCCCGGAGAGACCGAGATATTTATAGAGTCACCCGTTCTCTCAATCTCGGTCTTCGGCGGGTACAAATACACCAATTCTTCTAAGGACGGTCAGATTATCGACGATCCTACTAAGCAGTATTTTGTTACTTTTCAGACATCGCCGCTGCGTACGCGCTCTGCTTCCCCTGTCTGCCTTTCGCCGCCTAGCACTCTAAGGTCTGTATTTATTCATTTTTCTGGAAGTCTCTAACTATAGAACACCTTTGATAATCCACTATATATAGATAATCCACTATATACATTGATCTGGAAGTCTCTAACTATAGAACACCTTTGATAATCCACTATATAGGAATTGTGTCATAGTACATCAAAAATCAATAATATTCACCGAGACGAGATTTTAAAAGTGTATGTTACCAGCCGATTCTAACTTATAAACCTCAAATTGATTCAAACTAGCTAAAACCAAGTGCATAAGGACCTAACAAATGGGTCTAGACACATAGAATACTCATTATTATTCTTCTTCTTTTGGAGAATACATTTTAGTCAGGATAGGAGAATTTCATATATGAAGGAGCTCTCGTACAAGTGAAAACAGGGCAATCATCATCCGATATTGGAAAAGTGACTTAAAACTATTAGCATACATTGATCTGGAAGTCTCTAACTATAGAACACCTTTGATAATCCACTATATAGGAATTGTGTCATAGTACATCAAAAATCAATATTATTCACCGAGACGAGATTTTAAAAGTGTATGTTACCAGCCGATTCTAACTTATAAACCTCAAATTGATTCAAACTAGCTAAAACCAAGTGCATAAGGACCTAACAAATGGGTCTAGACACATAGAATACTCATTATTATTCTTCTTCTTCTTTTGGAGAATACATTTTAGTCAGGATAGGAGAATTTCATATATGAAGGAGCTCTCGTACAAGTGAAAACAGGGCAATCATCATCCGATATTGGAAAAGTGACTTAAAACTATTAGCATACATTGATCTGGAAGTCTCTAACTATAGAACACCTTTGATAATCCACTATATAGGAATTGTGTCATAGTACATCAAAAATCAATATTATTCACCGAGACGAGATTTTAAAAGTGTATGTTACCAGCCGATTCTAACTTATAAACCTTAAATTGATTCAAACTAGCTAAAACCAAGTGCATAAGGACCTAACAAATGGGTCTAGATACATAGAATACTCATTATTATTCTTCTTTTTCTTTTGGAGAATACATTTTAGTCAGGATAGCAGAATTTCGTATATGAAGGAGCTCATACAAGAGAAAACAGGGCTATTTCACTTGAAATCTCAATTATCTGCATACTTTGAATATCTTTATACATATATTAGTACATATATATATTATTACATATATATTAGTACATATAGTATACATAGGAAATAATACACGAGATTTGGTTTAGGTAGTAATATATAATTTAATAAAACAACTTAAATTATTAGCGAGAGCAATTGAGACTCCGCATACATTGGACCCCTTTCAAGCAGGTACTTCTTTATAAGTATTTTGAATGAATGTTGTTTGCATTCTTATAACTCTCATTTAAATTATTATAAAATCTCGGCGCAAGGAAGTAAAAATGCCTTTGGGCAAATGAGGACTTTACAATCGGAATATTATAATTCGACCCAGTAGCTTGCCTTGTGTTTTTAGTTTGTTGGCTTCTTGTCTGCTGATCCTTGATTCTGTGAAACTCAATTCAGTAGCCTCCTCGTGTGAAAGGCTACCCCAGGTAAGGCTCTTGCGTCTCAGGCCTCACGGCTAGTGGATCGGTTTCTCCTGGTGGATTTCCCCGGGCGCTACTGGACGGTTTGCGTACCGTTTGACAATTTGAATATTACGATGAATAATTTTACTACATATCTTTTCTACTACTTATGAATAATTTTACTACGTATCAATTGATTTTATATTCCCTAAGGGGATTCATTTTTCACTGGACTGTTACGGGATGACATAACGATTCTAGTAATACCGCAGACTTCTAAATCGGTCTAAGCGTTTAGAAGTTATGATGGAATAAAGAAACAGAAATTTGCGGTCAGGGGAAATTTTCGATCACTACAACAGAATTAGGTTTTTGAAATTGAATTGAAATTCAGACTTTCAATATTGAAATTCAATATTGTTTTAATTTTCAGGCAACCTCTGGCGGCGGCGGGGCGACTAGCAGCGGGCAGCGGACGCGGGAGAGCCGGCGCGCGACGAAGAGCGACGCGCGGCTTGCCGGGCAGCGCGGCAGGCGGCGAGCCAGGCGGCGAAGGAGGCGGCGCGACGGCCGGCCGAGGAGGCCGCGCGGCAGGCCGCGGACGACGGGGGAGGGTAGCCGGCGGGGCACGGCGGGGCGCGGGCAGAGGTGGACGGCCGGGGGCATATAGACGCGGTAGGCACGCCGCCATGCGAGCTGTGGTCGGTGAGAATGTCTGGTGTCAAGGTCGTGAAATTGTAGAAGTATGTAAGACCGATGAAGACGTCCCCGCTGTATTGAAAGAGATGGTGGATGAAACTGAGAGGGTTCGTCGTGATTGTCGCGCTAGGGAGTCAGCAAGACGTCGACAGCGGGACGTCGGCACGAATGCGGACGAAGGCGACGAGAATGAGTTGTCGTTAGACGCGGAATCCGTCATAGCGCGGGAACTGTTCGGTGGCGATAGGGCGGCTATGTACGCGGCTATGTACGCGATAGGGCGGCTTTATTTTTATGACATGTTTGTTTTATTTTTATCAAATGACTGTTACTGTATAATTTTTGTACTGGAAATTTAGTAAATACTATTTTGTACTAGAAATTTAGTACCAATAAAAAGCATAAGTCGCATAAAAAATAAAGAAACGTATAATTGTATACCGAATATACCTACCAACTAATAAAAGTTTTTATTTTAGTCGGTTCAATTGTTTTGTTTGTTTTTATGACATGTTTGTTTTATTTTTATCAAATGACTGTTACTGTAAAATTTTTGTACTGGAAATTTAGTAAATAAAAAAAAATGGTTTGTTGAGTTTTCTTCTACGAAATTTTAATGATGGATCGGTGTACCGAATCTATCGCGGACCATGGCATCCTTTGTCCGGCTATCTCCTGGTATCGGGTAGCCGAATGGTCGAACAGAAATTTATAGCAGCCGACGTTTCGGTGACGTTGCAGCCGCCGCTGTCCAGTCTACCCTGGACAACGGCGGCTGCAACGTCGCCGAAACGTCGGGTGCTACAAAGTTCACGCGGTAAATTCGTTTATAAAGCTATTTATAATGTCAAACAACCGCGATAATCCTTGATTTCATAATAATTGCAAAGGCATGATACAAATGTGGTTAAAAAACGAATTTACCACGTAAAGTTTGGACACCAACGTTTCGGCGACGTTGCAGCCGCCGCTGTCCAGTCTACCCTGGGCAACGTCGCCGAAACGTCGGGTGCTACACACTTCACGCGGTAAATTCGTTTATAAAGCTATAATGTGAAGCAACCGCGATAGTCTGATTTCATAATAATTGCAAAGGCATACAAAAGTGGTTAGAAGTTTTTCGAATGTATTGAAAACTTGACGCTTATTAGATGTCCAATAACTAATTATTATACTCCAGTCACATTTCATAGAAGAAACTAGAAAATCACACTCCGAATTTGCCTAAACAAATGAGATCGCACCGCGGCGTATTGCATAGACAGGCGCGCTGCCTAATTTTATCGATATTCGCGAAATCGCGGGGTGCGCATACCTATTTGTTTACGTAATTAGTATAGAAGAATTACCATATTTTGAGTGTGATTTCCTATAGTTTTTCTATGAAATGTGACTCTTTAGAGTATAATAATTAGTTATTAGACATATAATAAGCACATAATAACACAATATATTTGAAAAACTTTATCCACTTTTGTATTATGACCTGTCAAAGTTAATGCCAAGTTTTCGTCACCGACTCGCAAAAGTTTGGATTTTTCTGTAATATCAGACAAAGCTGAAAGAACTGGTATGATTTTATAAGAAGTGTAGTGTAGTGGAAAAGTTATTATGAAAGAATTTCATATAAATAAAGTCCCTAAGTAGTCAGAAATACAAAATTAAAAAAAAAAATTTTTACGAGGAGACATCAAATTTTTCTTGGTTATTATGACTGAAAAACTAAATATTTTTGTATGCAAAGAAGTAAAACAAAATAATGGTTTTGGTAAAGCATTTAATAAAGAACATAACTGTAAATACAATTTCCGCATAGACTTTCATATTTTGTGATAAAAACATCGAAATGATAAATAGGCGAGTTTTTTCACTTCGCCAAATTTGTAATTTGTCGCCATTATTATCTTAATTGATTTACGAGATAAGGTTATAATGTTTTATATGTCAAATTTCAATGCGATCATTTTACAGTTCTTCTTTTTATGATCTGTATAGTGGTTTACAAGTTATGGTCGTTTTTATCAAGGCCGTCGATTTTGCGCGCAAAAAGGTCGCGCGCGAATGGGACGGCTGAATTTTATTCCGCGAGGAGAGGGGTTAATAATTTGTTTCATTTTGTTTTAATGTTATAAATATCAAAACCGAGACGAATAGTCATAACCGACCAGCATGAAAACCAGGAAAATTAGCAAGCAACATTTAGTTAATTATACATAATATTTAATCTTTTATAATTTGTATTTGAGGTAAAATTGTAGTTTCCTAAAATTGTAGAAAGCCACGTTATTTGTGAGTGTTATAGGGCTATATATTAATCCGAAAAATGAAAAACCTTTTTTGTGGTAGTCGGATTTGCAAAGTAAGTCGGAGAAAAACGGTCGAACGAAAACGTTTCTAACTAACGCTGCCTTAACGATGAGAGATATATGATTAAGTTCTAGAGAAAAGTTGTAGAGCTTGATAATGCCTACAAAAAAGTCAGCGACAGCATATGTTTAACTTTTATATTTAAGTCACCAAAAGTAGTATTTTATATTAAAAAAATAATTTAAATCGTTAGGTTATGTTTATTGGTCATATTATCAACAATTATGAATTCTTATCAAAATAAGTAAATTTATCGTCTCAAGTGTTTAAAACAAAAGACTTTTACCTTTTACTGCATATAATTTCCCTTTTACTGCATTTAAAGAGATAATACGCTCACAAATAAGACACTCACAAGAAGACACTCACAAATAACGGTATTATAGTGAAATTGGCATGCAAATACATACATACATATGCAGTAAAAATATAACCCTTCTTTTGGCAGTCAGGAAATAAATCATAGCACTCAGTACTAACCGAACCACACTCATAATTTCATCACAGTTAAAAAGTTTTACCGCCCAACGAAGTGGGCACGGGTCAGCTAGTTATCTATATTGTATTAATGCTGAGGCATAAATAACTCTCCTGAGCCTTGGCTATTCCGTCATGGGCTACACATAATTGGAGTCACTACGCTTGTTGTGAGAATGACTGTCGGCATTTACTGAGGTATCCTTTAGATAACGTTTAGCTCACATATTGACATAAAGTATAGTTTAATACATTGCTATTATTTGTCGATAAAATATTTTTGAAGGAATTTTACGGTGTGGTCGATATAGGCTTCGGAGTGCTGTCTTTTGCAAAATAAATATAAAAGAAATGACTTACAGACATATTTACATCAGAGTCCTGAATGTTAATTCTGATATCTTCGAGTACAGAGGTCGTACGGTTTGCCTAAAAATATTAAATTGAATTATTGATAATTCTATCTTTTCCTAAATCATGCACTTACCTCGTTTATCATGTCCGTCGTTAGTTTGGCTATGAAAACCATTTCAAGAGTAGTATATATGACAGAGAACGCGAACCAAATTAAAATAACTGATTGGTAGTAGTGCGTAAAATCACTTGTCAGCACTACGAGATAAAAGGAATATATTACTGTAATATTAAGCATGAAGGCGTTCATCAGATATGTAATAAAATATGGGGAAAAAATGTCGTTGATTTCTTCAACTATATCGCACAGATCTGAATGCAAATATGATAGAGAATCAAGTATTTTCGACGGTTCCATTGTTCGTGGACCGGAACGGAACCTGAACCCAGGGTGGTCTTTCTTTTCTTCGGGTGATAAGTGTTGGAGAAACTGTTCGAATTCATCGATGATCTCCGTTTTGGTTTCTTTCTTAAGCACTGCATTGATGGCTGTGAATCTAAAAAAAAATATGTCCAAGTAATATTAAATTGTTGACGAGAGCCATTGTATCAGGTCCATATCTATGAAGTTACTATTATATAATGGAAATTTAAGACCGTGCATTTGTACGAAAAGCATGTATTGTAACTCCTAAGCAGTCTTGCTATAGGAGTTGGTTAATAATAATAATAATAATAATAAAACTTTATTTCAAAATAAAAAAGGCGAGCTTATTGCCTTGCGGCAATGTCTATCAGCTAACCTATTGCCTCATGCAGGATCAAGGAATGCTTTGAAAGCGTTTTTACTGTCTCTTCTTAGTTGTAATAAGTGAAAGTCTGCTGGAGAAAGGTATGGCGAGTCCGCTGGGTATTAAAATGGCTGCAGTCCTACGACTTTAGGGTTCGGTTTTTTTAATCCCAAGCTTCTCTATCGTTAGCCTTTCTTGACAGTACATACATTTTGCTTTTCATGCCAGGCCATAAGAAGCTGCAACGGACAATACCTGAACATATTTTTTTATCTTTTCCATATTTGCACACACGAAAATATCCGAACAATATGAAACGACGAAATGATAAATTTATAACTGAGTTTTAAAAAAGCATATATATATATTTTTAAATATTAATATTGCTGTTGTTAGAAATTATACGTAAAACATATTCGACTTTTGCCGCTTGAAGAATGAAGCATACGATGTTTCGGCCGTGTTACAACCGCCGATGCTCAGGGTGGATCACAGGGCGGCTGTTGTAATATCGCCGAAACTTATGGTATATCAAACTTCACGAGATAACATTCGATTTTGTTTTATTTATATTTATATATTCATATTCATATTCATATTCATTTTATTAGTATACTGGTATACAAGTCAGGTACAGATTAGCAAACATTCATACATATTAGCAAACAAACATTTTTTTATCGTAAAGAAAAGATAAAATTAACAAAACAAAACGAAGGAAAAAACACAAGAATAAGGTAAAAAAAAAATCTAAGACAAAATGCAAAGAGATCAATAAATATTTTTGCCACCAAAGCATTTTAGACGTCACTCGAGTAATATTCCTCCAGTGAGTAAAACGCCTTATCTGTAAGGTATCTCTTAAGGGGTATCTTAAACACGTCAAGAAATTGCGCCTGCCTAATGTGCTCGCTGAGTTTGTTGTAAACCGCTGGGCCGGCGATATAGGCTAGCCTCTCCGACTTGGATAATGCATGATTTACCGAACGTAGCATGCTACGGGATCTTGTTGGATACTGATGATGCACACCATTCACTTTAAAATCGGCTAGATTTCTGCGAACGAACAGCGCTACTTCCATTATATAAATGGACGGCAGCGTCATGATGCGGAGATCTCTAAACAGAGGCCTAGCTGGCGTATCAAGCGCCACACACGCTATTGTGCGGACTGCACGCATAACTCCGCGCGTACATTAGCAGTGATGAACGTATGCAAAGTAACACATGCGCGCGCTGCGCATGTGTATACATCGAGAAATGAAGCGATGCGATAGAGTGCATAGCACGCTCTTCCCAATTTATCACATAAAGCATCAATATGTAGGTATATAAAATAGGTATATAATAGGTAGGTATATATAAAGCATCAATATGTATAAAACTAGCTAAGTGTCACCCATTGTAGCTGTTGTTCCCCCCCCCCCCCCCCTCCACTCCTCTCTCCATCCCCTTTCTGGAATCTTCTGGAGCATTCAAGATTATATTGAAGCTTTCTAGGTATGCTCATAACAAAACAAAATGTGTTGACATTTTCGCCACTCACTCCGACACACAAACAGCCACCCCTACCAAGGTCTCTTGTTATCAATGGGAGACCAAGGGCTATCTACCACCACAACCTCAATTAGGTGTCAGTGAGTGGTTGGTGGTTGAGTAGAAAATTGAGTACACTAACACACACTTGAATATATGCGTAACAGATGTATATGAAAGTGGTCTGATCGAAAAGACGGCAATTTACATAGGTAAGGACCTGATATTTACTTACCTGCATTTGAGAATAGCCACTGTTCCGGCAAACTGATAAAGCCGCCCTAATCTCGTAACCCATAGCAAATAATCCGAAAATAGCCATAACCACGAATAAGAATCCACAATTGACACAACATATAGTATTACGAACCAAAGTACATTAAAAAACAATGCAGCAAAAAAGATAATAAAGAGGGTTTTCTTTTGCCATTTGTACTGCCAATGAACTCCGAATTCAATTCGGAGTTCTTCATCCACTGCGGCCAGTTTTATAAAGATTTTATTAATCAGCTTACTCTTCGTAAATACAGTAATAAGAGACACACAATATATTAAAGCCAATGGTGTGTAACTCAATATTTGTATGGCTTTAATGTTGCAGCTTGTGGTGGTAAACATTTTCCTATTTTCACTCAACCAATTGTAAAAACTGCTTCCAATGACAGCAAACAATAGGGTGACATATAATATCCGCGGTGTATTATACGTGACACGGGCGAAATTCGTGTCTATATCGATGGTCAAGTCGGAAATCGATAATCCATAAATCCATGAAAACCAACGAATCGGTAATAAGGAGTTGTAATACTCTCGATTCATTTGAAAATTATACATTTTTTGTTTAACTTTTCCATAGACTTCCATTGCCAATGTCCAACGAATAAAAGATGTGTCTACCGTACTTAATTTATGTAGAATGATTAAAGGAGAATTAAATTGATTATAATTAACTTTAATGTCGATTGTTGTTTCTCTAAGTGGACATTGGGGATCAAATTGCCGAGTAACTTTTGTATATCATTTGATCATCAGTTATAATAAAGTGATGTTTGCACTTAGATAAATAAAAATCGATCGCTAATCGTTTCACTAACAGGCATAATTCGCAATACAGAAAGGACGCTCCAACCGACATAGTTAGAAAGCAAGCAACAACAAAGTGCAAGAGTTTTGGAAAAGCTGATAGTTTCTGATCAGACAGTATTAGGCCATAGAATGCCGGGTACAGTCATCAGGCCAGATTACGAGGCACCTGGCTCTGGCGTACTATGGAAGTTGTAAGTACCCTCAAAGTGTTTGTAATAGCTGAAAATACATCAGTATACAGTATATGCAATAAATAATTCGAAACATATAGTATGGTCAGACTGCTTTATAATCGAACTCGTGGCGTCAGCATTCCCATACCATTATATAGCGCCATTGCGATGGCACCCTTTGCGACGATTTTATTGCGTGACTCAACCGATGCGTGACGCAGTCTGACTATTATTTCTAGTCTTTATTGCATCCACTGTCTAGTGATGAATTCAGCTTCAGCTTTTCCAAAACACTTTGGTGGTACTAATTGAGACTACACCTTTCTTAATACTCCAGCGCCAGTTGTCCCGGAATCTGTCCTGCTGACTGTACCCTGGCATTCTAGGGCCATGATACTTTCTGATCTGAAAGTATCAGGTTTTCCAAAACTCTTGCACTTTTATGTCGCAGGCTCTTTGAATACCACGTCTAGGTAAAATATTCTAGAACCAAGCACCAATTCGTTTCATTTAAAAATATCCCGATCTACAAAAATCCTGCACGAATGCGTAGACCATAGAATTCCAAAAAGACAGACACCGTAACTACATCACGATTTCCCGTAACTAAATAACGACGGCATTGGACAATTCTTACACTGCCTACATATCTTTAAAAAACAAGGTTTAACGATCATGGCGGTAATGCACGAGAATAATTTGCGTTAAAATAGAAAAACAAATAATACAATTACTTTTGGTTTTTACGTGTCTCGTTTGAGGGTGGGCACCGTGTAAACCCGATAAAAATCATTTCTTAGGATCATGATTGCTGATATATTTTGAATTATTTAACTTTATGTCAAAAGTGGACAGGTACATATGATTGTAAAATATATTCTGATGTCTCATTTTGTTAGACTCCTGGAAATAAGTAAAAAAAATAAAAGATGTTTTTAGGTATGTAAAAAAAAAAAAAATATATGGCCTACGTGATATTTGTTTGTCAAAGTAATGCGATGTCTTGGTATAGTCAGGGTTTAAAAAAAATAGTACAAAGAAGTTTTATTGTTTTTTATTGAAAGGTCGCATAATTAGATTACAATAATGGATTATAAATACTCGTATATTATAATCCATTATTGTAATCACTATTGTAATAAACGGGAGGATAGGAGCTTCTTCTGCAGCTTTCGGTAAACTCCGTAGCAAAGTCTTCAGCTCACACGACATCAAGCTGGGAACAAAAGTGTCTGTCTACATGGCGATCGTCCTCCCAAACCTCCTCTACTCGTCAGAGACATGGTGCCCATACCGAAAGCACATTCGCGCACTTGACAAATTCCACCTTCGATGCCTACGCGACTTAATGGACATCAAGTGGTCAGACCGTGTGAGGAACACGGAAGTTCTTCGACGCGCTAAAGTCGATTCCATCATAACCAGGAGCACAGTTAGATTTTAAGCTTCTAATTGTTTTACTGACCTCGTCAATATTAGTTGGAGTGAATTTAAATAAGGACGGTTTTTTCTGCGTAATATCGATGGCGTCCGCCAACGCGGTCTCAGTACTATTCAGATTCTTAAGAATATGGCCTGCTAGGTTTTCTCCAATAGTGACAAAATATTTATTGATGTAATTTAAGGTTTCTTTAGGATATTGATCAATCGTTTTTAATTCGTTGTTAATTTTAATTGAGTGTATTGGTCTCTGTTCACTTTTACCATAAGCTATGTCCTTGATAATGTTCCATGTTTTTTTGGATCTCCATTTACTTCCTTAAGTTTTTCTTTGTAGTAATTTTCCTTTGTCTTTTCAATGAGCCTTTTACATATATGACGGTATTTTTTATAATAAGTTAGGAGTTGTATGTCATTAGGATTGCATCTTATCATTTTATGTATTTTATCACGTTTCCAAGACATGACAATAGTCTATCCGTTATCCAGGGTTTGATTTTCATTTTCGATCGACTAATTTTTGTTTCTTTTTCTGTAGACGCAAGTTTAATGGCAAGGGTAATGTTATTCAGGAAAAGTTCAGCTGCTAAGTTAGTATTGCAATTTTGAAGAACTGGATTCCAATCCATAGCTTTAATTGTTTCTAAAAAGAGTTCTTTATTAGTTATTTTTTTGATAATATTTTTCTTTAAAGTTTTATTCATGTTTTAGATATACATATACCAATGGCAAAGTGGTCAGTAATACATGCTTCATAAATAAAAGATTTCACCTGAAGTTTCGACTTTACCATGAAATGGTCAATACAGCTAATATGGCACCCATCAATTCTGGTTGGCTTATCAATAGCCGAGTAAAGACCATGGTGAGCCATCATGTCCAGATAGTCATCTGCTTGCCGGTGTTTTTCATTTATGATATTTATATTTAAGTCTCCGGTTACGATGAGATTAGACTCACTAGTATACAATTCTAATAGCCTATCTAATGATAGAAAAAAACGTGTTAAATTAGGATAACTCGGAGATCTATATATTGCGAATATGTTAATGCATCCATCTAGCAGCAGATGAAGGCAGTTGGATTCGTCAACCATTTTTTCCGTTACTACCCCCTGCAGTTTAGATTTTACATAGATAATTACGCCATCATTCTGTAACCTAATGCCATTAGAAAAATAAGAAGTGAACCCGTTTATGATTTTTGGAGTGTACATATCATTAATCCAGCATTCGGTCAATATTAAAACGTCGAAAATATATAATCACTATAAAATTAAAATTCAAAAAATAGGGTGTGGCTGTGTCATGGACACGGCCGTATTTTGTACGTGAATACGAGTACGTAACGGTTAATATTTTCTTTATAAAATATAAAATACGCTATTTTATATGTATGTGCAACAGTGCCGAAATATCGGAGACTCGTCGTACACAATTCACAAAAAATATAAAATTATTTTAATGTGAAAACGTCTTTAAAATTGATTCCGGACTGGGGAGACAATCGCGCACAGTTTCTGTAAAACTAATTCCAAACTTTAATAACTCGGATATAAATAGACACTGCGCCCCCATCTTAGTCTCGTTTATAAAAGAAGAACGAAGTTTGTGCCATTGCCTCTCTGACATTCGTAGCGGGCGAACGTCGCAACCTGCGCACCTGCAAAAAGAACCTATGATTTTCGACTTCCGGATTCGACACGTGTCCATAAAGATGATTAGAGACTATTAGCCCTTCCGATTAAACCAAGTGTTATTTTGAAGAAGAGTGTATTTTTTACATACAACTCTTAGGCTCCCAGTTCGTATCTTAAAAGGTAAAATAATACAAGGCTGTGTATTTCAATATTTCCCGATCTAAAGAATTACAAAAATCGTGCACGAATGCGTAGACCACAAATTCTAGAGAGAATGACACCGAAAATACATCACGATTTCACAGAAATACCTGCGACAGTGTCCAATATTGCCTAGATCTTTAAAAATCTTTTAAATTTTGCGATGATAGCGGTAATAAAAGAGATTGGGGTAAAATATAACAGAGAATAAATTTGTTTTAGGATTTTACGTGTTTTATTAAAGAGTAGGCAGCGTGTAAACTTAAAAAAAAAAAATTCGTAGGATCGAAATTGCTGGATCAAATGGCTCGTAGGATCAAAAGGCTCCTAAATACCACAAGAATTACATGGTGAAAATTAGTAAAAAGGTTCAAAAATTATTTTATTCAAAAATCAAAAATATTTTTTGGTCTTAGTTATTTTTGCTTATTAAAGTAATGCTATTTCTTTGAATAGTCAAATATGAAAAAAATATATCATGAGGTTTTATTATTTTTTATTGGAAACAGATAATTACATTACTATAATGGATAGTCTAGTCATCACCACTTACTTCGCTATCATTTAGCGTACTCCGTTCAGGGTTTTTATTCGCTACGCTTGCATAGTATGGCAGATATTTAGACCAATCATGGAATTCTGTTTGAATTACTCCCATTTTTTTTGTATCTTATTATGGTGCACCAATATGATTCAAATTACCAGAATAAAGAGACCAAGAATATCGTTAATTAAAAGTATATTTTATGCATTTTCTGATAAAATTGTATACTTAATTGAATGAAACAACTACATAAAAATAAAAATTATAATGAAATACCTAATAATAATTAATATTCATTATTCCTCAGAATTTCTTATGGATTATACACAGATCAAAATATAAAAAAATAAGCAGGTGGTTCGTTTATACATTTACAAAAATATTTAATAATAATTTGTATTTCAATTATATATTGACACTGACCAATTGTATACTGACATAATCTGGTACCATTAATCTTTTGTATGTATGTGTACTCGGAAGGTGCGTGGCGCGGGTGGCGACAGCTAGCACAGTAAAGAACATTTTGACCCATGATACACGTTTATTTCGCATTATATTTTTTTAAAGGAAAGCGATGATTTAAACATGGTCTCGTAACAACGTTGTTGTAAATCATGAGACGGGCCGACGGTTTCAGTGTTTTCCATTGTTTTTATTGGACATGTCAAACTGGATTAAAAACACGAGATAAGTGAGAGTTGTTGCGAAAATCGTTCTTATCATCGTCATATCGAGGGGTAGGAGATCCCAAACAGTCATTTTCAAATTATAGTGGCGCAGATTCAGTAGAAATAGCGTAATCTGTAAAAAATACATTACATTTACATTTTATTATTACCTTATCGTATTATTTATATTAATTTATTAAATAAATAAAAATAAATAAAATATATATAAATAAATAAATAAAATAAATAACTCATAATGTGGATTCCCTATCCCTTACCCCTTACTTAAACCTGAATATTTTCATAGCTCCTTGCGCTGTAACAAAATATTTAGTTTAATTGTGAAAACTTTTAATTGGCCTTAAATTCGTATAATATGTGTTAGCATTAAGTATAAAACGCAGTAAGTTTTCCGAAAAATAAAAATAAAATAAAATAAAATCTATATAATGTTCAATTTGAATTTTAAAATTATTTTTTTTACATTTTACATATCAGTTGCACGCAGGAAAGTTGCGTGCAATTATTAGTTTTATTTTGTATTTGTAAGAAAAAACCGTGGTTACTTTTTAACTAGCTAACAAAATACTACTGTTTTGTTTATATACCTATTTTCGCAGTTATACTATTAGTATTGAAGTAGGATTTTTAAAGTGCAATATTTTCTTAAATTTACTACTACGAATTACATATTAATTAAATGAAATTGTTATATATGTTAAAATTTTGTAAGTTCTAGCTTTAAAACTTCGCTTTATGGTCGCAATACACTTTAAACTTTTTAAAACTTTAACATTATAATATACCAGCATCATAATGTTACACTCATACGCGCGCAGTACCAGCTGTCAAAAACACATTTGAACTTAATTAATTTGCAAAAAATCAATATCAAGTAAGCAGCGGGTCTACGGTCTACCCGAAACCGAAAAACATGGCAAGGGGTCTACGAGCTAAAATTTTGGGGACCTCTGGTCTAGAGGGGACGCTTGTCAAGCAACTCACATCAATGCGCTAAGGAACGTCATGGCGAGTGTATATGACAAGAGCGGAGACAGCGGCTGTTGCTGCGGTGGCTTATCCTGCGAGTTTTATATAAAATTTTCAAATGGACCTTCCTTCCAGAAGAGTTGTTTTTTAAAACTGAGTTTTTTAATTCCCTATTTTTATTGTTTGCTTAATAATTTGTTTTATTTTGTTTTGTTATAAATATCAAAACCGAGACAAATAGTCATAACCGACCAGCATGTAAACCAGGAAAATTAGCAAGCAACATTTAGTTAATTATACATAATATTTAAATTTTTATAATTTGTATTTAAGGTAAAATTGTAGTTACCTAATAAATAATGATTATTTAATATGAGTTTTCTCTTTGTCGTTTTTTTGCAAATACTAGCAAAGTGGTTCACTAATTTACAAAATCAAACAGGCGCTTCATTATTTGACTTAGCAACAAGCCACATCAATCATGCTGTTTGACAAGCAATTTTGACCGTCTAGGTACCTAATAAATATTTATTATGTAATTTGAGTGTTCTCTTTGTCGTTTTTTGCAAATAGTAGCGAAGTGGCTGACTCATTTACAAAATCAAAGAGGTGTTTCATTGTTTGATGTAGAAACTAGCCTTATCAATCCTGCTTGTCAAGCAGGATTGATAAGGCTAGTCTTGGGAGCCTATACGTTTTTTTATCGAACAAATAAAAAAAAGGAAAAAGCGGTCTACAGCTGTCTAGGGGAGATTACTTAACAGCAGCGAAAATATCTATTGATTGTAAATTATATCCATACTAATATTATAAAAAGGTAAAGTTTGTGACGTTGTAATAAGTAATCTCTGGATCTACTGAACCGATCTACTTGAAAATTATGGATCTGGATCTACTTGAAAATTCTTTTACCAATAGAAAGCCACGTTATTTGTGAGTGTCATATGTTAATCCGAAAAATTAAAAGACTTTTTATTTGTCGGATTGCCAAGTAAGTCGGAGAATAAGCGGTCGAACGAAAACGTTTCTAACTAAGATGAGAGATATATGATTAAGTTCTAGAGAAAAGTTATATAGCTTGATAATGCCTACAAATATATATATATATATATATATATATATATATATATATATATATATATATATATATATATATATATATATATATATATATATATATATATATATATATATATATATATATATATATATATGTATGTATGTATGTATGTATGTATGTATGTATGTATGTATGTATGTATGTATGTATGTATGTATGTATGTATGTATGTATGTATGTATGTATGTATGTATGTATGTATGTATGTATGTATGTATGTATGTATGTATGTATGTATGTATGTATGTATGTATGTAGGTATGTATGTATGTATGTATGTATGTATGTATGTATGTATGTATGTATGTATGTATGTATGTATGTATGTATGTATGTATGTATGTATGTATGTATGTATGTATGTATGTATGTATGTATGTATGTATGTATGTATGTATGTATGTATGTATGTATGTATGTATGTATGTATGTATGTATGTATGTATGTATGTATGTATGTATGTATGTATGTATGTATGTATGTATGTATGTATGTATGTATGTATGTATGTATGTATGTATGTATGTATGTATGTATGTATGTATGTATGTATGTATGTATGTATGTATGTATGTATGTATGTATGTATGTATGTATGTATGTATGTATATATATATATATATATATATATATATATATATATATATATATATATATATATATATATATATATATATATATATATATATATATATATATATATATATATATATATATATATATATATATATATATTGAAATATTTGATAGTTTTGTGTATATATTCTTTTTAGAATTGATCAATAAGATGATTATAAAGTAAATAATTATAAAAGCCACTTACATCGTGACGAAGGATTCCCTTGATCGGATTCGGGAATGCTTTAGGTGTTAACGAGAATGATGAATGCCTCTCACTTGCGGAAAGAGGAGTAGGTTTAAGTTGGGCCCATTTGAGAGGTGAGAGGCATTCATCATTCTCGTTAACACCTAAAGCATTCCCGAATCCGATCAAGGGAATCCTTCGTCACGATGTAAGTGGCTTTTATAATTATTTACTTTATAATCATCTTATTGATCAATTCTAAAAAGAATATATATATATATATATATATATATATATATATATATATATATATATATATATATATATATATATATATATATATATATATATATATATATATATATATATATATATATATATATATATATATATATATATATATATATATATATATATATATATAATACACCGGTGGTTATATATATATATATATATATATATATATATATATATATATATATATATATATATATATATATATATATATATATATATATATATATCAATAGGCAAAATTAATAAGGTTTATCATATTATCATAATCATCAAATGCTTTTTCTTTTAATTTATAATCATTCATTTTAAAATAACGTTTTGCACGGTTGGTTATGGTACCTTAACTAAATCGTGTAAAATATTATTAATCCATTTCTTTTTGTTCGATTCCTTGTATTTAAATTTTCAACGAATTTTTCGATTTCAGAAATGTCACATATCTTGACGACGGCTGAGCCGAAATATTGATATACATTTTATAACAATCATTAATATTTAAGAAACACTAATCGCCTATTATTTTCCAGCATTCATTCTCGTCTCGCATTGTTGTGTTGCCGCTGTGTGAGGTCATTTTGATCGGATTCTAGTGCCACAGCAGGAAGCACCAGCAAACACTGAGGGAGGAGAAGAAGAAGGCGTGGAGTCACTCCTGGTCACCACAGACCAGATAAGTGCCCTTTCATTATTTTATCATTTCATTTATTTAGTGATAAACATAATTTCAATTTGAATATATATATATATATATATATATATATATATATATATATATATATATATATATATATATATATATATATATATATATATATATATATATATATATATATATATATATATATATATATATATATATATATATATATATATATATATATATATATATATATATATATATATATATATATATATATATATATATATATATATATATATATATATATATATATATATATATATATATATATATATATATATATATATATATATATATATAGAAATATTTGATAGTTTTGTGTATATATTCTTTTTAGAATTGATCAATAAGATGATTATAAAGTAAATAATTATAAAAGCCACTTACATCGTGACGAAGGATTCCCTTGATCGGAATATATATATATATATATATATATATATATATATATATATATATATATATATATATATATATATATATATATATATATATATATATAGAGTCGACTACGCGTGTTGTGAGAATGACTGTCTGCATTTACTGAGGTATCCGTTAGATGACGTTTAGCTCACATATGTAATTGAAATATAGTATAGCTGAATACATTGCTATTATTTGTCGATAAAATATATTTATAGGAATTTTACGGTGAAGTCGATATAGGCTTCGGAGTGCTCTCTTTTGCAAAATAAATATAAAAGAAATGACTTACAGACGTATTTACATCAGAGTCATGAATGTTAATTCTGATATCTTCAAGTACCGAGGTTGTAAGGTTTGCCTAAAAAATATTAAATTATATTATCGATAATTCTATCTTTTTCTAAATCATGCACTTACCTCGTTTATCATGTCCGTCGTTAATTTAGCTATGAAGACAATTTCAAGAGTAGTATATATGATCCAGAACGCTAACCAAATTAAAATAACTGATTGCTTGTAGTGCGTATAATCTCTTGTCAGCACTACGAGATAAAAGGAATATATGACTGTAATATTAAGCATGAAGGCGCTCATCAAATATGTGATAAAAAATGGGGAAAAAATGTCGTTGATTTCTTTAGCTATATCGCAAAGATCTGAATGCAAATGGGATAGAGAATCAAGTATTTTCGACACTTCCATTGTTCGTATACCAGAACGGAGCCTGAACCCAGGGTGGTCTTTCTTTTCTTCGAGTGATACGTGTTGTAGAAACTGTTCGAATTCGTCGATGATCTCCGTTTTGGTTTCTTTCTTGAGCACTGCATTGATGGCTGTGAATCTAAAAAATATTATATCCAAGGAATATTAAATTGTTGACGATAGCCATTGTATTAGGCACTTATCTATGAAGTTACCATTATATAATGGAAATTTAAGATCATGCATTTGTACGAAAAGCATATATTGTAACTCATATTCAGTCTTGCTATAAGAGTTGGTTAATGCCTCTGCTGTAAAAGTCTCGTGGACAGAAATCAACAATTACTTTAAAGGCGTTTTTACTGTCTGTTCCGAGTTGTAAGAAGTGGAAGTCTGCTGGAGAAAGGTTTAGCGTGTCCGCTGGGTATTAAAAAGTCTGAACTCGCGGCTCCTACGACTTTAGGGTTCGTTCGTTTTAATCCCAAGCTTCTCTATCGTTGTTTGCCTTTTTTGACAGTACATACATTTTGAGTTACATGTCACGCCGTAAGAGGATTCAATGAATAACACCGGTTTTTTCATCTTTTCCATATTCACCACACACACGAAAATATCCGAACAATATCAAACGACGAAATGACAAATATATAACTGATTTTTAAAAAATCATAATATTGCTTTTTATAATATTGATATTGCTGTTAGAAATTATACGTAAAACATAATCGACTTTTACCGCTTGAAGTATGAAGCACACGATGTTTCGGCCGTGTTACAACCGCCGTTGCTCAGGGTGGACCATAGGGCGGCTGTTGTAATATCGCCGAAACATAGATATATCAAACTTTACGAGATAACATTCGATTGTTTTATTTATAAAACTAGCTAAATTTCACCCATTGTAGCTGGGGTTCGGCCCCCTCCTCTCCCCATCCCCTTTCTGGAATATTCTGGAGCATTCAAGATTATATTGAAGCATTCTCGGTATTCTCATAACAAAACAAAATGTGTTGACATTTTCGCCACTCACTCCAACCCACAAACAGCCACCCTTACCAAGGTCTCTTGTTATCAATAAGAGACCAAGGGCTATCTACCACCACAACCTCAATTAGGTGTCAATGAGTGGTTGGTGGTTGAGTAGAAAAGTGAGTGTACACTAACACACACTTGAATATATGCGTACAGATGTATATGAAAGTGGTCTGATCGAAAAGACGGCAATTTACATAGGTAAGGACCTGATATTTACTTACCTGCATTTGAGAATAGCCACTGTTCCGGCAAACTGATAAAGCCGCCCTAATCTCGTAACCCATAGCAAATAATCCGAAAATAGCCATAACCACGAATAAGAATTTACAATTGACACAAAATATAGTATTACGAACCAAAGTACATTAAAAAACAATGCAGCAAAAAAGATCATAAAAAGGGTTTTCTTTTGCCATTTGTACTGCCAATGAACTCCGAATTCAATTTGGAGTTTTTCATCCACCGCGGCCAGTTTTATAAAGATTTTATTAATGAGCTTACTCTTCGTAAATACAGTAATAAGAGACACACAATATATTAAAGCCAATGGTGTGTAACTCAATATTTGTATGGCGTTAATGTTGCAGCTTGTGGTGGTAAACATTTTCCTATTTTGACTCAACCAATTGTAAAAACTGCTTCCAATGACAGCAAACAATAGGGTGACATATAATATCCGCGGTGAATTATACGTGACACGGGCGAAATTCGTGCCTATATCGATGGTCAAGTCGGAAATCGATAATCCATAAATCCATGAAAACCAACGAATCGGTAATAAGGAGTTGTAATACTCTCGATTCATTTGAAAATTATCAATTTTTTGTTTAACTGTTCCATAGACTTCCATTGTCAATGTCCAACGACGAAAAGATGTGTCTACCGTACTTAATTTATGTAGAATGATTAAAGGAGAATTAAATTGATTATAATTAACTTAAATGTCGATTGTTGTTTCTCTAAGTGGACATTGGGGATCAAATTGCCGAGTAACTTTTGATCATCAGTTATAATAAAGTGATGTTTGCACTTAGATAAACAAAAATCGATCGCTAATCGTTTCACTAACAGGCATAATTCGCAATACAGAAAGGACACTACAACCGATATAGTTAGAAAGCAAGCAACAACAAAGTGCAAGAGTTTTGTAAAAACTGATACTTTCTGATCAGACAGTATTTGGCCATAGAATGCCGGATACAGTCATCCAGCCAGATTACGGGACACCTGGCTCTGTTGTACTAGGGAAGTTGTAAGTACCCCTAAAGCTGAAAATACATCAGTATAGTGTGGATGCAATAAATAATTCGAAACATATAGTATGGTCAGACTGCTTCATAATCGAACACGTGGCATCAGCATTTCCATACCATTATATAGCGCCATTGCGACAGAACCATTGCGTCGATTATATTGCGTGGCACAACCGATGCGTGACGCAGTCTGACCATTGTTTCGAGTTCTTTATTGCATCCACTGTCTACTGATGAATTCAGCTTCAGCTTTTCCAAAACACTTTGGTGTTACTAATTGAGAATACACCTTTCTTAATACTCCAGCGCCAGGTGTCCCGGTATCTGTCCTGCTGACTGTACCCTGGCATTCTAGGGCCATAATACTTTCTGATCTGAAACTATCAGGTTTTCCAAAACTCTTGCACTTTTTTGCCGCTGCGATCACTATCATTAAAACTTCATGAAATGACGGGTTCGCCCGTTGTAGTTGACAACCCTTGTTGTAGACCCGCTCCATCCGGGTAACAGTTACACCAGGTAGCTCGGAGAAATTTACAGTCCAAATTAATCTGCGAAGCGATGTGCATTTTGCGCGTTTTCTTGTTTCACCGAAACATGCGACATTGAGATTCCTGCCTTGACCGCCTAATTTACGCAGGCGTTGCTCGGATATACAGCAAGGCGGATTACCAAACGGCCGATTAGGGGGAGGGGGGGGGGGTTATATGTAGACACAGATGATTTGGAAAGATATACTAGACATGACACTCCTTTGGTAGCAGGTATTGGTAGATCTTTCTGTGAAACGTTTGACCGATCACCACGAACGTTGGCACATATGTATATGTAGTTTTTCATGGAGAAGGTTTTTATGATATCCATAGACATTTGAGCACGCATACTATTTTCGCGCTATTAACTTTATTGTAACTCGCCACCAGATAACGCTGCAGCACATCAACTTCTATACCGCTCAACCGATCGCCATGAAAATTGGTATACATTGACATTTGATACCGCATAATATTTTATAGTAATTACTTTATTGTAGCTCGCCACCTAATGTCGCTAATAAAATTGGTATTCATAGGTATTTGGGCACTGATATAACACGGGCAACGCCGGGTAATAACACTAGTTATTATATATTGTTATTGATTGACAAACAAAGGTACAGCTATCTAATGTAATATGATAGTAAAAATACGTAATATTAAGGTCTTACATTGTTCTCATGTTTGACAAATAAATAACAATATCTAATTCGGCTGGGACGCAGTTGAAACGTCAAACGTACTGATAAAAATTGACGTGTCGCTCGTTCGATTTGTTTCGTTTTATATGAGCGTAATCGACCGCCAGTTGTACTTATACGCTAAAGTATACTTATACGCTATACTTATAAAATCACCCTGCAGGGGCTGAAAGAAACTGTATGTTACAGCCGTCAGTTTGTGTCGCATCTGTTATGATCGCAGTCTTCGATGTATTCATCTATGGCGCAGTGCCGGCGGGGTTCGGCGAAGCGCGGCGGCCTTGGCAGAAGGTCGGTCGGGACAGCTGGTCGGTCGGGACAACTGGCAGATGGCGCTCTAACGAGTGGCGATTAGAGCGGGACAAACAGGCGTGGTAAATATTTATTAGGAAACCGGGACACGGAAGATCCACGACTATTCCCACGTGGATGTAGCTTCCAGCTAACGCAGTTACCGCGGAATATACGCGGTTTATTTGAATTGTGATACGTTGAAGTGTTCATTTGTAACCTAAAGCTGCGTCAATAATAAACGCATTCGATGTGATGCTGAACAAAAGATCTTGAGAATAATGTAGATTGGTTCCATCCATCGAAGTTAAGATGAATGCATGATTCCTTTTTTTCTTTATTGAAAAATAAACAACTTTATTTTATTTATTTATTTATTTATTTAAGAATTAATTTCTTTGTAACATTGATTTTTCTAAAAAAAATAATAGTCAGGTATGGCCAATCTACGAAAATAACGCTTTTCTACTACATGTATTATTATTTTTTTCATTTATGAATTATTTTCCGGCTTCTTATAGCTCGTTCATTATATTAGATGCATTGGCGCACACCGACATGGCGACAAATATTTAGGCTGTGAGATAGTGCCGTTACCTGTCCAGTCTCACAGTTAGCGTCCGGTCTCACAGCTGGCGTCCGGTCTCACAGCCTGAACATCTCTCGCCCTGTCGGTGTGCGCGGAAAATACTTCTCAAGTTAAAAAAAATACATGTTTTAAGAAAGCTTAATTTTCGTAGATTAACCCTAAACTCGAGATCCATTCTTGGGATAAATATGACAGCAATCACGAAACCCATCGGTTACTTGAATTTAACTAACCGACAGGGCCGTTACCTATCCAGTCTCACAGTTAACGTCCGGTCTCACATCTGGCGTCCGGTCTCAGAGCCTGACCATTTATCGCTCTGTCGGTGTGCACTAATGCCTCTAACACAGCGGTTCCCAAAGTGTGGGTCGCGACCCACTGGTGGGTCGCGAGCCGATTCCAGGTGGGTCGCGAACACAACGTATGAACGTAGGGTATAATATGGCACATAGACGACGAGATAGGGTGAGGAGTCTAAGTGTATTTAGGATGCCTACAGACAATATAATTCAATTAAATAAATAAATCAAATAAAGATAGCACATGAAAATAATAGAATATAAAACTTGCAACCTTGAAACTGGACTGTCAACTAATGCTGATGAAGAATTATTTGACTTGTCAGAAGATACCTACTTAAAGAGTGCATTCAATCGCCAACGCTTGACACAATTCTGGCTATCTCTACGTGCTACACATCCGCACATTTATTCTGAGGCAGTAAAAGTTCTACTCGCATTCACAACGTCGTATTCGCGTGAAGTAGGTTTTTCTGCTATGACAAGTATTAAAGACAAAGTACAGGAAAAAGCTAGATTTGTCAAATTCTCTGCGCTTAAACATATCTCGCATTAAAGTTGACGTAGAAGCTGTAATTTTGAAAAATAGAAAGCAAGCTCATTCGTCACACTGAATTATTTCGCTGTACCTAACCTATGATTTTCAAAGTAAGTAGGCAGGTAGGTATGTGTACAATTTCTTACAACATAAAGACTTGCTTATGATACTTACAAATGAATTGTTTATTTTTTACATCAAACCACTCACCAACTTTTTTGAAAAATTTCTCGCTGGGTCGCAAAATATTGTGATTTTAAAAAGTGGGTCGCGGGGTCAATAAGTTTGGGAACCCCTTCTCTAATATAATGGACGAGCAATAGCGATCCAGTAAATACTTATCAAATAAAAGAAAAATAAAGACATGTAGTAAGAAAGCGTTTTTTCCTAAATTTTGCATTAGGTGTCCATTGATAAAATAATAATTCCCTGTTTCTTGAGGTTTTCCAGATTCCGCCTTTAATTTACGAGAAAGTTAGTCCGAGCAGTGTCGGGCAGTTTATTTTGATTTAGGGATTCCTCAGTCGCGAAGCTCTGTTGAATGCCGTGGCTTACCCGGCGAACGCCTACACCGAGATTGCTGTGTTCGAGCACGAATCACTGAGACAAAGGAGTCGATTGCTCGACAAACTGCAGAGATTTGCAAATCCCATCCGATTTTCTCCTCCCCGGCCGCCGATTGTCGGCATTCGCCGAGATCACTTCTCCGTAATTTCTTAATGGATCAAAGCGAAGCGGGCTATTCATGCAAATGGTGGTTTGCTGGATCCGGGATGCGAATTTGCAATGTTGACAACTGCCGTTTATGTCGCCACTGAGACTGTTCTCGACATCTAGGAAGATTTCAAAGTTCTTGGAAAATTGCAATTCCACTGAATAGCAATCTCGATTGGGACTAATAAAGGATGCTACGTTCACTAGAATAGTCGGTAATATTTTCGGGACCCCTTGCGAGAATTTTTCTCGTTTATAAAAGAACGATAGAACATCGATTTTATATTATTTCTATTTTTATGACATTATAGGTTTTTATTGAATTTTTAGAAATGCTTCTCTTTCTGTTTATTTTTTTTATGATTTAAAGGTGAATTGTTTTTTTTAAACATATTTTTTATTTTTATTATTACGTATGTTTATATTTCTCTACTTTTTATTAATTATGATTATTTAAATACTATATATTTGTTTGTATATCGTCGCCTTACAATTATAACACGATAACTAGAATTTAGTAGTTCTGAGATAAACTCGTTTTAATGTTTTTTTAAAGTTTCAACTCGTCCACTATTTTCGATTTGTGGAAACTAATAAGTGGACCTAAATACTACTCTTAACCTAGATAAGTGGAGATATCGCGTTTTTGCGCTACGATAGCAGACAGTGCTGCGAACTTTCAGCTAGATAAGTATACATATCGATTTTTAGTATTATAGCTGCAGCTGATTTTTAACCTATCAACTAACGTTAACTCCTAAGGGCGGGGGATTTTCAGTTATCTGGTTTTAAGGCAATATAGATGTGATATTTTTACATCTTCTGGCATACTTATCTCAAAAATGCCAATTTTCGAGTTATCAAGTTATATATCTGTGAAGACTTCGGGTCGGATACGTAATTATTTGCCTACCTAATATGCTGGGCAATATTACAATAATAAAAACGAAGTTCGTAGGAATGCGCACGGCAGCCGTCGGAACGGCAAAATGGCGGTATCGCATTATGTTTGATTAAATCTGCGGTTAAAATTATTAGGTAATATATATAAAATTTAATTTGTTATTTTTACTGACACAACCGTGGCACTCCAATAAGACTCAGGAAGTGAGCTCGCCTTATCACAGGAGTGCCTAGCAAGGCGGGCTCGGTTTCACTTTACTTGGCACATTAGGAATAATTGTATGCACTTTAACATATAATTTATGCACAATTTGGCCTGGGCACAGACAGATGTATGCCTAAATTTAGGAGCATATAGCGGTATTTTCCGAAATGTACATTATATTTCTTTTGTGCTATTGCGTTTGAATGTTTATGTAACGAATAAATAAATAATTTGTAAGGCGACGATATCATTTTTA
This sequence comes from Micropterix aruncella, assembly GCA_944548615.1. Classification (NCBI taxonomy): domain Eukaryota; kingdom Metazoa; phylum Arthropoda; class Insecta; order Lepidoptera; family Micropterigidae; genus Micropterix; species Micropterix aruncella. The sequence goes on along the minus strand of OX155959.1, from coordinate 9,581,046 downwards.
TTAAATGTCCGTCTTAGAACAGGCTTAGAACCTAGTTCGTTAGGTTAAATATTGAAACTTTGTGATAATGTGATTTATTCCTAAATCCTATTTAGAAATTAATATTAGTGTGAAATACTCGCAAATCCACTCGTGCTTATGAAGGCTAAAAAAACTAAATCATTTGATATCAGCTAAGATAACGAGAAAATGTTTACACCAAACACTTAGCTTTTCACTTTCTATGTTATGTGCTCGCCATAATCTTGAAATATCACTTTTCTAGTTAAAAAAACCTACAGCAAATGCGTTTCTCCCTCCCGACGTAGCGGCTGTCCAAATCAGACGTTATTTTGGCCATAGAATGCTAGGGTACAGTCAGCAGACCAGATTCCGGGCCACCTGGCGCTGGTGTACAAGGAAAGGTGAAATTTTAATTAGTGCCCTTAACGTGTTTTGGAAGCTACGAATTCATCAGTAGACAGAGGATGCAATAAAGAACTCGAAATATATGGTCAGACTGCTTCATAATCGAACTCGTGGCGTCAGCATCTCCATGCCATTATATTGCGCCATTGCGACTATTATTTTGCCCGGCAGTAGACCGATGCGTGACATGTATGGAGATGCTGACGCCACGCGTTCGATTATGAAACAGTCTGAGCATATATGTCGAGTTTTTTATTGCATCCACTGTCTGCTGATGTAATTTCAGCTTTCCTAGTACGCCAGCGCCAGGTGTCTCGGAATCTAGCCTGCTGACTGTACCCCGGCATTCTATGACCAAACTACTGTCTGATCTGACAGTATCACCTTTTCTAACACTTTTGTTTTTTTGTTGTCGCTGGCTCCCCAACTACCATGGAAGCTCAGACGTTTCTTGCTATTGAAGTCGAGTCGGAGTAGAGTGGCAAGTTTGGTTTTTGACTTCCGGTTTTTTTCCACTCTTTGCATAAATCAGCCTGGCGTCAAATATGATGAGGTTCAACGTTGCACATTGTTGGCCACCATTCCGTTGAGGTGTTTTTGGGTGTGCCTGCTATAATGCGCATCGTCCGGTTCAGTTGCCATTGCAAAAATTCACGATGGCATCCATCGCAGATTTTACTCGCTAGAAAAGGTATGCAAACGAACCGCATTCAGTATTCTGTAATTTCGTAATGTATTTACATGAGGATAAGCTAGAAGCGTACGTCCTGAGGGTGCATCCATGCAAACGTTTGCGGGCCACGAAGCATCGCAACGTTGCCAAACTCATATTTTTACATGATGTCTGCAAGCTCTTGCCCCATTCAGGAAAGCGGTCAAAATTCATATCTCTGTATACTGCAGTGAAATGAAGCGGCGAACTGAATTCGTATGTCTTGTGGAAACTCTGCCAACAATTGGTGCAGATTATGGTCGTGCATAAATATTTTATTTGTTTCCTTTACCTGACCTTTATCTAAATTCGAAATTTCAAGTATTCAAATTAAAAATTCATTTTGAAGCTTCCTTAATAAAATTGCAATATAATATAAAATGGGACACATAAGGAGCCTCCCCGAAGATTGTGCACATTTTTACTGTCTAGTCTGCAATGAACATGAACGATCGGACGTCCCTGGAAACGGTGAGTCAGAACTCACCGGCCAATCCTTCAACCACCGAGCCAAAGGACACTGTGACAAGATTCCGAGCCAATCTCGTCCAATGGGGCTACACAGCGAATCCAACATACGACTGTAAAACGCTGCAGGGCGAATACCAAGTCCTATCCTGCCCGCAGCTGTCAACCTCCATCGAACACCAGGACCTCCTAGAAACGAACAACAAGACAATCCAGGCGGAATATTTTTCGATAGACGTGTCCTAACCTGGCCCGGACACGTTAACTAACTAACAACTCTATTTTAATTTTGTTATATTCCTATTGCATTGACTTCATAATCATTATTTACAAAGTTGTCCCCAGTCAAGAAGCGAGTCGACGCGCTCACTTTCGCGAATCGCCCGCTACGCGATTGGTGCTGACAGGACAGTTGTCTATATTGACTTTTGGTTATTTGTACATCATGCGGGGGAAATGAATTGTAATTTGGATAGCACGATTGCATTTAGAAATTGCACCGAGTGGTTTATTCTGCTATCCAAGACGTGTTCGCAGATCTAAGATTTTTCACGCTAAACATTTTTCACAGCCTGGATGTGTTCCCTAGTCGCTATGGGTCGCTTTGTTTATCCAACGTAAGTCAATCCACAGCTTCCCTCGATCTTACACACATCCGTGGTTTGCAGTGGTCTCAAACCGAGCTTTAGTTTAGGTCGGTTTGGAGATCGTTTTTTTATTTAGTTTATTCAACATCTTTTTTACACGACTGCCCAACAAAAAAGTAGTGTAATGTGTTCAGAGTTCATCTATGTATGTTTTTCGTTTCTTTATTCCACCATAACTTGTAAACGCATGAACTAGTTATCTAACGAACTAGGTATTTACTAGTTATCCTTGAAGTATTGTAAGAATGCTCGTGATCTGCTTAGTTTCTAAGTTTCTTTCGTATTGTTTCGTGTGTCATGATATTTTCATTAGTTATTTTTCTGAAATAATACATTGACGTGTTCCATCTCCTGTGGAAAATTCTCAGTGCCTGCATTGGTCGCGTGCTCGCTTCGCGAGCGATGTATGCACTGAGCGCATGATAAGGATGATAGTGTATGGATGGATGAACTGGCATGCAAATATCTTCCGTATATGTGGGCTTCCGAAACACCATATATTCGAGAGCTGTCTATATATCGTACTTTCCCTTGTAACCTTGTAGTAGTAGTAATTTATAGTAGTACTCTTAAGAATAGTGATTTGTACATACCTGAAGAGAAGTATGTTTTAATAAATTGCCTGATAAATTAAATGTTAAAATAATTGATATTTTCAAGAGATCCATCCGAGTGTATCTGTTTAAAATCAGCATATATTTCGTACACAGGACAGATTTTAAACATAACCGACAACCAGTTCAAGAGACGGGTGTCTCATTGGCTCTCAAATTATACTAGAGATGAATGCGAAAGTATGATATATTGAAATATTTTATTTCTAACCACAAATTATAGGATATATAGATGTAAATTATGGATATACAAATATACAGATTATAATATGTGATATTTTATTTTGTTATACTATATTATATATAAATATGATACATTATTTTATATGTTATATGATATCATATTATATTGTAATATGTTATATTATATTATTTATATTATATTATGCTAAATTATGTTACGTATTGTTTTTTATGAGACGGAAGAAGGACAGCAGGCAAGGCGTACAGGCTCAGCAAATAATACCACAGAACTTTGTATCCATCACCCCAACACAGGCGTATACCTAGTGGGATGATGTAATCCTGACAAGTTAATGCCCTTTCGCGATTTTCATCATATGTATTCTTTTAAAATGTGTTGAAAAAAATGAACACAATCTTTTTTATGTAACTATAAATAATAGGATAAATAAAGAAATAATAATAAAAAAAATGCTCATAAGGACATTTGAAAATACGTTGAAAACATGTCTTTTTTATATATTATTATCAATTGTTATATCATAGTCTTTTTTGGTTAATTGCAATAATTTTGAAGTATTTAATGTTTATGATTCTTTGTTAAATTGAGTAACTAGTTTATTGTTAATTTAATATACCTGGTAATTCCTATACAATTGCAATGGTTGTCATGGAGCTAAATATACTTTATTATCTTTATTCTTTATTCAAGCTGCAATTTTCATTTTGAGTCGGTCGCAGCAGTCGCAATTCGGGTCAGTTTGAAAACCGGTGACCGAGCGTCATGATGCATTGCGAGCTCATAAATAACGGCCGACCTAGATTAGGACGTCTCAAAGAGGAGGCACGCAAATGCGCCGCAAAGCACGGGTCAGCTCATTGAAAAGCTTCTGAATGGAAAGCGCGGCTCGCTCACAACGAAACGAATGCAACTACTTTTATAGCATTGGGTTGCATTCACCCTGATATTACGACGCGTAATTATTCATAACTTGTGACTAATGCGACGCGACGGTTACTATTGTTATTCCGCCATTTGTGTTAGTCCGCCATTTGTGCATAAATTGTCTTTTTTATAAAACCAGTGTAATAATCATTAAGTTATGTTTTTATAGCACAATAAAGTTATTCTATTCTATACTATTATAGCGGTATTAATGACACCGTACTGTGTAGTATATGCTTCAACTTAGAAAATAAATATATGGGTTGTAATAAATATTGGGTCCTTACCCATGTGCTGTTTTTTCACACTGGCCGCTTTGAACTTAGATAACTTGGGTTTGAATTGGAATTTCAAATTCAAATAAATTTTAATTCAAGGACATGTTATTCTTTATTAAGAATTAGCTGTTTATTTGTTTTTCCGTCGTTTGTTTTTACTCAAATATTTTCGTTTGTGCAACCATGGTAAAATCGAAAATTTGCATTATTTTCTAATATGAGATCCGTTACCGGTGTTTTCTATTATAGTCTGGCTATACAGTTACCGTAAATGTGTACTGTTAAGAACTGTAAACATGATGGAGTAACTCGTGATTAAATAACCGAGCCTGGTCAATTGTTCATCGCCACTGCTTCTGCACGACAACGTATAGCCACAGATGTCACTGCAAACAGTCGCATAGTTGCAGGAGTTGCGGCTGAAGACTCTTGATCACCCAACGTATTTGCCAGACCTTGCTCCAATAGTGTTTATTTTTTTGTTCCGAATTTAGATAACTTTTCACAAGGGCAAAAATTAACTTGGAAGAGTCGGTGGAAAACGCCTTCAAGCTTTCATTGGTTCCTGTCCACGAGCGTTTTACAGCAGATGAATTAAGCTCTCATTTAAATGACATATCTGCATAGATAATAGCCTAGATAATTCGCGCAGAAGACTTGGACAAAACAGTCCACCGTCATAGCTCCGCCACATGCCCGTAAGAGGCCAACGCCTTAACCGCGAGATAACCTTGCGACCAAATTAAAAATTGCTGACAAATTAAAAATTGCTAAAGTAATTCCCGTACATAAAGGGGGAGATAAGCAGGACCTCAATAACTATCGACCTATCTCCATTTTAAACACGATCTCCAAAATCTTCGAGAAAGTTGCAAAGGCGAGACTTTATAAATTCACTCTCTCAGACAATCAGTTCGGTTTTAGGGAAGGTTTAGGGACAACAGACGCTATAACTGCCTTAACAGAATTTATAGTCGAAACAGTGGATACAAGAGACAAGTGTCTAGGAGTTTTCCTTGACCTTGCAAAGGCTTTTGACTCCGTTCCTCATAATATATTAGTATGCAAACTGAGCAGTGTAGGAATTAACTATACACGTCTTAAATGGTTTGATAGTTACCTATCCAACAGGGTACAAAGTGTCACCATCCAGGGCCTCCAGAGTAAAAGCCAGCATCTCACGTATGGTGTGCCACAGGGTAGCGTTTTGGGACCCATTTTATACCTCGTCTACATAAATGACCTATGTCAGTTACCAGTAGGTAAAATCATCACATATGCCGATGACACTGTTATACTATTCATGGGTTCAAACTGGGATTACACATTTGAGAAAGCAAACGAGGGCATGGAAATTGTTAAAAATTAGCTAGGAAACTTTATGTTGACGCTTAATGTTGGCAAAACCAAATACATGCCATTTAGTATAACCACCAGAGGTCAACTCACTACTAATAAAACTATTGTAGTACACGAATGCGATAGCGTAGAGTCTTATAACTGTCATTCTCTACAAAGAGAAATATCTTGGAAATATCTAGGCATCACTCTAAATTGCTTTCTCCGTTGGGACTCTCATATACATAACATGGCTACGAAGGTGCGAATCCTTGGATATGTTTTCAAAGAACTGAGGAATATTCTGGATTCCAAAACACTAAAAACTGTTTATTATGCTTTATGTGAATCGCTTATTACTTACGGCATAATTGGATGGGGTGGATGTGGTAAAACCCTGCTAGTCATTGCAAGTTGCGCAGAAATTTATATTAAAATTTATTCTACGTAGACCATATCGCTATCCCACTAATGCACTTTATAAGGAAGCTAAAGTTCTTGATTGTAGGCAACTTTTTCTAAAAATTTCCCTCTTAAGGCTATTTTTGGACAATAACTCAAATTTAAGAATAATTCTGAACCGGTGACCAACGAGACAAGTTTTAGAAAATAGCTTAATAATACCCAGAAGGAAAACATCATTTGGACAAAGACATTACTCTTTCATTGCGCCTAGATTTTACAATCTGATCAATATGGAAATAAAAATGAATTTGACATTTAGGGAATTCAAAAATAAATTAAAGAAATGGTTATCGAATCATGACAGACTAACCATACATCAAATGTTAGAAATAATAGTTTAATAAAACTTAGGTGCACACATTTTTAACATATTTTTAAACATGTATGTTGAGTATATTTTAACATTGAACTAACTACCAAAAATTATTTGACTTTGACAATTAATTGTACTTTTTTGACTAGGTATTTTTATATTAAATCCTATATTACTTAACATATATTAAATATTAATGACTGTTTCTTTCTTTTCTCACATATAACTTTATTTATATTATTGAATCGAATTTTATATTATATTTATTGCCTATTATATAATGGAATTGCATTTTATTTATTATATTATCTTTTAATATTTTTTTTGTTTTTTTGTTTTATTCTGAAGATCACATTTTAGGGCAATTTAGTGTTATTAGCTTTTTTCTAAAACTTGTACATTTGTAAGCAATCAAGCAATCAAGCAAACTTGATTGTAATATTAGAGTCCTGTCCACCCTAAAACGGGCTAGTCCCAGTTGGATGACAGAAACAAATAAGCAAAAGGTTAACGTTTTACCATTCAATGTTTATATTAATTCATATTCATTCAATGTTTATATTAAGCTAATCAATGTTTTGTAGTAATTAATTCTTAAATAAATAAATATAAATAATGATAGTACTTACCCTTCTTGGGTTAATATGGCGGTTGGCATAATTTACAAAACTAAACCGAGACAGCGCTAATACATACCTACTCGTACGTAAAATGTGCGTGACTAAACTCACACTCAAAGGGAAATTATTTTATTTTATCCTAACAAAAATCGTATCTGTCGCTGCGTGCCGAACGTGACTCAGATTGTTAAATGGGCGTTTCAGCGCGTGCCGCTGGATCCCTTCTACGAAAAGTGGGTAGGTACTGACGCGTGTTTTTGGCCCAAAATCGCTTTGATGGAAACTCTTGGGTGTTCGCGGCCTAGTTGCTGATTTCCCAAGGGCGAAAGAACCGATAAACGCGACCGATATATGGCATTGTGTTGTAAAAGATCGAAATGATAAAGGATCAGTCATGGAAATACTTTTTTTAGCGGTATTCTGCACTTTTAAACCACCACCGTTATAACCTACGCAGTGGCGGCAGCGGTATGCGGCCTACCCGCAAAACGGATTGACAGCTCTTCAGTCTACCCTGGATAACGGCGGCTGCAACGTCACCGAAACGCCGGGTGCTACAAATTTCACGCGGTAAATTCGTTTTCTATCCTATTTATAATGTCAAACAACCGCGATAGTCTTCGATTTTATATTGTGGAAATCATTTTGGATATTCTCGCCATCAGAGGTCATATAATTAGGTTGAGAACGCGCAATGTGAATCATCACTCCAACCCGCCAAAGATAACCTCCTATGGCCAGAGACATGCTAGCTATCTGACGCAAAATTATATAATAAAGCGATCTTGCTAAGTGTAGGTTATGCCATTTTCGCTCGTTGTATGTATGTATATGTGCATATGTATGTTTGTTTATTTATTTACATAATACGTATTTATGTAATTAAAATATCTTACAAAATTTCTACGCCAACCTAACTAGGCCATTCCCGTACCATCGTTTTATCTCTAACAGTATTCCTCTGTTATTACTTCTAGTACCATTGTGGATTAGAACAGAACAGTAGTACCATTGTGCATCAAGCCATCTTCACCATATCGTCGTGGTATTTCCGATTTGGTTAGTTTTCACACGACTGCTCAACAAAAAAGAAGTGTAATGTGTTCAGGGTTTATCTATGTATGTGCTCTGTTTTTTTTATTCCACCATAATTTATATGAACCAGTTCAGCAGTGTGTGATTGTTAGAATTGTTATGTCATCCCGAGTGTCATCCCGATAGGGTACCTTAACTGTTCATATATCTAGTAAATCTTTGTCAAGATGTCCAAATGTTCAAATATCAATAAATTAACATAAATATATCGTGTTTATTGTCAAATGAAAAGTCTGATGGATTTTATAAGATAATATTTTGTACTTAATTTTATTTTATAATAATTTTTTACCACTTTTACTATTTAACAATTATTCTGATTTTTAATGATTATCTTGTTATTTTTTTTATTTTACATAACCAATTTCTTAACATCTTAAATAGGCTTTAAAATTTAAAATAATATCTTATTTAATACAGAACGTGCCTAATCTAATCATGTAAGACATTTATTCGCACAGAACGAACCCTATTACGCTCCAAACTTCCGGCATCGTGATTATATGACGCTTTAAAATACGGCTTTTCTTTTCAGCCCAACATAAAAGCTGCAGAGTTTTCTTTTCCTTTGATTAAATGCTTCTGCTCAAATTTCTCGAGGCGACGCGGCAACGCTTACCCATTTTTCCATTAGCGAAATGGGAAACAAGTTTTATCACCATACTTTTTATCGTAATTTAGTCGGGAGATTTTTCATTTATAACATTACGTTAAAATATGTTTGATGACAGATTGCGACTCTTGCGAAATGGTTTTTTAAGTGATACGTGTGGTTTTTCGCATCTTTTTTTCGAGACTCAGACACACGGTCCGGAGGCATAGTTGCTATGTTGCCTGATCTTACACTGTGAAGTTCCGAGTTTGATTCCCGGTTGGCTCACCTAATTCCGTTGAAATAAAATTACAGGAATTGCATTTCAATTCTGTCGATCGAATGCATGTTACACGCACACACGTATATATGAAAACATCTTTGTGGTTGGTTGTAGGATATTGTCGCATGATAATATAACCGCCTATTGTGAAATTTCACAATAAAGAGTAAAAACAAACAAACAAATGAACCCCTATAGCCCATGAGAAGCAAGAAAGTTTTAGTTCAGTTTCGTGTAAATACCTACATTACGACAATAATAGTACATTATTTTGTTATGTATATTTTTCCGGCGAATTCTACAATTAATATTCCACTGGAAAGAACCGACAAAAAACGCAGTGTCAATTTTGATTCTATAGAAATCAAAAATATTTTAAAGGCTTTCGTCCTTATCGTCCACATCCCCAACCTTCCCCTGAAATGTAAACATTAAACAAAAAGGTAAAAGACAGACAAAAAACAAGTAAACCAACAATAAGTCCTTTATTTATTCAAGTGGACATTACAAAATAAAATATCTTAAATTTCGCCGCAGGAAAATTGTCTTAAATTAAAATAGTCAATAAATATAGCCTTTGGGTTGTTGTACTTACAGTATTTAAAGATACAGTTCTTAAAAATGTGTATTTTGGTCAGCATCATGTATCTTTATTAGTAAAGTAATCATCTATTTTATAATATACTTTTTAATACGAGAGTATTTTGTTTCCCCTGCAAGTATAAAGTTTGTTTGGGAATTTTATTATGAGAGTGATTACACCGCCCCGTAAAAGAGTATCCTACTTTTTAAAGTCGAAACTTGGGAAATGCAAACTCTTTTATATTTCTCGTGTTTTTGCATTGTGACGATCACTTACTTTTGGGAACTTTTATGTTTTTTCATTATAACATACAGTATGTTTGCAAAAAGTATTTGAGAAAGAAAATGAGGATATTAATTTCTTTAAAAAGTTCTCGCAGCTTGCCGCTTGAACCTAATCTGTACATCCAAATATCCGTCTTTTGTAGCACATATAGATTTTTCCAGCCTTTCCCATAGCACCGGCTTAACATATAGACGTAATGCTATCGAAATAGCTGAAATAGAAAATATTAGAGAGTGCATATGTGAGAGCGAAATAACTGAAGTAGAAAATATTGTAGTTTGTGGTAACGCCTTTTTTGTGGCACAAATACAGAAATTGCTTAGGTAATGGAGATATTTATTAAACCTAGCTTTATCGATTTGTGGCTAACCTCACGGGAGAGCTCTGGTACAGAAAGAGAAGGAGCTTATTTGAACATCTTTATCTCTGGAATTTTTCTACTCCTTTTGTACCCATGGCCGTTCTTTTACTTTACCGGCCCACCAACCGACCAGAAGGGAAAGTATTGAGAACGCGCTCATGTTTTGTTTTCCCCCTGAAACGATTAAAAGCATTTCCAGACTGAGAAGTCTGTCCTTGTGTCTTTCTGTCTGTCTGTATGTACGTATTTCTTCACAATAGCGCCCAAACGCTTCATCCGATTGAACTGAAATTTGGCATGCAGGCATACTTTGGTCATGCTAAGAGTTAAAAAGAAAAGGTTGTGTATGAAATCGTTCCATTAGGATCGTTCCATTTTCGAAATATTGAACTTAGAGACTTGAAATTTGGTACATAGATGCCTTGTTGGGCCGAAATCACACTGCGAAATTTGGTTGGAATATCTCATATACAAGCTGCACTAATAATATTTTAATTCCGCCATACATTCTGATCAAATATTAACGCCGAGCCGCCCGAGGCTAGTTGAGAATAGGCTGCGCCGCTCAAAGCGCTGTGTAACGGAACCCAAACGGGTTCGTCCGTGGTCCGAGAGGTAACGTTTATCGATTTTATTCATGAAATTAAGCTTAGATACTTGCCGGAAAAAGTCTTGGGGTGACACGACCGACTTTTTTTAGATGCCACTGCTATAACTAGAGCTGTCGACTACAACGGGCGAACCCGTCACCTCAGAAAGTTTTAACGAAATTTGATCGTTCTGTGTCTCCCGTGAGGTGAGCGCAGAAAACTTAGGACAAAACAGTCCACCGTCAAGCTCGACCACATGCTCGTAAGAGGCCAACGCCTTAACCGCGAGATAGCCAGGTATATTACCCAGCGAGCCGACACTCGCGCCCTAACTACCAGTTGCAAACAGATTACTCCGGTCCCCAGACTGGTTACAAGTTCGAGGTCGTTTGCGCGGTCCTCTCCTTTACGTAGCGGTGAAACGGTGTCAACCGACTGTTCGACCCGGAATCGGGTAGCCAATGGTCGTTTCAAGAGCAGTCGCCGTAAGGTTAACAACTACCCCCCGCTCAGAGACAGTACTGTTTCCAGACTCCCCCGACTGTTAGTCAGAATGCACAATCGATTGGCTAACGTCGGACGGTGCGCAAACCGTCCAGGAGCGCCAGAAGATTGATTCCTGTGGGAAACTAGCCCTCAGGCCAGAGTCCTGCCCGGGCTTGCACTTAATGCGTGGAGGCCGCCATATGGGTGTTGACCCGTGAGCGTGACCGACCCTGAACAAATGGGTCTTCGTGGCCAACTCCAACAGGGCCCATTATACCCCATGCCTCTTCTATAGTAAAAAGAATGATTATAGCACCTCAAGAGAGAGTGACTTTGCTGCTGGCAGCAGCAGTGCTCGTCCCTGGCCCGAGTCGTTTGGCTGCTTTACGAGCGGTCCGACGCCGTTTCATAGGCTAATTAAACGTCCCCATTAATTAAGAGCGAGCAATACAGCGAATGCCGAGTACCCTGAGCGGGCAGTATGCGCTTCAGAGCGCCGGCTCAAGAGCGCGTTCGTTTCGTTTTATACCATTTATTCGCCTAACATTGTTCCGGATAAAAAGACAAATTTGTGTTAACACCGTTTTTTGAAGGCAAATACAAAAAGTGCGTAGTTACTGAATATACAGAAGATACCTAGCGTTATCGTTCTGTAGCTAACCTCCCGGAAGGGTTCTGATACAGAAAATAAAGGAGTTTGTCTTTGGAATTGTTTTAGACTTATTCGATCCATGGCCGTTCCTTTTTTAGATACCGCTGCTGTAGTAAAAAGAAGGATTATAGCACCCCAAAGAGAGTGACTTTTCTGCGGGTGGCAGCAATGCTCGTCCCTGGCCCGAGTCGTTTGGCTGCTTTACGAGCGGTCCGACGCCGTTTCATAGGCTAATTAAACGTCCCCATTAATTAAGAGCGAGCAATACAGCGAGCGCCGAGTACCCTGAGCGGGCAGTATGCGCTTCAGAGCGCCGCGGCGCCGGCTCAAGAGCGCGTTCGTTTCGTTTTATACCATTTATTCGCCTAACATTGTTCCGGATAAAAAGACAAATTTGTGTTAACACCGTTTTTTGAAGGCAAATACAAAAAGTGCGTAGTTACTGAATATACAGAAGATACCTAGCGTTATCGTTCTGTAGCTAACCTCCCGGAAGGGTTCTGATACAGAAAATAAAGGAGTTTGTCTTTGGAATTGTTTTAGACTTATTCGATCCATGGCCGTTCCTTTTTTAGATACCGCTGCTGTAGTAAAAAGAAGGATTATAGCACCCCAAAGAGAGTGACTTTTCTGCGGGTGGCAGCAATGCTCGTCCCTGGCCCGAGTCGTTTGGTTGTTTTACGAGCGGTCCGACGCCGTTTCATAGGCTAATTAAACGTCCCCATTAATTAAGAGCGCGCAATACAGCGAGCGCCGAAAACCCTGAGCGGGCAGTATGCGCTTCAGAGCGCCGCGCCGGCTCAAGAGCGCATTCGTTTCGTGTTATACCATTTATCTGCCCAACATTGTCTCCGGATAAAAAGACAAATATCGCAAAGCGCGGTGCCTTAACACAAAGGATGCGTTGTCTCCGGACCGACGGTCAATGATTTACAATGGTTGAATATAACTTAAGTATTACAGCATTTGCCACTTTGGCTCAATTTTTTGAATTCATATTATTTTATTGTGATTGTGGTGTAGTAATGTGGAGTTTTACAATTATTCAGCGTACCTACGATATTTTAGGCGTACCTACAATATTTTTGTTACATTGAACAATAAATATTTTTTAAAAACACGTATTATAATAATAGTACAAAATCAGTTAGGTTAGGTATCAAAAAGTTAAATTGAGTAGGTACTCGTATTTAAATCATTTTAGTAATAAAATTAAAATTTAACGGGAAAGATACAACAGTAAATATAAATAAAATAAAATAATAAAAACTCAGAATAAAATATCCAATAACTTGCGTAATAACTTAATAAACCCTTCGGCTACGTAACGACCAAATTTGGTTGCACATCAGAACACCGTTGACTACGTAACGACCAATATTGGCGGCTTGCTCCCGGAGCGGACAGTAATATTATTTTATAATTCGAACGCATTCTAAAATCCATACCAAATATCTCATTATTACCATGGATACATAGACGGCCGCTAGAATAATTTCGCGCGTCATTTCGTGGATATTTCTGGTAAAATTCCATTGTCAAACATCATCTTTTTTTTTGAGAAATCATTAAAAAAATTATTGGTTTTTATGACTATAAATATTTCTAATATTTTTATATGTAAATAATCTAATATAAATAATCTAAATATTTTTATATGTAAATAAGCAAAACGAAATATATACTTTAATAGAGAATCTAATAAACATCACGATAGTAATTACAATTTCTAAATAGGGTTCCGTATTTTTCCGTAAGATAAGTGCAAGTTAGAAATGCCGAGTTTTTTTCACTTTTTTGACTTTCTCATATTTATTCATAATTATCTAATATTCATCTTTTACAAAATGAGATTTCAATATTCTATATACGAAATTTCAATGCGATCATTGCACAGTTATTCATTTTATGATTGTTATGTAGTTATAGTACTTTACCATAGTTATAGTACTTTTTATCGAGCGCGGCGATATTGCAAGAAATTGCAATATATTGCCGCGGTCTGCCATGAAATTATGCCGCTACTCGAAAGGTTTAAAATAAAAGTAGTTCGAACATAGTCAATAATCAAAAGAATCAATAATACATTGTCATTATATAACAACAAAACAAAACACGGTAGTAAAACAAAAATGAATTGCCTTTAAAATCAAACTACCTACATTAGATATGAAAATCAAAATATATTATCTGAATTAAAAACAGAATGTCAAAGAAATAACTAAACATATTAGCAATAAAACAGTGAAGAATTTACCGTTATTTTAGTTTAAAATTACGTTGAATTAAATTTCCTTTCCATAATCATGTTTCTTTTAATACTCACTACTGGTTAATCATTCACTTACATCGTAGCCTAAAAACACAGTTAGAAATTAATAAAGAGCTTAGCGTACATGATCTAAAATTTTATTCAAAAGATAAATATGTTCTTCAAAAGCAAAAGAGACAATAATAGAAACAATAATGAGACGCTATCAGAAAACTTTGTAATTGAAGGAAGCGTAGAGAGACACAGCACGAAGGCATAGACGGTAGTTCGAAATAAAACAATTCCAGAAACAGTGAAACTTCGCTTTACATAAAACTGGTATCCAAGAGTATTCGCCAAAAAGTGACCGATAAGTCGATGCATGGTAAGTACTTTATTGTACTTATTAGTACATCAACTTGAAAAACAATGTACAATTCAAAATAATTGTCAGAATTTGTCATAATAAGGATCTAAAGTCGCTCGGTCTATTTACACGTCTGGCAACCAGCACTGTTTGTGTTGACGCCGTTTTTTTTAATGGCAGATACAGAAAGTGCTAAGTTAAGAAGATACAGATAAATCTAGCGTTATCGTTCTATGGCTAAAATTCCGGAAAGGTTCTGATACAGAAAGAGAAAGAGTTTGTCTCCATGGCTGTTCATTTTTTAGATACCACTGCTGTAGTAATAAAAGACAAAATTTTAACCAAAAAAAAAAACAGACTCCAAAAGTTTTTATAACTGCAGAAGCCATGTTATGGTGAAACTTAGAACGGGCTATCATAATTAAATGCGTATTTTTTTTGTCTGTGCTGTTGACCGTTGAGGAGTTCCCTCGTTGGAAGCCAACCCTGGGTGCCGCATACCTCTCTTGGTGTAACTTAGAACGGGCTGTCGTAATTTAATGCACATGCAAAATTTCGTGTCTGTGCTGTTGACTGTTGAGGAGTCCCTTCGTCGGGAGCCAACCCTGTGTGCAGCAGCGATGTCATGGTGAAACTTAGAACTGAATGAGTATACATAATCTCGTGTATGTGCTATTGACCGTTGAGGAGTTCTCTCGTCGGGAACCAACCCTGGGTGTAGAATCTAGTCATGCTGACCATACAAATGCATTATCATCCAAACTGAACCAACATGTAAAATTTCGACTTCATATGATAGTATTTGATTTCCCTCATGTCCTCACGTATCCTATCATCAAAACAGGATTTTGAGAAAAATTGAACCAATCTAGAAGTATATCCTTTCAAATAAAAAAATATATTTTAAATCGGTTCATAAAGGACGGAGTTCTGAGGTAACAAACATTAAAACAAATACAACCGAATTGAAAACCTCCTTATTTTTTTGAAGTCGGTTAAAAATAAGGATTATAGCACCCCAAGAGAGAGTGACTTTGCTGCGGGCATCAGCAGAGCTCGTCCCTGGTCCGAGTCGTTTCGCTGTTTTACGAGCGGTCCGAGGCCATTTCATAGGCTAATTAAACGGCCCCATTAATTAAGAGCATGCAATACAGCGAGCGCCTAGCACGCTGAGTGCCTAGTATGCGCTTCAGACGCCGGCATAAGAGCGCGTTGTTTACATTTTATTCCATTTGTCAGTTCAACATTGTCTCCGTATAAAAAGACAAATAACGCGGAGGGCGACGCCCTAACACTAAGGATGCGTCGTGTCCGGACCGTCGGTCAAAGATATACATTGGTAGAATGTAATTTAAGTATTACAGCATTCATCGATCTACACCCAGGAGTAATGAATCCGGGTCACTAACCTTAAGGTTGGTGACCCGGATTTTTTTCACGCTCTTATTAGACAGACTTAAGTCTGTCTAATAAGAGCGTGAAAAAAATCACATATCGATGGCTTAATCTGCAAATGTGCTCACTCCACTTTTTATCAGAACACCTTTTTCTTTTAATGTAGCAAACTTCATTATCTATAGGTTAGGAAATGATACGACTCCCTAAAATTAAAGAACTTCTTAGAAAGGACAAGCTACCAAATGGACTTTTGGAATTTCTATAATGGTATTAACCCTTCCTATTTGAGTTAACCATTTTTGGTTAGACGCTTACAAATGCTAAAATTGTATCTAACCAATATTGGTTAGGGCGCTCCGCGCTGCGTAAAATGCCAACTTTTTAAATATTTATTCATTATTATCTTAATTGTTTGACGAGATAAGGTTATAATATTATAAATTTAAAATTTCAATGCGGTACAGTTATTCTTTTTACGATCCGTATAGTAGTTTAAAAGTTATGGTCGTTTTTCTCAAGGCCATCGACTTCACGCGCAAAAGTGTCCCGGGCAGAAGTGACGACTAAATTTTTACCCCGCGATAGGTGGGGTTAATAAGGATTTTATTACGTTTTAACACTCCCATATCAAGTTATCTCAAATGGAGTTAGCGCTTTCGCAGATTAAGCCATCGATATATACTTCATAATTTGAACTACAACACTTTATTATCAATATATCGTTCAATCACCACCATTATCAATTATAGCCTGGCATCTATGAGGCATATTTTCAACCAACCTAACAGCTTACTCGATAGAAAGTGACCGCCATATCAATCGAATCTTGCGATAATTTTCACTGTGTACAGTCGTTTTCCCACGTAGTCTCATCTTCATTTTCAATTGGATTTATTGTTATATTTTGATAATCAGTGGCATTACATTTTCAATTGAATTCTTATCTGGGGATTGCGACGGCCACTGCAACGTTTCGGTGTTATTTTCTCCCTTCCATTCGGCGCAAAGACGACTGTGGTGTTCTGGATCGTTGTCTTCTTGAAAGATGCAATTGTGGTTTTTGTTTCCAAACCACTTTTCAGCAGACGATATTAGCAATTTTTGGAAAAGTTCGATCATCTTTTTGGCATTTAAATTCTCAGTGAATAAGCATAACCTTCCAACTCCGCATTTCGAAAGGGAACCCCAAACATGGACCTTTTCCGGGTGTTTTACGGTCCGCTGAAAAAATCTCTCCTTAGGGGTACACCAAGTTCGATTGATAGTACTTTGTGACCAGAAAGAAGATTCACCGGAAATATTAAAATTCTCCCAATCAAGTATATTTTGTTTATGCCCAAGCCAGTCTTTTTGCTACATATTTTTCTAAGAAGATCGTTTTTTTAGTATATTCCGTTATTTGATATTAGCGTAAGTGAGTTCTACAAATAACACATTTAATGTTATGAGTTCTTTATGAGTCGTTTATAAGTTCTACAGTAACACATAAGTTCTACAAACACCACAATAACACAAATAACACATTTTTTCTTCGATATGGCTTGTCCCTGGCGCAGCGTTAGCAGAGGATTTGAAGAAAATAAGTGTATTATCTATTTATCTTGATTCACCACGATTCGGCAGGTCATCCACAGTATTCGTTATGTTTTACTGCTTGATGCACTTGTTCACAAACGCGTATGATTTATTTATTTACTTTGCAGACGATTCCCGTGTCCTTTTCAGTCCTTTCGGATGGGTACAAAGGAATACTGTTTCAAATTTTTGAATGCAAGCGGCACTCATAGTGTAATACGTCTGTTTCTAGCGACCGATGCCCAACAACTGTTAGATTGGCTATATTGCGCCATAGTGGAAGAGTCCCTCTGCTTGATCCTCTAAAGATTTTTTATGTAGCGCTTCTCAAACAAACAAAATCTCGATCACGCTCTTATTAGACAGACTGTAGCGCGGAAACTACGAATTCTAGCTTATTCAAGTAAAAAGTATTTTATAGACTATTTGATACTACTCAAGTAAAATTATTAAAATTTCATAGTTGCTGTAATGCTATTGTAATGCTATCAAAAAGGTTGAAACACAGTAAATGATTATTTGAAAATCGAACTACAAATTGACTGTATTTGTTTTTGTTTTTGTTTCTGCTCTGTCACAAAAAAATAATAAGAAGCGCTTCTGGCATTCAATATTCATTATTAATACGGTTATTGTTGTATCCAACAGCTTATCAGCTAGCATTCTTAATTTCCGAGATATCAAACGTTTATGTTGGTGACACAGATTCATTTCTCCCTAGTGTATGTATACGTAAGCCCTCGTACGCGGTAAAAAATCTAATTTGCGTTTTTTATTATTATTGGTGTATAATCATGCCCCGGGTCGTTGTAAAATCACGCTCCGGATCGTTCTGTCTAGGTCCCGAAGGTCGAATATGTTCAGTTTTTTTATAATTCTCGTTGCAGTGCAATCTCGTAGGCTCATGAGTTGATAATTTTATCCGGTTATATCTCTTATGTGCTTACTGGTAATTCCTCGCAAATAACTAAACTCTTTGACAGTTTTAATAATAAGTACAGTAAACTTATATATTTTTGAAATTTTGTCCTATTTACACAACTGAAAAATATATCTCGTGAATGAAGTTATTCAGTTTTTTTCATGCCCCGAAAAGTTTACCGGCTGGCGTATACGAGGTCTCACATATAGAGCGACGATTTGTTACTTTGCTTACTGGGGCATTCGGTTAATCATTCAGACTTCATTGTAATCTAAAAAACACTTTTAGAAATTAACAAAGAGTTTAGCGTTCAGATAAACACTTTTAATTTATTATTTTCTCAAATACTAACCAAACCTAATATAACGCTGTAATCGAAGTATAAAAGTTGATGATAATTAAAAAAGAAAGTTAATTGATTTATTTGCTACACAGGAATATGTGATTTTCATTTAGTCGATTATATGAAATAATTTCTGAAACAACATAAAATAAGGACCGGTTGGACAGGTTTCTTTCAAAAACAACATAACCGTCATTTTATTTAAAAAAAAATCTAGGAAAGTATTTTTAGGATATTCGACTGTTTTCATGACGTATATCTTTCATAAAAGTAATAATGCATTTAACTTTAATTTTCTAAAAGAAATAATAACTTAACTTTAATAGTAGGTATAACAAATATTTGTAATATTTTAGGAAAATCAGTTTTTTTATCTCTCCTGTAAAATTCACTTTTTGCTGCTTATGTTGTTTTCAAAATGACTTATTCAATATGCGTCTCGTCTAGAATAGTAGTAATCCTCGAAAGTGGATTCGCGTCCGGCATCGTAATGGAATTCAGTTTTCGGCTATCTAGACAAAAACTAAGATTTATCATCTATCTTCGTAACGAAAATGGGTGGATTATCCTAGCGTCCTGTGTTATGTTTGATGACGTACATCTAAGTTAAGCATCCTATCAATTTCTTAATTAACAACAACAATGTTGCTGGCGACAGTTTGTAATAACGTTGTTCAACTGGAGGATGATCGACACTTTCGATTTACTTGCGGGTGGAACTTTTCTTAAAACTTCTAAATCAACCGTATAGAGAGGGATTATTGATCCTCAGTTAATGATTTAAATAGAATGTAAAACCCTAACTTTACTGACTCCATGCCAATAGATTTCATCCCTAAACTCGTTCTTAACATATTTCAAAATTTCAAGAGCAAAATAATAGTTTCAAGGTGTTTCCAATGGTTTCGGGCACATAGATACGGGAAGGGATCTTAAACGCTTCTTGATTATTTTTTATTTTAAGCAAATGCACTGTTATGAGTAGTTTTATACAGGATTATCGATAGATAACACTAGGGATGTTGTAGAAAAAAATATTTTCTCTAGACAGCCACATTTACCTGTATGCAAAAAATCAATAGTTTCGGAGTTATTTATTTTTTGTATTTTTTTCCAAAAACATGCTCGTTGACCTATTTTAGTGAATATAAAATTAAATATGAAAAGTTTTTATTTTCTCTTACATTTATCATGGACGTCATAAAATAGCGATAGCTTATTGGAAGAAATAATAATGCAATTTGCCACAAAAAAAAACAAATGCCAAGGAAACGACTTGGTCGATTGGTAAAATTAGATAATAAATTTATTTTTGAAGCGATTTTATTTTGCCTCTTTCTATGATTCGCTATGAGAAAATTGCTGTAAAACTACTCCATTTTATTAGCTTTCTAATAAAATTATCAATTCTGACATCGGCGCAAAACGCAACAATTTTTTTTATTCCTTACATTTTATGTTTTTGAAAAATAGTATAAAAAACGTTGAGGACGATGCGCCATCTAGCTATAGGTAAGATACCGCTAATATTGCTTATTAGCGATATTTTACCTACCGCTAGACGACGCAGCGCGCTCAAACCCTTGTCAAACTTTTATTAACAGTCAAGTAGGTACTTCAAATTTTGAAGTTTGAAAAAACAAAAAAAAAACCCCCATTTTTTTTTGTTAAAAATTGTTAATTTGATCGTACTGATTTACCTACTTGAAGGATACCGGTTAATTAAAACTCGACCTCTAGATTCTAGATGTACCTACATGTATGTATGACGCACATGCAATTCTCGTTAAAAATGTCTATATCTATTCTTGCTGGCGTTGTTTTCGAATATATCATATAATAGAATGGAATAATAAGCGGTCTAAACAAGACTGCAACTTTGACCCGCGACAGTACTCATTCTTGGCTGCTTTGCGAGTGTTCCGAGGCCGTTTCATGGGCTAATAAATCACCCCATAAATTAAAAACGTGCAATACAGCGAGCGTAGCGACATCGTAGCGTCGAGTACGATGTGTGCGCTGTATGCACTCCAGACGACGGCACAAGAGCGCTTTCGTTTCATTCTGCCCCGCTTGTCGGCCCAACATTGTCTCCGGACAAAAAGACAAATATCGCGAGGCGCGGCGCCTCAACACAAACGACGCTTCGTCTCCGGACCGACGGCGAAAGATTCACAATGGGAAAAAGGAACTTGAGTATTTGAATATAACAGCATTTGTAACTTGTCTACTCGCACGTTACACATTTAGACCAAGCATATCAGATCCAAACTTGTCGTTTCTAAGAAAAAAATCGCATGTTTTTTTAACGGATTTATATGTATTTTTACTTTGCCTCCTCGCCAGAGGTGTAATAACTTCAGGAATCGCGAAAAACCGCGAAATATTGTTTTGCACTAATTGTAGGTTTTCGCTTAATACTGACGAACAATGTGTTTTTTATAACAACTATTATATACAACAATAAAGTAGACAAAATTTCCTACAATTCACATATATGAATTGAATTCCTACGATATTACAAACCGCCGCTAGAGCGTGCTCAAAAATGTAAACTTTTTACATTTTAGTGAAAATCGCAGAAATGCCATTTCGAAAGGGCGGTGGAGCCGCGCTGTGAACTTTATATGCCCAAAATTTTTAATCTTTTGAGGACCATAAGCTTTCCGGTAGAGTATGGAAATTTTTGATACATAAAACTGTTAAAAAATATGAAAAAAAAATGAAAAATATTTATTTGCAGCTGTTGTTATAAAAAACATATACAAAAAAACAAGAACATACAGATTAAAAATTAGAACTGTAAATAGACAAAGACTATGAAATAAAGCTACAAACGCTGCAAATTAGGGGTATCCTCAGGATATCTCTTATGCTGGTTTTCAGGACATATCAATTAATTATTGGTTTGTATATGATTTTAAAATAAAATAACCAAATCAAATAAATCTTAAAATAAAAAATCCAAATAATCATAATCAAATAAATACACAAATCGAAATAATCAAAATCAAAATATTTAACATCAAATGATATTAAAAGAAAATAACGTAATTACATAAATTTAAAAATCTACATATAATAAATCAAAACTAATCAAAATCAAAATATTTAACATGAAATAATCACGTTACAAATTAGTAAATAAACGAAGACAATAGTA
This sequence comes from Micropterix aruncella, assembly GCA_944548615.1. NCBI lineage: Eukaryota > Metazoa > Arthropoda > Insecta > Lepidoptera > Micropterigidae > Micropterix > Micropterix aruncella. The sequence continues at coordinate 9,559,108 of OX155959.1, read as the reverse complement.
ATAATCCAATTAGCAAATAGTTATTTTAAAACAAAATCTAATTATGACATCTAAATATCTTCCTTTAATAATAAACTTTTAAAGTGGTCCTTAAATACTGCAAATCCTTAAAGGGCGATGTAACATATATGTCAAGTTTTGTGAAAATTAGTTCGATAGATTTTATATAAATTGATGGGACATAAGTGTCCCTGTAGTCCATAAAGATGCAAAGTACAACTTTTACCAAAATTGCATTATTTTATTATTTAACTCAGATATTATACATGCCTACTAAACACGTACAAAATGAAAAAAAAAATAACTGAAAGAGTTGCCATAAATATTTTATTTATTAATTAAAAATCACCAGAGTTCGTTGGTTATTTACAATATTTAAAAAATCGGTATAATTGAAACAATTTTTTTTGTTGGTAATATTAGAAATCTGATGTTTCAATAATTTGAAAAAACATAATTTATAAATTATTCATTTTGGATAAATTATAAAAGGAATTTTTAATTATATGATACATATGTATTATGTGCCATGGTCATTATGGGTTAAAATGCCACATTTAAAGACATCCTGCGTGTGACGGCATTATCCGATCCTCACACTATGAATTCTTTATTTTATCTAGCTAGATCCGCATATTTCACCTACTGGCTCTGAATCCGCAAAGCGTAACTACTACTGAATCCGCATAGCGTAACTACTTTGTAAAAGTCCGTACTCGCGCAGCTAAATAAAACAAGCATCAGCGCTGTCAGCAAGTTTGCCAATTTCACTTTATCCGTTGACTGTTTCGCGGCTACCGGGGTATGCATTCGCGTGCACCTGTATTTTTCAGAGCTGTAAAACCGCTACAAAGTGCGCACAAAATAGTATCCGATCTCCCGGTTTATGTTTTCAATCTTCGCTTTGCTACTATTGCCCCAGTGAATTCAGGTGGTGATTTCCGCTTAAAGAGTGGATGCGTTACCTTTCTCTTCCGCTCCACTTTGTTAGTTCATACGGACTTGCGGCGTGACTTGCATATTGTGCATTTCAACCGGTTCAAAGTGAACTCATATCAGTGGTTAGGGTTGGTATACTAAATGATTAATTCTCACATGCGATAGTAGGTGAAGTTTTACATACCCGAAAATTAATGTTATAAAATGAAAAAAATGTAATTGAAAAAGTTGCCATAAATATTTTATGTATTTATTTAAGTTCACCAAAGGTTGTTGGTTTCTGATTCTGAAGAAGAGAAGATTCTGAATAAATTCGAACGGCTACAAAATATCTGCATACGATATATATTCGACCGAATTCGATCACCTTATATCTTTCAGAGATGGAAAACTTGAAATCAACAGATCCAGAAATCTGGAAACAGTTTATGGAAGGTAATTGGGTAATGAACAGAAGTAAAGTACCATTTTGTTCTCTAGGTGCGGATGAGGCTCTGGAACACCAAAATCGAAAACTAAAGGTACATGGAGGACTTGTGGGTATAACACTCAATGAGAATGCTCGAAATCGATTCTTCCTTGCTAATTCGGAACTAACTAGAATTGCATGTGAAACTGAGAAAATGATTGGATTAAAAAGTACAGAACGAAGTCAACATCACGAAGTGCCAGTAAAACTCCAACAGCGCCAGGGCGATAATGTGCTTACACTAATGGAAGCATTTAAAAACTCAACAAATCCCTTCCAATATAAAAGTGATGACCTCATTCATATCCTCACTCAGCGAGTCTTTCCTCAAGAAGTAAAAGTGTCTTTAGACAGTGTTGCCGAAGTTGGTAAAGATCTCCATAATATTTTCTTAGATCAACGAATTCGTTCAAACACAATTACGTTCTGGGCTCCCATGAAAAAGAATGTCATAAAAACGTGTAAATCTGTAGCTAAGAAGATTAAAATTACCATCAAAGACAAAACCGTTGCCATTAAGACAGACTTATCTCTCATTTCAAGATTGTTGATAGCTTCCAGAAGCAGACCTGACATAGATTTGAGGCACAATTTAAGCAACTACGAGTTTTCAGCACTACCAAAGTCGTTGTTTGCAATTGACGGGAGTATACACCATTGTCTGGCTAAGTACAAACTTACAGATGCTCTAGAATCAATCCAAGAGAAACCTGCTGAAGAAAACGAAGATGATAATACGTCTACAGCTCATGATGTTCCAGTACATAATGACGAGCTACATGGAAAATCTGTAATAGTAGATGGCATGGCACTTCTTCATACCTACCACAAACCTACAACAGTGAAGACATGTAATGACCTCGGTGTGAAATTCAGCCAATGGATCGGACAAAAATTCAATAAGTATAGTGAGGTACATATAGTTTTTGACTCGTACAAAGAAAACTCATTGAAGAAAGCGATGCGAGACATACGGCAAAAAGGCTCTGATCCAATCCAATACAAAGTCAGGCCAGAAACAAAAATTGAAAGCATACCAATGCACAAACTATTGGCCCATGATAAGACGAAAGACGAACTAACCGAGTTCCTTTCCAATCAAATACTCAAATTCGGTGAGACCAACAACAAGAAGTTCGTACTCAGTTGGAGGGACAAGGCAGCGTCATCACATGGGGATGATGTATCCTGTCTTTCAAGCACGCAAGAGGAGGCCGACACAAAGATTATATTACATGCAGCTTATTTAGCACAGAAAGGAATTAAAACTACTCACGTGTTCTCCCCTGATACTGACGTCCTTATTCTAGCACTAAGGCGATATCCACAACTTTCTAAAGATTTTGCTTTCTATCTTGGACATGGTATGAAAAGGTTTGTTCAGATAGGGTCAATTTACAGAGCACTTGGACCTCTGAAAGCCTCTGCACTCCCTGGACTACATGCACTTTCAGGAGCTGATGTAACAGGGTCATTTGCTGGTAAAGAAAAAATAAAGTGGTGGTAAGCTTTTAATTCAGCAAGTGATACGATGATAGAAGCTTTGGCTAAATTGGGGACAACACTGTTACTCACTGAAGATGTGAGGGCTAACTTGGAAGCACTCATTTGTCAGCTATACATCCCCAAAACATCATTGACAGACATAGGAGCAGTGCGATGGTTCTTGTTTACTAAAAAACAACATCAAGATGAGAACCTTCCTCCAACAAAATCAGCACTAAATCCAGCATTGCTACGGGCTCACCTTCAATGTTTTGAGTGGAATCAGGACCTAATTCAGCATCCTAATAACCCGTCACCCTCAGATTTTGGATGGCAGAAAATAGGTAGTGCATACGAGCCTGTTGCTTGTACCAACCCCTGTGCACCAAAGCTTATCTTGGAGCTTTGCCGCTGCTCATGCTCAAAAAGACGTTGCTGTCTTCCATGTACGTGTCAGTCAAATGGACTCCGGTGTACTGAAATGTGCAAGTGCGAAGGTGATCCTGACCATTGCGACAATACGGGAGAATGCGAGGAAGACAATGATGAAGATCTAGGTTTAAGTGAAATTGGCATTGACAGTGATATTGACTGTATTTGAAAATTTAACAAATGTAATATTGTATTTCTTCAACAGTATTGTTATTACAAATTAGAGCTTTTCAAGAAATGTCTCTTTCCTCTTTCCAATTCCTACATAAAAAAAATATAAAAATGGTATATTTGTTAATTTATTAAAGTTTAATATAGTTATTATTGTAATAAATCAGGAAACATGTAAAAATTTTCAAAAACTTTAAATATGTGCTTGCAAATCCCTAAAACTTCGATTTTTTCATTTCTTAATATTTCTTTTTACAAAAGTAATTTTTTTGAGAAAACGGTTAGTTATACAAAGAAAGTTGTATGGACCTTTTCTATGCACAATCTGTCAGGCTACATTTTTTATTCAACAACATTTTTCGTATCTTCAACGGTTACTGATATAAATAGGAAAACATGTTTTTGATGGCGGCCATTTTGTTTTTGGCCCGCAGCGCCCAAACGCACCATTTTTGAGAGTGCCACCATCAAAATTATGTTTCTCCATGGTCAAACGAAGAGATTAAGACTACTTCCAAACTTGAATACTGAAGGAGCACACGGATGTACATTTGATAGGCGACTAATTTGGTATTTTAAGTCGCTCAATTTCTCCTAACGACTGATTCACAATAATGTAGTCGTCGACGTTTCAACTTACCTAAACTAATTAAATAGAATGTACACGATCTCGCGAAGCGATCCCCCAGCGGCTCCACATTTAAAATGAAGGTTTTGTTGACGCGGTCACAGATGGGTCGGAGAAACAATTGCCTGCGGTAGCGTACGTCTCCGACAGTTTGTGTGGGATGAGTATATTGATAAAGAAAATGCTAAGATAGACAATTCTTATCCTGAATCCATTTTTTAAATTCTTCTTCTTTTCCGTCGTTATATATAATTTCAGATCAATATATCATACGAAATGAAAAAAATATTCCTTACTTTTCCCTTTTTTTATAGTATTTTTATATATATATATATATTTTTAATAATGTTTTTTTTTTATTTGAAATAATAAAACGTGGTTTTAGTCGCATCTTTGTTTAAAAAAACCGAGCATGAAGCGGTTAATGGTGACTAAGTTGACAAAATAATCTTAGACGCAAATAATGTTCAAAAAGGCACATCTACGCTATTTCTTTATTCTGAATGTACCCCTCTCGCATCCACGAGCGAAGAAATTTTCTCAGTAGAAATATGCAAATTTGGAAGGTTTCCCGTTCTCGAGTGGAAATTTAACATAGCCGTCCTTTGTTTCCCTTGCTTTTACACCGTAAATATTACATGTTCGAATTCTGGTAGGCACGCTTTTAAAATGGGGCAATAAAATGGCAACGCTTTACATACTTTACATAATGGTGTGGGTGCGGTTACGACAGACAGATCAATTGTAAAGATAAAACTTAAAATATTTGTAACGGTGTTCATATTTTTGGCATAACTTTGTCAATTTCAGTCTATCAGGAATGACGTTTCACAGTTTTGATAGTTTCGCAGGTACGCCAACGTAACCAAGTAAAAAAAGAGCATAGATTGCTCTTCTTTTTACTAAATACTTTTGCGGAAGAATTGCAGACATCGGAAAACGCGAACTTGATATATCGTGGTTCCAGACCATAGACGTATAAGTATTAGACCGCGTAACCAGCCTGAGAACGCGTTAGCGGAATAGAAAGAGACAGCAGCGTATGACACTCCCTCTATCCTTGTTTAGTCGCGCATCCACGGGACACACGTAAATATATCATTATAGCAACGTTTCGACGCCATATGTTTGCTATGCTATAGATAAACGCGCATGCGCAACTAGACAAGGATAGACATATATATCATATGCAGCTATCTCTTTCTATTCCGATAACGCATTCAGTTACAGTCCACCTTCGCATTCTCGCACTCTATTGTATTTTTTTATTTATTTATTTATTTTAAACATAAAATGCAGAATTCATAAAATAGTCATACTAAGTAATGGTGCGAAGTAAACGACGACCCACATTCACACATTTACAAAGACCTAGGTATTCTATTGGACGACAAACTGCAGTTTATTGATCATATCGACACAATAACGAAAAAAGCATTTGGTATGTTGGGTTTCATTCTAAGGACCTGTAAATCACTTTTTAATTTACACACTATTAAAACGCTTTACTATGCCTACGTCCGCCCGCATCTTGAATACTGCTCGCAAGTGTGGAACCCCTCATATGCCATCCATAATAATACAATCAAGCGCATCCAGACTAAATTTTTTAAATATTTAAACTATAGATTTTACTTCACACTTGACAATTCTTACGGCATCAACGTTCACCACTCGTACAACTTTACTTCTTTGGCTGATCGAAGGATGTACCATGTCTTCCTACATAAAATCATAAACAACAGATTAAACTGCATGGACTTGGTCCAGCTAATACTTTTCCGGATCCCATCAAGAACGACAAGACAGTCCTCATTACAATTACAATGACAATTTAGTTCTGCTCCAGTAGGTAGGCTTTCCTACACTTGGATGCGTCTTTGCCTCTAAAATTTTAAATAATGTAATTAATTAAAGAATATTAACTATCATGATATAGTTGTGGCAATATAAATTAATTTTAGTAAATTATAATTGGTTTGAAAACCATTGATAAATAGAAAATAATCTAATAATCAGAATTGCTGATCAAAAAAAGAGCTCAATGTCTGTAGTCATAATTATCAAGGCAATAATATGATGGTCATGAAAATAGATAAGGGTATATTGAAAATATCTAAATTTAAATTAATTGTCAAATCTAGCAATATAGCCGTCGTCGATAAAAATAAAAATAAAAATTACGCTCTTTGGCAAAGTTGATTATCATGAATTTTCCGTTATTTTACATTAGGATGCTATTGGAATAAGAATTCAGCATTATCCTGACTAGGCCATTAAATAAGACTTTTTTAAATTGGTTCTCTCCAAGACTTCTGATATGTGTTGGACCTTGTTATAATAACACAGGCTTTGGTGAAGGAAACTGTTGCGCACTTTACTAAGCCTGTGCCGATTTAGATGTAGATCAAATTTATTTCTTGTATTGTGTTGATGGAAATCGCTATTCGCCGGGACATCCGATATGTGCTTACGAGCGAACATAATATTTTGTTGGATATAGCACGAGTACATCGTCATGATTCCCGACTCGATGAAAAACGGCTTACACGAAGTTCTTGGAGAAGCTCTGTAAAGACTGCGTAAAGCCCTTTTCTGAAGGATAAGAATCCTCTTCGAATTTGCTGTCATTCCCCTAAACATTAGACCATATGTAGGAATGAAAATAAGCAAAATATACAGATTTAGCAGCCTCAAAGCCGCATAAATTACACACACACACACACACACACACACACACACACACACACACACACACACGTGTTCCAAATACGTCTAGGTTCCAGACAGACGTACAATACTTCCATGGCGCTTGGAAAAGCATTGTTTAATTAAAATTTTGTTTAAGTTATTACGAATGCGATCCAACCATTATATTATTGCCGCCATTTTTTAAACTTAACCAGTAAGTATTTGAGAGTATGAGAAGTGTCCGGGTCTTATGACATTTTTTTTATCAAATTATTGCATTTTTCAATGGGCGTTAGATATTATAAAAAATACCTGGTTAGAGCGATCAATTTAAACCAATTTATCATACAGAGTGTGATTACAGTACGGGCATTTCTCGTAGTGGATGAAGCAGTACGACAAAGTAAGCAACTATTGAAAAAAAATATATAAAAAAAAAAAAATATTTTAAAAAACTGTATTTTTTTCTATTTTATTTAAAATAAAAAGTTGTTATTTTCGTCGTACTAATTCATCCACTACTAGTAAGGTCATCCACTACTAGAAAGGTAATCACATTCTGTATATTCATATATCATAAATTATATTTTTTCCCGTCTAGTATCTTCATTGAATCAGGGAACATCTTCATCCCGATATTAGGATACTACTAATTTCGAGGGCTCGATTGCGTTTCTTCGTCAACAAATATCGGAAAATAGTCCATGCGAACAAAACAGAGCGGTCCGTTGGAATGGAATATAAAATGAACGATCGTATACGAGTAAGTCGCGCAGAAAAACTACCTGCCGCTCATAAAATTGTCTGGATTAGTTTGACAACATTTCGTCCGGTCTTATATTATGTGCTTTGTGCTGGAAAAGTAACAATCATTTATTTTACATTCATGAAATGATTCCGATGTTAGTTCACCAAGAAACGCAATCGGGCCCATTATATTACCGATGCTTGATTTTGGCGACTGCTTATGCTTATATGGACATTGCTTATGAAAAGTAGACCAAAATAGATTTAAACGCTGCTGTTGCAGATTTTGTTTCTATATCAAACTCAGAAACCGCGTTTCTACTTTCCAATACGAACGTTTCATCGTAAATTGTCCTACCGACTTTACTTTTGCACTAACCCTAAAAGTAATTATGAACAAAACCCTAGCCTACTTGCTCTCTGTCATAAAACGGTCGCGACGCAGAGATCGCTTGACGTTTATTCCAACGCATATGTAGACGCTTCAAAAAGATAGATGTGGCTTAAATGACACATCCTGGAAAGCGATTGGTATGCACTAGGAATACAAATGGAACTTTGAGGTACAGCGTTTACGTAGGTATATATACGAGTTTCCGGTGCCGAGCAAAAAACTCTCCCTGTTTATTACAAGCTTTTATTTACCTTGCAATGTTTGTTAGTGTGTATGTTAGTGTGTTTAGGTCAAATCTTGCAAGCTGAATTAAAACGACTTCCTCTTATCCTATGAAGTTGACGTTTTACTTGTTGGTTCGGTTCCGAAGACAATGCATTTTTATGGTGAGCATGACCTGATTCTACACCCAGGATCGGCTCCCGACCAGGCTACTCTTCAATGGCTACAATTATAGTAGCCCGTTCCTAGTTCCACTATGAGATGACTGCTGCACCCAGGGTTGGCTCAGGACAGAGCATTTTAATAAAAGCTTGTTTTTAAAAATTGTGTTTTTACTATTAACTTATTCTTTAGGATGTTATCAGGCTATAACAATGCGTGTCAAATGTCGCAATGTTAATATCTCGACGAACAAATGAAAGTTGTAATATGCGACGTTCGTGCATCACTTCCCCGTTTAATGAAGTTGAGTCTGATTCACCTGGAGGTGGCGCTCTTCCTTCATTTACCGCTGCCCCCAATTCGTAAGCTGCAGCCCGTGTACGAGCGCTCTATACTCGCCCTCCGAATGATGTTTAATGCTATTTATGAAAGCGGTGTACCGTTGGTAAAGCTCTTACACGTCTGCATTACGTTTTGTTGCCGGAGTGAATAGTAATTCGTCTTCGGATGAAATTATGACTTAGCGTGCGGCGAGAGCAACTCGAGAGGAAACTCCGCCGTAATCACGGATAGTGTACATCATGTTAGTCATGTTCTCATCGCATCAATGGATGGAGAGAATTATTACCTAGACTAATTAAGCCCATATAAATTAGCTTGGTATATTCATGATACATCTACCTACATAGAACATATTATCCTTTAGGGATTCATATTCAGAATTTGCGCCATCACCATAGCCCTTCCATGTTTCCTGGTTTCGTATAACAGCAGGATGCTCAGCTGTCCGTAGCAGCTTTTCCACGGCTAACCCAGCTAAGCTCCCAGATTTCGGATATTCCTCGTGGTTTCGATGAAGATTGGATCCAGATCAGGATGAGGGTAAAATGGAAATACATAACTTTATGTCGCTGACTTTTATGCTAATTAACGAGTCAAATGAGCCAAGAACGGACAACATTTGTAGACTTTTGAGCTTAATTTCGAAGACTGAAACGACTATTAGACACTTTCTTGGGGTTTACATCTGTATATCTGTCGCAGTCGATTACCATAATTCAGCATTATTTATAAATCCAAGTCTTAACCGATTATTCCGGCCAATATATAATTATACTACTTGTATTATAATTATTTGCCTGTATATGTATATGCTTATTTATATACATATGTATATGCATATATTTGCCTAATTCGGTTAAGACTTATTTAAGTGGGTCTGGAGTTCTGGGCAAATACTACAGAGCTGTCAACTACAATGAGCGAACCCGTCACCTCCACTAGAACTGTCGACTACAACGGGCGAACCCGTCACCTCAGAATGTTTTAGCGTTATTGGATCGTCCACCGCCCAGGAGCGCCCGAAGGTTGACTCCCGCAGAGGTTAGATAGTAGTAGTAGTAAGAGTATTAGATATTATTTTATTTAATAATAATAATAATAATAAAACTCTTGGAATTATTGCAGTATAGGTACCTTTCTCAGAAATCGAAAAAACAAAGAAATACTACTAGGTTAGATCATTGTAATGCTAAATGTGAAAGAAAAAAGCTTCGGACGCGTAAATTTTCGAAACCAAATTTACATACAAAAAAAAATATTTTTTTTTTTTACCTCAGTTTTTAAGGTTGTTTTAAAAAAACCTAACCTAACCTAACCTAACCTACCGCCAAATAGGTGTTTATGTATTATTTATTTTAAAAAACTACCGAAATGTATGGGTTTGGCGCTTTTTTGAATGCCTATATCTCGCTTATTTATTGAGACCGAATAAATATTATTGCAGATTCGGAATCAGCGTGGTGAATATAGTCTGGTGACGTTAAAATATCAACAATCTAGAAGAGGTACCTATACTGCAATAATACCAAACTCTTTATTCTTAAGAAAAGGCGAGCTTATTGCCTGCAGGCAATATTTTAGAGCTAACCTATTATTTAGATTTATTTTATTCTATTTTATTTAGATTTCTTTTATTCAACAAATATTTTATTTTAGTTATTCTGCTTAATTTATGTGTTAATATAAAATCAACGGGTAATCCCAGGGCGGCGCTGAAAAAATAAAGCTACGACGAGTGCATTCAGTTATATAATCCTACTACTATTATAAACGCGAAAGTTTGTAAGAATGTATGTATGGATGTTTGTTACTGTTTCCCGCGAAAACTACTGAATGGATTTTGATGAAACTTTACAATAATATAGCTTACACATCAGAATAACACATAGGCTATAATTTATAAGGATATATAGTTTTCTATCAGCATTATAACAATTTTCTATCACCACGCGGGTGAAACCGCGGGGCGCAGCTAGTTTATTATAATTAGAGGTACGGAATTTTCGTTTCTACGAAATGGATGGGAATTTATGCGAAATTTCTTGAAATTTGAAAAAAATGCAAAAATACGCGCCTGAAAAAAGTTTCACTAAAATTTCTCTGCAGATGAGATTAAATACATGAAATGAAGCCTACTTTCATATTGGTCAGTTATTTTACCCTTCTGTGGCTCCAAGTCAACACCTTAAAACAAAATACATTACTCGAAAACCTCAAAAAATCCTTTTTCCAGAGAACCTCCTCTAAATGAGCTGATTGATGGGTATACTCACTTTCATCGCCTAATGCTTCAATCAGTAAATAGGAATGAAGATGCCAATGTTAAAAACATATCCAATGACATATCTATACCATACTAAATGCTGCTGTTCAACCTTTGCTGAAGCAAAGTTACAGAGTAGTAACTGTTAGTTGAACAGCGTAGAAGCAGAACGCTTTCTTTATTCAATATAATATCGCCGTTACGAACAAAACGATTCTAAATGGTCAACTATTGAAAGTACAACAATGTTATCTTTAAATTGATATAAAATCCAAATTTTAAGTATATTAAAAAGTTATTTTATATGCAGTATATGCAAATTAAGAGACTTCAGAGACTGCAAAATGCCTGCGCAAGATTTTGCTTTAGGATTCCTCCACGTCATCATGTGTCACCATTCCTTGCGAAAGCTTCCATGTTGAATATGAGTAAAAGAAGGCAGCTCCATCTTGCGACCCTTGTACTCAAGGTAGTACGCAATAAACAGCCGCGATATCTTTACTCGATTATGACGTGGTCCCGTAACCGGCATGTCCATTCAACACGGGCACGTGAACAACTTGCTATAATACCCAAGCACAAAACTACACATTTCCAGTGCAGCTTTTCGTATTATTCTGCGGTTGTATGGAATCGGTTGGGAATGGCTTTGCGATCGAAATCAATTGCAGTATTTAAGGACCACTTTAAAAGTTTATTATTAAAGGAAGATATTTAGATGTCATAATTTGATTTTATTTTAAAATAACTATTGCTAATTGGATTATTACTATTGTCTTCGTTTTTTTATTAATTTGTAATGTGATTATTTGATGTTAAATATTTTGATTTTGATTATTTTTGATTTATTATATGTAGATTATTAAATTTATGTAATTACGTTATTTTATTTTAATATCATTTGATGTTAAATATCTTGATTTTAATTATTTCGATTTGTGTATTTATTTGATTATGATTATTTGGATTTTTTATTTAAGGATTTATTTGATTTGGTTATTTTATTTAAAAAATCATATATGTACCAATAATTAATAGGTGTGTCCTGAAAACCAGGATAAGAGATATCCTGAGGATACCCCTAATTTGCAGCGTTTGTAGCTTTATTTCATAGTCTTTGTCTATTTATAGTTTTAATTTTTAATCTGTGTGTTCTTGTTTTTTTTGTATATGTTTTTTATAATAGCTGCAAATAAATAAATAAATAAATTTTAGAAAAAAATCGATATAATTTTTTTTTTTGCGAAATTCCTGTTTCTTTTGCGAAAATTCACCTCTAATTATAATATATCGTTTATATAATGTAGCAATAAAAATAGTTTTCGATAGTGACTGTTAAGTAAACAAATAAAATACAATGTCGGCTAAAACCCCAGTAAATTGAGACCTTTGGAGCGTCAGATCGGAGCGCTCGCTGAAGTATACATATAAAGGTACCAAATCTCTATAAATCTACACGGATTGGCATTGGGTAACGTAACGTAATGAAGGCAATCCTGGCATGGTTACCTAATGGAAAACTCGGGGTCCCATTCACCTTGAATTTGTGTCACCGCCATCCGACCCTCTTCAATTTGTTTATCTTTGTCCACGGCCATCGATCCAGGCCGACCGACAAACAATGAGCTACCTATCGAGGTTTCCCCTTCCGTTACGTGGAAATAATTGAATTCGCGCAGCGAGCTCGTCTGATTTGCAATTTTCATGCCGACTGAGTAAATTATAACAAGACAGAGTAGGCAGAAAAAATGTGAAGGAAAATAAATCTGACTGCGTATGTACTCGTATATTTCCGGAACGTACTCAATCAGACCTTTCATTTGATACTAAACACGATATATTCATGCTATTTTATTGACATTTGGATATGTAGACAACTACTTACTTGATATTTGGACAGGTACCCCATGACACTCGGGATGACATACTGATTCTAACAATACCACACACCTCTAAATCAGTTCAAGCGTTTAGAAGTTATGGTGTAATAAAGAAACGGAAAACATGCCTTTTTTGTTGGGCAGTCATGTAAAAAGGCTATTTGAATTCATTAATTTTACAGGAACACGGAATACTACGTTATTTACCAGTTATGAACTGTTACGTAATTTTGGACAATGTTATGGAGAAATATAATACCTGCAATTAAGGTTCTGTTTTTCAACGACTGCATGCACGTTATAAAATTTTAGACTTTGTGGGTTGTCTCGGTTACTCCTTAAAGCTCTGAAATCGTACTATGAAACATTTTTACACAAATTAACTAGAGAAGAAGCTTTAACAGTTTTAAGGGGGAGAAAGGGAGATGGGAGAGGGAGAGGGGGAGGGGGAGGGGGAGGGAGAGGGAGAGGGAGAGGGAGAGGGAGAGGGAGAGGGAGAGGGAGAGGGAGAGAGAGAGGGAGAGGGAGAGGGAGCGGGAGAGGGAGAGAGAGAGAGCGAGGGAGAGAGAGGGAGAGAGAGGGAGAGAGAGGGAGAGAGAGGGAGAGAGAGGGAGAGAGAGGGGGTGAGGGGGAGAGGGGCTGAGGGGCTGAGGGAGAGAGGGGGAGAGGGGGAGAGGGGGAGAGGGGGAGAGGGGGAGAGGGGGAGAGGGGGAGAGAGGGAGAGAGGGAGAGAGGGAGAGAGGGAGAGAGGGAGAGAGAGAGAGAGAGAAAGAGAGAGAGAGAGAGAGAGAGAGAGAGAGAGAGAGAGAGAGAGAGGGCCTCCACCCCAAACTTGATTTGTCCTATGGAAATAATGTTAGATACTGGAACCTCAAATTAAATCAAGATAGTCCCGCTTTAGTCTTGATTACGTAGTTAGATCAAATGCAATTTAAATTCGACTTAAATCAGTATACGAGGTGTGACAAAAAGATTTTAAGACTCTGGCAATCCTGCGAGATTTTCCTTCATATAGCGTGTACTTCTAGACGTGCAGACGTGACCTCGCGACCGAAGAGAGTTAAACTGTGGTTTCATATTGCGTTACACAAAATGGAATAGCGAAATATGGAGCCAAGACGTGCCATCAAACTTCGTGTAAAGTTTGGTGAATCCGCGAGTTTGACCTACGGAAAGTTGGAACAAGCCTTTGGGGATTGTTCATTAAAAAGAGCACAAGTTTTTTGGTAACACAAAAAAACATTCTTGGAGGGCCGAGCAATGCATGGCGAAACTCGCACAGGGCGACCTTCAATATCACAAACTGAGGAAAATATGAAACGAGTGAGGGAATCTTCTGACATCATACCGTCAACTAACAGGCAGTTGAGTATCGAGGCAGTTGAGTATGCAGTTAAATTTGAAATGTCTTACAATTCATCAAATTTTGTCTCAAAATTCGGTCATGAAAAAGGTTTCTGACATGATGGTGCCAAAAAACCTCACGATTGATCAAGGGAAAAGGGGTTATTGTGGCTCGCCAACCCTTTCGTTCGCCTAATCTGAGTCCTCATGATCTCAATCTCTTTCGCTATGTTCCCGCCTAATTTTTTTTTTGTTCCCCAAGATCAAATCTCATTTAAAAAGACGTCGTTTTGGTACTGTTGATTACGCCCAAAGAAGCGTAACCAAGGAGCTGAAGTCGATCCCAGTTGAAGCCCTCCAGCATTGCTACGATAGCTAAAAACACTGCCTCCACCGATGTATTCTGCCATCGTAAATGAAAACATAGTAACTTGAAAAAAGACGTTTTGAGAAAAACGCGGTCAAAGTTCAGTTGTTAAATATTTCTTTTCATGAACAAAGTAATCAGTATAGATTATTTCTTTTAATCTTTAATGCTAAAAAATAGTTAGAACTTCAATTCTGCATATAAATATATATTAAATTATAATTGTTTAATTACGTAAATTAAATATTGTCTTTTAAATCAGGAAAATAATTTGATAAATTTTATATTTTTAAGCTATAACACCGTAACTGAGTGGTTACTGTGTTATAGGTAAATTTTACCCATTGCTGTGTTCTAACCATGTAAAATAAATATATATATATATATATATATATATATATATATATATATATATATATATATATATATATATATATATATATATATATATATATATATATATATATATATATATATATATATATATATATATATATATATATATATATATATATATATATATATATATATATATATATATATATATATATATATATATATATATATATATATATATATATATATATATATATATATATATATATATATATATATATATATATATATATATATATATATATGTATATATATATATATATATATCTCAATATCTCAATTATTGGTTTAAGGTGCCTGCAGTTTTCCATTTATTTAAATATATATATATATATATATATATATATATATATATATATATATATATATATATATATATATATATATATATATATATATATATATATATATATATATATATATATATATATATATATATATATATATATTTAAATAAATGGAAAACTGCAGGCACCTTAAACCTAATTGAGATATTGTGATTAATTCTTCTATTAATAAATTAACTTTTAACAAAATTTTACCTAAACCCACAGTATCTGAAGAAGCCGTGTTGTAACCAAACAAAAATTTTTCTCAAATGCTTATAAGTATTAAAAAATATCACAGTAAATAATAGGTTACTGTATTATAACATAAAAAAATTATACATACTGTTTTTTATTTAAAATATTCTGTATCTCGGTAACTATCCATCGACAAACCGAAAAAAATGCCTTATAGTACTCCAACTCGTGATTTAAAGAACCGAACTTGTATAAACACAGTAAATGAAGTTACTGTTACTTTCCTGACGACCTATCGGAAAGGAAAGTATTGTGATCGCGCTAAAAAAAAATTTTGAGATGAAGATGGGAATATATATTTTGAGACTCCCTGAGACGATTGAGACTATTTCCAGACCGATCTCTGTCTGTATGTATGTCTGTATGTCTGTATGTCTGTATGTCTGTATGTATGTATTCTTCCACGATAGCGCCCAGACGCTTAATCGGATTGAGCTGAAATTTGGTATATAAGCTTCTGTTAACCGTCGGAGGAACCCATTAGTTTTTGGAGTCCCTACGCCCTACGGTTGTGGTACCTCCCATACAAATTTGGGGTTCCCGGCGAAAAAATTGTTTCCGCGATAGCGCCCAGACGCTTAATCTGTCTAAGTTAAAATTTGGCATAGAAGCTTCTGTTAACCATCGGAAGAACCTATTAGAACCATTTTTTGGGGTACTTACGACCAACGTTTGGGGTACCTGCCATACAAATTTGGGGAACCTTGATTACATATTGTCCCCGCTTTCAAAATTTCTTTCTTTAATCGATAGGTATGGTCAGTGTGAATAGTCCAGTTGATTTTGGGGTCTGTACGATCTACGGTTGGGGTACCTGCCATACATATTTGGGGTACCTGCCATACATATTTGTAAACTACTTTTTCAACAGCAAAGTAGTTTACAAATATGCAACACCTCCCCGGATACTAGTCAGGAAAGTCTTGGGGTGACACAACAGATTTTTTTTATTTACGACGGCAGTATAGCTATCCAAGGAAACTACTTTGAAGGAGATACCATTGATGTATAAAAATAAATTTGAAATATTGCAAACAAAATCACTCTCAATACTTTTCTGTCACACCACATACATCTGCACACTTTCCCACGATGACTATCTGCAACGCACACTGTCACAAGTAAATCTATGAAACCGCTAAAATGAGTATCATTAACAAAATCATGTTTTCTTTGTTTCAGGTAGGTGCGCAGTTGAATTTGACTAATTTCTTTCCACCAAGGCAAGAGGCGTCACGGTATGTATTACATAAAACATTTTTAACCCCTCGAGCGCTGACGTTTGAATTGTAGTTTCTCTTAGAGAACGCGAAGAAGAAGAAGATTACATCACAACAAAAATATAGCGTTTCAGGAAAACGACGATTGCTCCGAAACTACTATACGGATAGTATAAAGAAAACCTTTTTTATGTTCCTGTTGAAATTTGCTATTAGATACGTGTAACGTCGTTTTGTAAAGCAATAAGCATTATTCAGAATTATCTGTCAAAGTTGTGGTACAGAAAAAACTGCCTTGTCCAACATTTTTTTTTTTCTGGAAATAAATCACCCTATACAAGAAATTGTGAATACTTTTATAATAATTATAATATGTTTCATTCAACCTATGACTTCGTTTTACTTATACCCATACAACAATTTAAAAAATATTCGGTGTGGAAAATCAACATGAATATTGAAGTTTTTGGTTTGGTTTGGTTCAATCATAGACTAAAAATTGGCGACTGTATGAAAAATAATGAACCAACTAGTTAACGACAGAGAATCTTCTCCTCTTTTCGCACATACCACAGGCCGTATGATTTATGTGAGGTATCAAGGGTAAATAAAAATAATTGGAAAACATCGGCGCCGATCTCGGCTGGGACAGATGTCCCCTTTGCCGCTCTACGGTAATTTCAATTGTGGGACAATTGTCCCGTTTGCCGCTCAAGGGATTAATGATCGATTTTCTTAGTGAAACCCCGTTTGGTCTCATAGCCTGATTTTCTGGGACGCCATACATTTCAATCGATTTTTAATTAGCTTTGTTTTCCCAGAGCCACTCAACGCCTGTCTGTCTAATTAGCTCGGTGTGACCTAATTCATTTTCCCTATTCTCCCAGGCGTGAAATTCCTCAAAATAAGCACCGAGTTTAACGTTACACCTTAATGAATTTTAATAGGAATAGTAGCTTAAATACGGGGATTCTAGTATTATTTGTATACGTTAGGGTAGTTAAACGTCCCGCATTTGTGGGATCCCGTATTTTAATTTACTGCTCAGAGAAAGAGGGTAGTTTTTTTATAACACGGTAACGCATCTGTTCGGCGATTTTAGGGATTGTCCCGGTACGCTCATTTCACCGTTTAGATTAATAACAGTTCGTAAAGTTCTTCATTGAATGAATTATATTACGTTAGCCGTATACAAGGTTTTTTATAAGTTATTCACTTTTGTTGTGCTTTTTCTAATATTCGACGTAATTCTAGAACGCAATTTTTGTTATTTTGGTATGGTGTTTAGCTCCTTGAGTAATGTTGTCTTAATCTCCTCAATGTTGGCAAAATTCGTCAAAATACCGCTTTACGGTACCCCGATTTGAGCAGAAAAAGGACATTAAGCGGACGGTAAAGGTATAACAAAATACAATAGAACCTGAAAATTTTCATTTGTCAAACGTTCTCTGGCGTTATTAGTTGAAACTGCTTGTCTGAATGAAACGTTTCGAAGCGACGACTTGAGTTTTAATTTTATTTTAAATATTTTAAAATAATATACAAATATATACATACTGTTTGAGGAAGGCATTGTAGTGGCTGGGTATTGGCGAAACTAGATCTGTATGACATTAGTGTTACGTCAAGTCTTTGCGACTCATTTCGTGGTGACAAGAAAGACGACAAGCTTTTATATATTTATATGATAATTAATTTCTATAAAACATTGATTTTGGCTACAAAAATAACAGGAACCGAATGCAGAAAACCTCAACCTTGTGCTTATTTGATGAGACTAATCTATTCTACCCAATCTATTCTAAACCCAACTGAGACTAATCTATTCTAGGGCAGAAAGTGCTCTAATAATGCAATAAATTATATAAACGTTATGGTAAAATGCTCATTAATATATATTAACCTGAAATGTGGTCCTGAAAAAAAATTATCGCAATTCTATAAAAAAATCGGCGATTAAATTGAACTAAATTTCCATGTAATAAAGTGAGACAAATAGAACTGGTACATTAATGTTTCGCGGCAAATACATACTCTTTAGTGCCGCGATTTTTACTTCTCTCTTATTATTAACATTACTCATATATCTGTATCCAAAACATCGTCGCCATATTAACTTCATAGTTAAATCTGGAAGTAATAAAAAAGTGGCAAGATTTTATTACCGCTCCCGCGCCCGTGCTTAAATGTAACATTTTCTTCGAACGTCCTCCCCTCCGTCTTCTTGGTCAGTAATCCGTCGCCTAAGTAATGGTAAATTTATCACGAGCAGTTTAACGGGCGCCTTGTCACTCGACACCAGAAGGTGGCGCTCAAGACGGACGCAGTCACTTATTACGGAAATCTTTCAGTCTCGCTAAAGTTATTATATTAAAAGAAAATCTTCTAGCTGGCACAGACTCTTTATTTACTTGTTTATACTTACGGCGTGTCCTATTTTATTTTCCGAACACTGAAATAAGCTTATTTAAATCACTTCAAACAACTTTTACCAAGGACCTACACGCCTATCGTCTTTCATGGTTAAAACAACAAATAATTTTGGCTATATGTGTGAAAGAGGCCTTATACGTCTCTCCAGCATGTCATGAAAACGTGATCGCCTAAAGACTGGTGTTACACGTTCAATCTGGCATCAGTTCAGTTCATCTGTCAACACGATAAACGATCAGTTTCCCGTCAGAACACCCGACTATAAGTCCATCAGTCCGTTTATGATCAGACGCGGACTGAACTGATGCCAGATTGAACGTGTAATACCCGTCAAACAGAGCACTGCCCACATTCTTACCTAGGACCGGTAAAGTCATTCGACCTTGTTATGGTCAAGGTCAAAGTCGCGCAGGTCTGCGAAAATGCCTCTTGTTAATCCCCGAGAATACAGTGATATTTAATGCATGGCAGTACAATTGACGCATTGTACGAGAAGTCGAAATAAACCGCCACGCTGGCATTGTTCGGCGCGCGGCGTCCGGAATCGAGCAACAGAAGAGCTGTCGTTTGTAGCAAATTTCAAAATCTTTCGTCTGCCGGAAAAGTTAAAAAGGAAGAGAAAACTGTATTCTATGGCCTGTCAACTTTTTGCTTGGATTTATTTGGTCCGTTTTTAAATATATCTACTACTTGTCATCACTAGCAAGTTCCAGTCACCATACGGCAAGTCGCCGTAAACTTCAGGTGTCGACAATTCATCCATTCGGCACACTTTCTCGAATCGTGGACACGCCCGTAATTAACTCGATTTTGGACGGCTCGCGGCGTGAGAAACTTAGGCGGGATACGGTGGGCGAGAGACGACGGCCGGCGCGGCGTTACCAACCTACAACATGACACAAGTTTACGAAAAAAAAAACAGGATCAGAATCAGATCCCAATAATTATGGAGATCTCTTAAAATTTAAAGTTGAAAAACTAGTCGAGTGCGAGTTTGATTTGTGCGTGGCGGGGTCCGTAAGAAAGCAATCGAAACTTCTTACGAACCAATTTTCTAGCGTTCCGATGCTTAATTTTACATACTGGCGAGAAGGGGAATCGCGGAGGTGGAGCTAGACGGAAATGGCGAACGCGATATGAAATCGTCTTTCAGCCAGCGAGCGATAGGTGCCGCAACGTCAGGTCATCGAACTAGTACGAATATTTGAACAAGAGTAGGACACATGAGAAAAAACGAGAGAAGCAATTGCATACCTACGATTTTTTTTTTGTATAATGACATACATTACTTTTATATTTCATTTTACAAATACCGTCTAAATAAGAGTTTCTACTTTTATTATAGCTATCTACAAAATTATTGATTATACAGCAGTTATACACAGTTATGCACAGATTATACAGCAGTTGAATTACGCATAAGCATTTTAACTAATAAACAAAAGCCGGCTAGTTAAACACAACGAATTAACATAGGTATCATACGAAAAAAAGTCAAGCGATTTTAATGATTAACTATATACGCTCATTTTTGTATATTCTTTATATATTCTCATTTTTGAATGGATAATAGGAAATGGAAGGTGGGAAAGGAACGTTTTGTTTGTGTGGTTTTGGGTGCGTGTGAAACTGTACAAATGATGTAATTTAAAAAAAAAGAAAAAATATTTTGTGGCTGATTGAAACCAGCAGGGAAAGGGGATGCCATTTTTTTTCAAACTCTCGTTTAAAACGACAACCCTACAATTTTAATTTAGTGTTACTATCAATTTATTTTAACATTATGTATTAGTAATACATACTTAAGCATTAAATACAATATTCCTAATATTGAAAGAAATACTATGTAAATTATTACAAATAGCTAAATATATAAATTTATATATAAAAGAGAATAATAATAGATATTCATATGATATTATAGATTTTATTTTGAGTTTAAATTTATGTGCGCACGGAAAAATTCTGTAATAAAAATGAAAAGAAAATACCCTTTAGTATAGGCATTAGCCTAGTTGGGTAGTTTGTGTGTATATACCTTTTTAGTTTTTTTCCTCAGAAAATAAAGTGTTTTAATAATTATTGTAATGACTAATTTGAATCATACACGTACACTGTAATAAATGATGTGCCTATTGAGGTGCAATCAATTTAGTTTTGCGAACATTCATCAGATGCAGTGCATTTCCTTTTTTCCTTGCTGTAATATATCAATGCCGTAAAACCGTTGGTTATACATGCGCTGTAGGTGGATACACGCCGAAATCATCACGTGGTAACTGATGCAGTCGCGATATCTAACATGTCTGTGGGGTTCACTTGTATATAGATGGCATTCGTAGGTAATTATTTGTTAGTTATGTTCCGTCAATATTGTGGTGTATAATGTTTTTCTCAAAAGGGCTATGTCAGCGACAGTTCAGAGAGTTGATTCTGAAGAATTCTACGAGCTCTCCACGCGTTGGCAGGCTCAAGCGATCGCTGAATTTAAGTTACCGAAGGAATTGTTTTTGGACGCTGTCAACTCTTTTTATGCCTTCCTCCTAATGTGGCGACTAGATAGTGCTTCTGAATTTCCCAGGACGTTACTTATGTAACCAGAGTAGGAAACTTAACACCCTAAAAGCCTTAACGACTACTAATCCGATGTACATTAACTCACGTGTATTAGTCATACAGCCGCTAATTTGGCACGAGCCTTTAATTTGGAACTAGCTAGTAATCTTTTCACGCAAATTTTGAACGTTTTCAATTTAGGTAGGTTTTCTTAGCTGCGAGTTTTTAGCGCAGCAAAGACCGATTTTAGCTCTTATCACTTCGGCAAGAGCGTAAAACGTGTTACGCGACGTAGAAATGAGTTCTAATAAAACTAAAAGGCAGCGCGTTGATCTATTCAGTCGACTATTGAAAGTTCGAAAAAGGTGAATGTGTAGTGAATTGAGTATATTGCAATTAATAAAGAGTATTTGCAATGAATCGCCCTAAAAGAAACAAGGAGAAAATAATAGTACTGCTTATTCTTCGACACATTATTCACGACGAAGAGAATATTTCATTTATATTATAATATATAAATATATTAGTAACAATATATGTATTAGTAAATTAAATACAGTACGACCTCGCTTATCCGAGGTAATGTGGAGCGAGAGTACCTCGGATAAATAAAGACTTTATTACACGGACTCGGGGGGGGGGGGGGGGGTGGATATACTGCAAAAGTTACATAAATGAATGAAAACGTAGTCAATGAAGTAAAATATTGCATCTATTACATATGTAAATGTAGTCAGTTAAAAATGCAATACAAAACATACATATGTAATTTATAAACCACGGTACTGCATAGTAAATTTGAAGCAGAGGGGTGACGTTAGAGGGTAAAAATATGGTTGGGCCATGTCCTTAACCCTAGCCGTGGGTTAACCCGGAACTGGGTTATTCGGAACTCGGATAACCGCGGCCCTACTGTATTAGTATTAATATTTGTATATTGAATTTTATGGTTTAATACTTTATTCATTTCATTTTTGTACATTTAGCCCCATTGTTATCAATGTTATAAGTAACTCGGAAAAATTAAACACCGAAATGCAGCTAATGCTCATTGCCCACCTGACTAGGACTAAACTGTCCCGTATCTAGGCGGGAGTCTTACATCAGTTATTCGATTATAAATAGCCAAAACAGCCTACGATACGCAGCGCGCGACGCAATAGACTCCTCTAAAACCAGTCGGCCAATCGCGCCTGTTGTCACGCTGAAAACAACACAGTTAATTTCATAGGAATACTTAAGTGGTTGGCGTAATGCGCAGAGCGTACTTCGTCGCAAAAACGCGCTACTAGGAAAACCTACCTTTATGTTAGGTTCACACGGGCTTAGTAGCTAATGCGTAGTACTTGTTATTTGCACTAATACCTTGCGTGTTAACATACTGATTCAATATATCAGTGCTTAGTATTAGTTCTTGGTATTAGTGAAACAGCCAGTGCAAGTGAATTGAAGCCGATCTTATTTACTAAGCGACATGCGACTACTCCACCACAAATTTCTAAGCACTTGTCGCTTGCTGACTCGTGTGAACAGCCACGGCAGGGGATGGAAGCAAAATGAAACGGCAAGTAAACACGCGTTTGTCTCTGTTTACGTTAAATTTGCTAAGTGTACTATATAATTATGGCGGCATAAGGTGGAATTCCGAAGAAACTATAAAATTCATATAGGAATTTAAATCCTATGAAAAGTAAGGTGGCGGTGGTGTTTTATTTCGAATGGATGTCGCACCACTAATACCTTTCTAATAATACTAAGGCATACATGGTTACTTCTCACGATCTAGCGTCAAGTACTACTAAGTGACAAGCACCAAGCCCATGTGAACCTAGCATTACTCTTCGTGGACCTTGCACCGAGATGCTTAGCGATTACGGTCGAAATGTCATTCACACGAAGTCGCACTTACGGCATTTGTTGAAATTGGGTATGCCGGCGAGTAAAATGATGCTGATTGCCAAATGCGCCCTTTCAATCGATACCCGACTTGACTGTTTTCGATCCCCATGGGCCTCCCTCAACAAACAGATAAAAAGGCTCTCCTGCGGGGGCGGCAACGCTGAACGGGGAGCGAAGGCCGGAGGGCGGGCGGGTCGGCGGTTGGCAGGCCTCGTCGGGACGCGCGTCGGCGCGTCCGATCAGTACCTAGCCGGATGCTGTGCAGGCGGGCAGCTGATCAGGCTACACTCCCCTCGCGCACACGCACGAACACGTGCGGACGACACACCTGACGACTGGAGGCGCGTCGCGTCGCGTGTGAGTGTCATATATTAGTGCCACCTCAGACTGAAGCTTCGGCAACACTGAACATCGCAGATATTCCAACGTAACGCGAGTGATCCGCTATCAGTCTGACAGATCCCCCAACAACACCTGTCTGTTTATAAGTAGTTTCGATTGATTTTTATGCGTCTATGAAAAGGTATTTTAAGACCCCGTGTATATATATATATAAAAGTGCTTCATGATTTTAGTATTAATGGGCCACACTACAATTTTAGCTCTATTTTACGACCTAAGAGAAAAACTACAATATAAATGCTAATTATCACTCTAACTAAAAAATATAATAATAATATATATTTAACGCTTTCATTTAAAGCATTAAACTGGAGTGCAATTATGTAAAAGTGTGCATGTGAAATAGAAAAAGGGTGGGTGTATGCATATCTAAGAATTTGTGAGAGTATGGGGGTGATTAGTTTAGCGCGATGGCGAATCTGTAAATATTTCGAAACCTATGCAAAAAACCATATCAAATGGATCACACTCGATGATTTTTTTGTTGTGAGTATCCAGTAAACAGTAAATATTGAATTCTTAGAATAATTTGTGTTTGCGCAAGAGCTTGCAGATTTTAACCAGTAAGCAAATACGAGCTGTCAGGCCTACCGTTGATTACATCATGAAAAAGAACCATATTCTAGGACAGTAATAAATTCATAAATAATAATAATAAATAGATAAAGGCCAAATTTCACTTTCCTATGTTCCATTGGTAATTAATCGTTACCTTTTGGTTCTGTTTTCTTTGATTATTTACTGTAAACAATATCGTCATTTCAAATATATTTATTCTGCTTTCAATTCAGTGCAATCATTTTAATAATGTTAATGAAATGCAATTCATCCTACGTAATTAATACCAATCTAATTCAATAACAAACCTGACCATTTTGTCAGTATAATTAAAGCTGGAGAGCTGCAATGCGCGCAATTTTATTTAGATCGATTGAATCTGTTATTCAGAAACTGTACAAGTTCAACCTTTTTTTAATTACAGACTAAATAGTCTATTACGTTGCTTTTACAGCGGCAACTAGTTTCAAATATATGTACTAAACTAAAATATAAGCCCGTTTATAGCGGGCTGTTTGTTGTGCATGGGAGCCGGATTTTAGTTTATGTTTATTGACCGATCCCAAAAAGAAAGCTTCTTGAAGTGGGGAAAATAGATGGTTCGGTATAATCGCCGAAGGCAATAAATGACCATTGCACGTTGCTAAGCGAAAGCATGTGAAAAGTATCTACTAAGGGTCGTACAACCGAGCGATGCTACTGAAACATCCTGTCAGAGCAGCGAGACTTCTGCACGCACAGACGACTGCTGGCTGACAGAGAACGCTGCGCGCATCGTACACACCCACACGCGCATACTGCGTTCGAAGGGTGGTCTAAAGCATGTAGGGCAACAACCGGCCCGCGGATCGGATCCGGCCCGCTGTAAGATATGATCCGGCCCGCGAGACATTTTGAAAACCTTATAAAAAAGATATTACATTTGGTACTTATACTTATATTATTATCACTACTTTAAAATGCACTAAGTACTTTTAAACGCGGCCCGCGAACGTATTTGCACGCTAAACTTTGGCCCTCAACATGTCATAGGTTGCCCATACTTGGTGTAAAGCATAACAAATAGCTCTGCGATTGTAAAATTTCGATTTAAAAATGGCAATAAATGTTTGAAAATATAAATTGAACTAAAGGTGTAATTGCCATTTACCTCCTGTTGGATATTTTAAGCCGGTTGATAATATATATTAAAAATGGTTTATTTTATGGCAAACTACTCGTTTACGTAGTATTTATATATTATACTAACAATAAAATTTATCGTTCTTTGATGAGAGCTGATCCAGTCTTTTCTAAAAGTTTTGTTTCTTTGAAAGCAATTTGTTTTTCGCTAATTTTATAAATTTTCATCATGGTAGATACTAAATTATTGTACATAACATCCGGACATTTCTAACTCTAGATTTATTTATTCCAGTCTATCTACGATTTTAGTTTTAATAATATATTTTTATAGTTTTAATAATTTTAGTTTTCACATAACTAGAGAGCTATACGCGAGAGAGAAAAAAAAATAATCAGGGCCTTTGACAGGTCCATAAATCGCTGTACATGAGCGCGCGTTTTAATTGAAAATTTTTGAAAGTCTGTAAATCAGCTGTATCTTAATTTACCTTGCTTGAGTTGGGCGCGTCGCACAGTGTTCCATTTTATGCGGGCGAAAATTACGCGCAGGGCTATACTTTCGCAAATTATCTGGTCGAAGCCTGACATTGTTTTTAGGGATGCAACGTGTATTGACTGTCCGATTACTATTCCAATTCCGATAAAAATTGCCTTGCCTAAAAAATCCAATACGAATCGCGGAAAATAAGACCAACAGTGACTCATTGGGGTTGTTTTTTTCTGTAGAAAAAACTATGCCTTTATTTCTTTTGTTGCGTCGCCTGATCTTATATTGTCAGGTTCCGGGTTCTATTCCAGGCTGAATCACCATTTTCTGTTTGGATAAAATTATCGTAATTGCATTTGGATTCGGTTGATCGAATGCAATAACAAGACATACACTTACACACATATTACACGGACACATACTTATACACACTTCGTATTAGGGTTGGTTGTGAAAGATTATCGCCCATTTTGAAATTTCACGACAAAGAGTAGACACAAACAAACAAATACATGTTTCACCCCATTGTGCGACAAACCCGCCCATTTGGAAGTTTCACAATAAAGAGTAAAGGGGAGAAAGAGATAGAATATCGTATATGAGATCAAATGTTTTTTTATAATACGGTAGACGCATCTGTCTGGCTTTTTAGAGGTCGTCCCGGGACGATTATTTGCGCGGACACGCACCATTGAGTTTAATATAAATTTCACAAAGTTCTTTATTGCATGAATTATTGAAAGACATATACAAGGTTCATTATAACTAACTAACTTGTGACAGTGCTTTTTATTAATATTTAAAGCACTTCTGGGACGCGATTTTTGGTGTGGTGTATAGCTCCTTCAGCAATTCTGTCTTTATCTCCTTAATGTTGGCAAAAATGTCGTCCTTTACAAAGATCCAATATAAAGCTTGAGGCATAATAATGGTGTTTTTTAGCCATCAATTCACGAATAAGCAGTGATGTGTGAGCAGGTGCATTATCATGGTAAAATTACCATTATATTTTTCGCTAATAATCTGTGCGTTTTTTTCACGCAAATAGCATGGAACTTCCAGGTAGTACTCCTCAGGGTCGGAGGTCGGGTGCCAGGTCCTACTGTCAATAGACAGTACGACCTGGAGATAAGAACTAATGGTACACTAAGCTTCGACGTTGTCTTCGCTTTATGACATTTCCACGTTTCAGCATTTTTCTGAGGTATAATTTTAGTAAAACGTATTTATTTTAAAAACTAAAATATTCTTTGTATTATATTATTCTTTTATTATAGTTTTAGCTTTTTTCTGATGTATAATTTAAGTAAAATGTATTTTCTCAAATATGAAACTCAAATACGTTTGGTGTACAGACAAATCATATTTTTTTCTCACTCAAACCCTTGCTAAAATAACATGTTTAAGTTCAAAAATGGAATTACTATTTTTGTTTTTAATTTGACCTTAGTCGTTTCCCCCCGTAACCCTTCACTTGCATACGACTGTTATTCATATGAGACTCATCATTCGTTAATATGTACGGTGGTGGCGTTGTAGATGGCAAAAGAAAACCACTACACAAGTAAATATATTAAAACGAATAAAAAAACATGACCGCTGTTACAAAAGGTGAACTATTGTTTTTAAAATATTTTTTTTTCTTTTTTTAAATGAAATATGTACCTATGGTTTATGTATTTATGCATATACGAGTAGATATATGTATATTTCCTGAATGTACTCAAACAGACCTTAAATTTCACACTAGACACGATATATTTATTTTATTGTAAAAAAAAAGTCGCGGCAGTCGTGTAAAAAACGGTACTTAAGGAAGATGCTTTCGCGAAATGAATTACTGTGCGCCCGCGTGAGTGTCGTAGTGTGGCGCAAACCCTCCGCTTTATCAAGGTCGTGCATTATTATCAATTTCTGGCGGGCGGTGCGCACTAGTGCGCATGTCTCGCACAGGGGACCCGCCTGAAAGGAATGTTTTCATTTTCACCTCAAAGAAACACCTATAAAATCGGAATTAGGCCGCCTTTTTGAGGATTTACGACTGCTTTTTAATTATTGGGTCTACTTTTCGACTTAGTTTCGATTTTTTCAGCACGCCTTTAGTGACGGGCTTCGCTTGTTTAATAACAAAGAATACGTGATAGAACTATAGACGCTGCCAAACGAAATCTGCTCAGAGCAAAGAGATCCCTGATTTTCAGGATACACCTATGGTATAGACACCAATGTACAGTATCTACACTTGGAAGCAATGCATCCTGGTCACCAACGTAAACCCTAATATCTTGAAAACTAAAAATACTAGCATGTTCAAATAAACAGTATTTTATAAATACGTAATAGACCTATAGACGCTGCCAAAATGATTGTCCTCAAAACAAAAACTTCTCTGATTTTCAGGATACACCTATGGTATAGTCGCCAGTGAATAGTAGCTACGCTCGGGAGCAATGTAGCCGGGTCACCAACATAAACCTTAATATCTCGGAAACTAAAAATGCTAGCTTATTCAAATAAATAGTATTTTATAATTATGTAATAGAACTACAGACGCTGCCAAAATAAATGTCCTCAGAGCAAAAAGTTCCCTGAATTTCAGGATACACCTATGCTATAGTCGCCGGTGAACAGTATCTACACTCGGCAGCAGTAAATTCGGGTCACCAACATAAACCTTAATATCTCGGAAACTAAAAATGCTAGCTTATTCAAATAAACAGTATTTTATGAATACGTAATAGAACTACAGACCCCGCCAACATAAATGTCCTCAGATCAAAAAGGTCTCTGATTTTCAGGATACAGCTATGGTATAGTCGCCAGGGAATAGTATCTACGCTCGGGAGCAATGTATCCGGGTCACCAACATAAACCTTAATATCTCGGAAACTAAAAATGCTAGCTTATTCAAATAAATAGTATTTTATAATTATGTAATAGAACTACAGATGCTGCCAAAATAAATGTCCTCAGAGCAAAAAGTTCCCTGTTTTTTAGGATACATCTATGCTATAGTCGCCGGTGAACAGTATCTACACTCGGCATTAATGAATCCTGGTCACCAACATAAACCTTAATATCTCGGAAACTAAAAATGCTAGCTTATTCAAATAAATAGTATTTTATAATTATGTAATAGAACTACAGACGCTGCCAAAATAAATGTCCTCAGAGCAAAAAGTTCCCTGAATTTCAGGATACACCTATGGTATAGTCGCCAGTGAATAGTTCTACGCTCAGAAGCAATGTATCCGGGTCACCAACATAAACCTTAATATCTCGGAAACTAAAAATACTAGCTTATTGAAATAAATAGTATTTTATAATTATGTAACAGAACTACATACGCTGCCAAAATGAGTGTCCTCAGAGCAAAAAGTTCCCTGATTTTCAGGATACACCTATGCTATAGTCGCCGGTGAACAGTATCTACACTCGGCAGCAGTGAATCCGGGTCACCAACATAAACCTTAATATCTCGGAAACTAAAAATGCTAGCTTATTCAAATAAACAGTATTTTATGAATACGCAATAGAACTACAGACCCCGCCAACATAAATGTCCTCAGATCAAAAAGGTCTCTGATTTTCAGGATACAGCTATGGTATAGTCGCCAGGGAATAGTATCTACGCTCGGGAGCAATGTATCCGGGTCACCAACATAAACCTTAATATCTCGGAAACTAAAAATACTAGCTTATTCAAATAAATAGTATTTTATAATTATGTAATAGAACTACATACGCTGCCAAAATGAGTGGTCCTCAGAGCAAAAAGTTCCCTGATTTTCAGGATACACCTATGCTATAGTCGCCGGTGAACAGTATCTACACTCGGCAGCAGTGAATCCGGGTCACCAACATAAACCTTAATATCTCGGAAACTAAAAATGCTAGCTTATTCAAATAAACAGTATTTTATGAATACGTAATAGAACTACAGACCCCGCCAACATAAATGTCCTCAGATCAAAAAGGTCTCTGATTTTCAGGATACAGCTATGGTATAGTCGCCAGGGAATAGTATCTACGCTCGGGAGCAATGTATCCGGGTCACCAACATAAACCTTATCTTGGAAACTAAGAATACTAGCTTATTCAAATAAAAAGTATGTTATTCTATTATTTTATAATACTGAAATAAAATTATAAAACTTCTAGGTTTCTGTAAAGTAATACTATCAAAAAGTTAAAAGAAAATTAAATGATTTTTTGAAAAACTAACTACGAATTGAATGCATTTGTTTTTGCTGTTATTTCTGCTCATACACGTTTTTTAAGACGCGTTCCTGGTATTCGATATTCATTATTAATGTGGTAATAATGAATATCGCATACGCTAGCATTGTTAGTTTCAGAGATATTAAGGTTTATGTTGGAGACCCGGATTAACTGCTCCCAAGAGTAGATGCTGTTCACTGGCGACTATACCATAGGTGTACTCCTGAGTGCACTAATAACATATGCAGTATGTAGATAGGTACTAAGTAATATTGCCATTATTCTTAGTTTAGTATAATTTACTTGTATTTGTTCTTGAAACTATATAACGATTTCACTAGTCATGTTGTGTATCAGAATAATAGTAACTTGTTCTCGTACCTGCGTATGGTGCGTTTGGAGATTTCGGAACCTAGTCATAAAAGAGTGTAAGTAGCGAGGCTGTATTCATCGAGTCGGGTAATATGACATGTTTTCATCGAGTTGGGTATCATGGCGTTGTACTCGTGGTACATCCACCAAAATATTGTTTGCTCGTAAAGTTAATGAGCCCTTGCTGAGTTGGCCACGAAGACCCATTCCGTTCAGGGTTGGTCACACTCACGGGTGCGAGCCTGGGTAGGACTCTGGCCTTATGGTTAGTTTCCCCTGGGAATCAACCTTCTGGCGCTCCTGGATGTTCTGCGCACCGTGCGGCGTAAGCCAATCGACTGTGCACTCTGACTAACAGTCGGGGGAGTCTGGAAGCAGTACTATTTCCTATAGAGCGGGGGTAGTTGCGGACCTTACGGCGACTGCTCTTGAAACGACCATCGGCTACCCGATCCTGGGTGAACAGCCGGGCAAAGGATGCTGTGGTCCGCGATAGATTCGGTAAACACCGTTTCACCGCTTCGTAAGGGAGAGGACCGCGCAAGCGACCTCGAACTCGTAACCAATCGAGATGCTGGAGTAATCCTGGAGTAATCTGGAGTGGCGTAAGATAACTTGAGGACAAAACAGTCCACCGTCTAGCTACGCCAAAGCCCGTAAGAGGCCAACGCCTTAACCGCGAGATAGCCAGGATTGCTACCCGGCGGGCCTACACTCACGCCCTTACTTCCAATTGCAGTATGTATAATTTTGCAGTATGCAGTATGCATCCAATATGCAGTATGTATAATTTTAGTCGTTCTGAATTTTGAACGTACTGAACCTGACCCTGAATATTTTTCACTCACAAATCTCAAAAGAGCGCGATGTTTATGTCGTCGATCGTTCGACTTTTTATTTTGTTTACATATTGATCTCATTAACCTTTGACATTGATTTATACACCAAATAAAACACCGTAAGCTCTTCGTTTGACCTTAATTTTAAATGATTCCACACCCTTCCGCGGAATAAATGCAGGAAAGCGTTTTTACGGCCCTCCTCTACTAAGTGCAGATGCTTTGTTTTCATTAATGTGATCGATGGCGTCTACAGCGAAAGCATGAATAAATACAGGCGGCGGCGGCGTGGCGAGCGGCTATATTTAGATCAGATCCGGGACCTTGTGATTAATCTCCCTTGCTTCTCGGAGACAGGTGCTTTCGCAGTGCGCACGTGATACAGAACGATGACGTCACGTTACAGCCTAAAATGTATCTTCGCTCTCTCTCTATGTTCCATCACTCGTACGTTTAATAATTGCGAGTATGCGGTTTAGTTTGTCGAATTATTTTTTATTTTTTACTAACAAGACATATATATGCCTATATATGTCTTGCCTATATCATATATATAGTACATATATATGACAACAAAACCATACAAATCCTTCGGAAACAGCGCATATCCCAATTTGAAAGAAGGCTACGAAAGAAAAGCTGATATTTTACTCTTTTTACGGTTTTTTATGGTCTCTTTTACGTACTCTTTTACGGTCCACTCTGCACGTTTATGGAACCAGCTGCCACACTCTCTCAGGCATGCACCTTCGTTGCTCACTTAAAAAAGTGGTGAAGAAATATTTGCTTTCACACAACTTCTAACCCACAGCTTATCCTCACCTTTATTGTTCCCTGGGCAAAAATAGTAAAACATGGTATATTGTAACGCTAACGTATCTTAAAGGAATATATTTGTATTCGTTTATTTTAAATTTAACTTTATTGCATCTATGTCTACTGTACGATGACAATTAAATCAAATGGTCGACTGTAAGATATCGCTATAAAGATAAGCCCGCCATTAGTGCATAAATTGTTTATTTTTAAACCAGTGTGATATTTATTATATACGTAATGTAATTTTTATTACAATAAATTTGTTATATTCTATTCTATTCCTTTCCTTAGCCACGCTAACTATAAAACAGCGTTCCCAAAGTGTGGTTTGTCGTATTAGTTTACACCTGCATTAAAACTCGTTTATTTGTTATAAATAAGATAAAAAACGAATTCACCACGTGAAGTTTGTAACACCCGACGTTTCGGCGACGTTGCAGCGGTCTAGGGTAACCTGAAAGAGCTGTTAATCCGTTGTTCCGCGGTAGGCCGGGTGTTACGAATTTTACGCGGTAAATTCGTTTTTATCTTATTTATAATGTCAAACAACCGCGATAGTCTCCGATTTTATATCGTTTATTGGTCACGATTTTACAACTCCGTTACAACACGGTTATAGCAGTTTTGACAATAATGGGGTTTAAGCCGGTTATAAGTACAATTGTATTAGTAAAGCTGTAAGGATACGCAATGGAAGGGGAGAAATGCGAGAATTAAGGGTCCTGAGTCGACGTGGTTTAAAAGCTCACTTGATGCTTCTTAAGTGCATTCTAATGATTCAGAATAAGAGATATTTTGTTAAATATATTTCACAACCATGACTGAAGGTCATTAGTCACCAAATTTCTAAGGCCGCCGAATTCTAGTTTTACGCTCTAAATCTAACTCTTTTATTCCGATTTTAATATTTACAAAGCCATCAAAATATGTGAAAAAGTTATGTTTCTAATGAGTGCAGTGCACTGGGATACCACTGCAATATTGACGGTGCCCTTTCCTTTAGAAAGTCTAAAGAAGCAGTTGTTTTCTCTGTTTAGTATACGCGCTCCTGATACTCCAGTTTCGACGCTTTACACGGTATCTATTACTTACAGTCGTTGGTTCTTGCAGTTGGTTTTATTGCAAAATATTGTACCCTTTTTTAAGAAACTTGAAACTACTAGCATATGAATAACGAGATAAAACAGATGCAAAAACACGCATTACATTATCGTGGTGGAGGTTATACGACGGTTCGAGTTATCCCTACGAAGTTCATTTGTTATTTCTGGTAAACATACATTTTGTACAAATTTGTGGTAACCTCTTGATATTGAGACCAATGAAACAACCGTTTCTTCGAAATGCTAGCGAGAACGGACAACTTGTGGAGCCTTAAGCTGATTTTTGAAACCCAAATTGCTGTTTAACACTTTCGTTCGGGATCCTAGAAGCATATAATAATAATAATAATAATAATAATAGTAATAATAATAGTAATAATAATAATAAACTCGTTTCTAACCACAACAGGTACAAAAGGCAGGCAATTGCCATACACGGCAATATCATCCAGCTAACCAGCAAATAGTCTTCTATGTATATGCTTTGTATGTGGACTAACTTTTTTTGAATTTATCATGGGCTTCAAAGGAAGCGAGAATATTACATAATTCATTCGAGATACATAATATATACACAAAGCATATACATAGAAGATATACATAATATGTAATATAAATAATTATATAAATGATACATAATATCCATATACACATATGCATATAAACAATGCTAATAACGACATTCAACGTCCGCAGTCGCGTTGAAACACTGGTTCCCGCCAGGTCACCGAAGCAGCGACTGGCGTGGTCAGTACTTGGATGGGTGACCGCCTGAGTTTTGCTACCTGTAAGATAATTGTCGTTAGACATTAAGGTGGGCCGTTACCGTAAGGATTAAAAAATATTTCATTGAAGATTTGCAGAGTAAACCGGCACTGATTAACAAGACCAACTTTTGTTGTATAGTAAAGTTATGCGATATCTAACGGGAAACTATGTTTTGACGCACATCTCATCGGCCAGAATTGATTATATCACAGTCATACTAATTTCTAAACATTTTAGAATCTTCTTTTAGTTTACACGCCTGTATTTTTGCATTACAGATGATTTTGGTCGACGTTTAAATAATGCGGTGCTAAGAGACTTCGTAATTATGTTTACCAGAAATATGTTGATTTGTTTTGTTTTTAATCCAACAACAATCAATCTCACTAATTCCACACATATTATGAACAATCAATAATATGAACAGTACGAACTATTACTTTGAATTTGTTCACATTCAGTTTGAGGTTGTTATAATATATGTAATTTTGAAATTGTAATAATTTACTCATATTTTTGCAAAAGTTTTGTTTTCAAGCAGATGCCTATATCTTTTAGGAGTATTAAATATAATAATGATGTAATATTTCTGCTTTCCATAGAGAAACAAGTTCTTTGAGACACTATTACTAATAGTCCAGTAACCTAGTACATCATAAGTTGCATCAAATGGTGATAGTAGGTTTCGTTTTTTTTCTTGCATGGGATTTGCTTGAGATGCTAAGTCCAAATTTTCGACCTCGGCAGTCCTCGGGAATACTTCTAAATTTCTTAAAAACTGCTAAATTTTTGTACTTTTTTCGGTTTTTACCCATTTTGACCATGAAGCAGCACGTTTTAGACAAAAACTATTGTATATATATTTAAACTACCTTAAATTTTCTATAATTTAAGACTAGAATGGGCTCGATAGCTCTAGTAGTTTCTGAGATACAGCTTTTCAAAATTTGTCAAAATCTCCAAACTTGAAAATATTATGCCACTTTTCATGTTTTATCATTTATAATTTATTTATTTATTTTAATAATTTAACAATTCACTTACAGTGCATAAGTATCACTAATAATCATATAAAAAAAAAGAAATATATGTAATTAAAATTTAAATTAAATTTGAACACGGCCGATATGAGCCGTTTGTCTTGTCTTTGTCTTTATATCTTTAATAACCTAACTAATATAAGTCAGTGAAGTAAACATTTATTCATTTTAACATTTTAAAGGAAGTGGGTGAGGAGGGGGAAGATGGAATGGGTGGAGGGAAATCAGTGTTCACAACCAATCGACTAAAATTGAAATACAAAATATATTTAACACATACTCGTAGTTCAGAAAAGTGTAAAAGAAATTTTAGTTATTGTTGATTTGTCTTCTTTGAGGGACCAGGGCTAAGGAAATACGCCAAACCCTCTTCTTTATCGCCCTCAATCGCCTGAAAAAAAATATATTCAATAATATATATAATGATAACATTCTTCTTCGCGACCGGCAAGGATAAAACCTGTAGGACCAGTAACGTACAGAAGTTTTTGGAATAATAATTTAGCAATGACATGATTAAACGCTTTGACTTTGATCTATTCTGTACGAGTGTTAACTCAGCTAGGCAGCGGCTGAACAGTGAATTTTTTAGCATTAATTGTTGAATAATTTTTGATGCATTCTTAATCGATAGCTTTAATTGAAAGATCACATATGTTTCTACAACGTTATTTAAACGTGAAAACCTTTAATTGGCTCTCTGCTATGTTACTCCGGCATTGTTAAATTATAATTAGCTGTTGGTTTTCCTGAAAATAAATAAATAAATAAATAAATAAAATAAATTATTATACAAAATGTTTCATTATTACA
Organism: Micropterix aruncella; assembly: GCA_944548615.1. Taxonomy (NCBI): domain Eukaryota; kingdom Metazoa; phylum Arthropoda; class Insecta; order Lepidoptera; family Micropterigidae; genus Micropterix; species Micropterix aruncella. Next base: position 9,522,937 of record OX155959.1, on the reverse strand, counting down.
CTCCACAAAATATTATCAATGTTTTAGTAACCGTATTTGGTTCTTACGAATTTATTCCATTCTGAAGTTTTGGAAACATTTTAAATTCTGTAATTGCGCTCAGAAAAAAACTACCCAACAAAAATGAGTGTAAATGTGTTCAGGGTTCAAATATGTCTGTTTTCCTTTTTTTATTTCACCATAACTTCTACACGCTTGAGCCGATTCAAAAGTGTGTGGTATCGTTAGCATCATTATGTCGTTCCAGGTGTCATAGAGTACCTAACCTGTCCAAATTTCAAATAAATAATTGTCCAAATGAGCAAATGTCAATAAATTAGGATAAATACATCATGTTCATTTGATATCAAATGAAATATCTGATTGAGTAGATTATGAACATCATATTTATCACAGAATGCGCAATCGTATTTAGGCAATGGATGTTTTTAGAGATAATACGCGTCAATGGGGCCGTAACGGTTCATCCGTTAATTGTATTTGGTTTCAACGAATATCGCTTCAATGAGGAACCTAATTCCCTAAAAACGTGCTTTTATGCGTGGACGATTGTTTTGAAATAATTACAAATAGAAAAGTTTACTTTTTATACCGGCGGTCCTGTTTTTTAATTTATAAAATTATTCTTTTTGTTAATAGATCATTCCAAATCCTTTCTTTTTCCCTGCCGTACAGTCTCTTTACAATGACATTTAACAGCACTATTTACGTGTGCGTAAATACACAGGATGCCGGATTTCTCTTCTCAATCGGGCGAATGCATGTCATCACGTTCAGACCCCTACGTGTTGTAATGTAGGCGAAGGGTCACCCCAGATACGATCGGAGGACATTTGTTCTCCGGTCGGGCGAACTGCTACGCTCGACTTTTCCTCGACGACCTCCTCCTTCGATTCCGCGGCCGGAGCAGCGGAGATAAAGAGGTATCCTATTACTCTTGTCGCCGCTAGTGTTAGTTCATCAGGGGGAGTGCGATCAGCGGTTTACCAACTGTGTAAACCCGCTACGATTTTGGACGCTATGCTTTTCACATGCTACGCTATTGCTGTGCTAAGCTTTTTATCCTGCCTGCGTAGCACCATTATATTTGGCTGATTCCTTGGAGTATCACATTACATCATGAAATACATGCAGATTTGTTATAACAACACATCGTATATCCAACATAAGAGGTATAAATAAAAATGTTTTGACTAGTAATACTATACAAATAGTAAGATAAGGGTGAAAATTATGAAAATTTTCTATATGTTATAAGTAATGCGAACATGCTGCGCTTATCACATGTTACGCTTTTGCCGCGCTACGCTTTTATGCTGCCTGCGTAGCACCATTATATTTGGATGATTCCGTGGAGTATTACATTAAATCAAAAAATACATGCAGATTTATCATAACAGCACATCGAAAATGTTTTGACTATAAATATTATACCAATAGTAAGATTATGTAAAAGTTGTATGTTATGAGTAATAATACTCGTATAAAATGTCATATCTGTGTTCCTATTTCTAAGTCAGTATGTTAATGACCCCTCTAAAAGACTACTTATTTAGATTTCATGAATTTTACTGTAAAATTTATCAACTAAAATCTACTGAACTTCAGCTCGGCTTTTTCACAGCCAGCTTTTTCACAGCCAAATGTTTGTGTAGGATTGATTATACCTAGCTTATGCCTATGCCTAAGGATTTCCGAATCTAATCGTAGGTCCGAATCGTAGTTAGGCATTTGTAGCGTCCGTAGCCCCGTTGACACCGGTTCTCCTCGTTGTTACCGAAGTTAGGCAGCGGCGGGCGCGGTCGATACTGTGATGGGTGACTGCCTAAGTGTTTGACTGCGTGATGCTACCAATGTTCACCTAGAAGATGGTGCTAATAGGCAACAAGGCATATTCCACGAAATAGCATATGCCTTGTGGGTAAAAAAAAAAGAAAACAAACGAGGTCACTTGCTTCCCTGCTCCGATCAAACGGCGGGCAACAACAGGCGACCCTCCCAAAATTTGTCGCAAAGATTGACTCGACCTCGCTTAAATTCAGCCAACCAGCTATGAATTGTCGCTTTGCTTGGTTTCATCGCCAAAACCAGATTTAGTCGAGCGAAGCTCTGCTGAGCTTTTAAATTATTCCTAATATTGTAGAAAATCATACAGCGAATTTTTTTTCGTTGTAAATCCATCGTCATGCAGCCACGCAAATTTTAAAATTGCACCACAATGCAAAATCCATTGACAGATAGATAAAGCAAACTTATTCAGCAGCCAAATAGTTCCATTTTCAAATGTTGACTTTTTTTAAATTGGTTTTGGAAGTGGTCAGTTCCGGAAACTGTATGCTAAACTTTAAACCTAGGTGGAACGGAAACTTATAGGTAATGCCCTAATATATATACGAAGGGCTTCGCATTATACTGTTTACAAGGCCGTCTCCACTTCAAGAATTAAATGTAAACATAGTTTCGACACTCAACTGTGGAATTCTGCGGTTGGAGAGCGTTGAAAGCAAATGCGGGTCACTGGGTCGAAGGACTGTATCCGAAAGATTGCGGTCAACGAATTTAAATCGTGCTAGAATTTGCCTTATCCTATATTGTCAAGGATCTTTTCGAGTCTCTCCCGCATCCGATCCCATATTTGTCCCTCATCGTATAGTGCGAGAGTTTAATTTCTGATGATTTAGGCAAACATTTTAACACTCCAGGACACTGGCCGTAAAACAGGCCCATGATTAAAAATTACCTTATGATGAAATATATGAACAGTTTTACAACAAAAAAGAATTGGTTTATTATCAGGTATTCAAAGTAATAGTTTTAATTAAAATTGATTCTTGATATTATACAAAATAATATCTAGCAACTATGCTTCTTTTTTTAAAACTAAATTTTTGTTTAATTTCATAATAATATGTTATATACACGTCGTATATCGTCGATCTATATGTAAGACCTCGTACGTGCCAAAAATTCAAATTCGCTTTTTTATTGTTATTGGTGTAAAATCCAAATCGTTGTACCGAGGGCTCAAATTGCTTAGTTTTCTTGTGATTGTCATTGCAGTGGCAACTCGTAGGCATCAGTTAATGATGGTATGAGGTGATAGTAGCTTTTATCCGGTGATACGTGATTAGTAGTAATTTGTCGCAAACAACGCAATTCATATTAACTAAGCATTGGCAAAATATACAGTTTTGAAAGTTTTATTATTTAAAACTTGTCTAAGACCGCTAAAAGCGTATGGTAAATTTCTGGTTTTATTGGTTATGCTATTAATATAAGTGCGTCATCTTAGATGATGGTCTATGTTCCCTAATATACTCGTATTATGTTTTCAACGCAATCAATAAAATGCCATCTGTATTTTATTGGGATTTTAATATAATCGCACTTAACGTTGTGTATTTGTATTCTAAGTTCAATGTCAGATTTGCCCAATGTAATTATAGTGGACATACTTCGTTTTAGTGATATCTAGCTATGATTTGTACATCCATTATCCATTAATCTCTTCCCAGGCAAAGAGAAACATGTAGCTCATGTCTTTCTTTATAGCTAAAAGGTGTGTCATCTGCATATGAAATGATACTACCCTTATTTTAGATGTTATTGCTGCCATTATTATAGATTATTATCGATTTAGAAGTTAATACAATCACTTGAAGATTCTCTTATTATCAGAAAACATGGCTTTAAAAAATCACTCTTTTGTAGTTAAAGTTTTTCTATTATTAGAACTTTTCTATAAACAATATCTCTTATTATATTGGATTGCCTGTTATATACAATAGCACCATACGAATTGAATATTGACGAATGAACATTTCTAACCGTTATCTATGGATTTTTCTTGACTTGAGTATCACTGTCTGCGAGCGAACCCGCCACCTCGGGAAGTTATAACGACTGTTGTCATTCTTTCTTTCGAGGAGTGAACGCGAAAACTCTGGTGGACGAATAAATTCCACAGTCAAGCTCCATTAACAGTGCGTATGAATCTTAACACCATGGATTGGATATAGATTCTACCAGAGAGGACCAGGATACGAGACACTATCTTATAGTACATTAATTATACATTTATATATAAGCATTAAGTTTTACATACAAAAAAGTTGCCGTAAGCCAGCGATAATATTAATTTTCATTTTTATAAGGTAACTTTTATAAAATGCGCCTATAGGGTGGTATGTTTTTTAAGCTTTTAAGCTTCCCGTCCGGAGCTCGTATGTAGCACATTGTGCTTCCGAAATGGGCCGCTCGCCATAAAACGAACGTATAATTACATCCCCAAACCGCAGAAGGTTAATTGTACTGCTTCTGCTGCCAAATGGACCAGGGCGTCATGTTGACTTGGTCGGGGCCGCACGGAGACAGCTCCGTCCTTGTCAGGCGCTAACTGTCAGAGCGCGACGGGGCGACCGAAAGTGGTCGCGTGCCACCCACTTTCGTCTTGGCCGTTTATGCCCATAGCCGATATTAAATTTCGGCGTAGGATGACCCAAAAATCGGAGTATGGTTGGGATTTCGACGGCAACAGTATTGAATAAGCGACCCAATACGACTCGGGCTGACATTCACACAGGTATATTTTGACCAAGCAATCGTGGTACGAAGATCATGGACAACATTTTAAAATCCACTGTTGGCAATACCATATGAACTGGCGAATTTTCTGTAGATGACCAGATTTTTTATATTTTTGTTGATTACTCTGATCTTTTGACACATCTGAACATCTACGAAATTCATTACAATAATCGCTAGATAACTACTTTGCCCCATGATTCCTTCGTTTGAAGCAGAAAACGCTGCTAGAATGAGTGCATGTGCAAATAACGTACGCTGAGAAAAATATTGAACTGATTCTTACATTACCATTACGGTTTATATCAACGGTAGTTTTGTTGATATACAAGAGATGTTGTTGAAGCTCCATTACTCTATTATATGTATCAAAATTTTCCTTACGGTTAATATGAAAATAACAGTATACTGTAGTTTCAACATGATTCACGTGTATGACTTTAACCGTACCTATACTACTATAATATATGCTGTCATGTTAGAAGCGAGATCCCAAGCTCGCGACGTAACGAAATAACATTATGTTTTAACATTACGACACGGTAACTACCGTCACGCCAACACTTTTACGCGTCATGTTAATTCATACGTATGGACCACAACTCGATTTATATACATAATCCTTGTTGAAACATTCATATTTTTGTGTATTACATCAGTATATTTTTCTCAGTGTAGTATATTTAAAATATACATTATGCTACTGTATTTGATTCATTATATTTGAATCGTTAATTTAAATATCTTGACCTGTCAATTTGACAGACATTATACACTTTAATTTCAGGTGATATTCATTTGCAGTGAGCCTCAAAATAAATAAAAAATATAATCAGGCTCTAAGTAAAAATGTTATGAGTATACGATTTTATTGCTTTTAAGTGTATGAGATTTTTACTTAAAATATGATTCGTGAGTGATTACTTAAAATATGATTCGTGAGTGATTACTTAAAATATAATTCGTGAGTGATTACTTAAAATATGATATTTGAAATGACGTGAAGTAATGTTTTACGGGTTTATACAGAGCCGATCCTGATCCTGATCTTTGTACTAAATTTCATTTAGACCATAATATGTTGGGTCTGGTTCTGTTTTTCGGATTTCCATTTTCGCCACAAATGAGTGGGACAGTTAGTTCGGGGCGTATTGTTGCCGCTTATTTTTCTGTTTTTTTTCTGCACTCAACGAAAGAATTAACCTACGCATCGCTGAGCATAGCTCCACTAGGGCAGGGTTTGGCAACATTTTTATGTTCTGCCTTAAAGAGCCCTAAAAGGTTTTCAAAATGTTTTACCTTGGTTATGCCCAAACTCCTCCGAGCGATCCCACCACAGTAGGAATTCAGATGGTGGTGGTTGGCTACCGGACGGAAACTGAACCGTGAGTTAGCCCAACCTTAAAAATACAAGTGCGCCATCAGGCTAAAGCTGCACATTCCCGTTAGTCTCAGTAATAACTTCCCTGGGTGACAGGTTCGCCCACGTGGATGCAATTATATAGTGCTATCCTGTTTCGAACGCATGGAAAGATCGTGACTTGCCAATCGGACGAACACGCCCAAATACACATATCTAGAAACAAACGTTCGGGCGGTGTCGATTGCAACGGGCGAACCCGTCACCCCATGCTGGTATAACGATATGTAATCGTTCTTTCAGCCGTGGGATGAGCGTAGAAGACTTTAGAGCGGCACAAACCTACCGTCAAGCAATTCCACGAGCCAATCCGAGACGCCTTACGACGAGGCACCGGCAAAGGAAAACAGCGCGCAGTTTTGCCCCCTGACTACCAGTTAATGGAGGATATCTCCGTCTGGAATTAACAATCAGGATGCCTCCAACCTTCCGACTGGTCATGGGTCCGAATTTACTTGCGCGACCTCTACCTGCCGTATGTTCAGCGGTGATTCAGTTTGAATCTATCGCGGACCTAAGGCATCATTTGCCTGGCTCTGAATTTAGAGTCATTTCAAGAGTGGATGACGATATGTCAACATCCAACTCCGCTGCTTAGGAGATAGTATATTTCCATAGTTTCCAAACTCCTTCAGCAATTAGTCGGAGTGCACGACCGATTAGCGTCGCCAAACGGGGCGCCAACCGTCTAGCGCCGAGGCAATCCCACCAGGAGAAACCGATCCACCAGCCGTGAGGCCTGAGACGCGAGAGTCTTACCCGGGGTAGCCTTCCATACGAGGAGGCTTCTGAATAGAAGCTGAATCGTGAGTTGGGCCGATCCGAGAACCAAATGGTACTTATGGCCCAAGCTGCACGAAACCATTCGCTATCCTTGAAAGAAACAGCTAACGCTGTTTTCATTGGACGACGAGAGACGAAGACACCAATAGTTGCCGAGACCTGCATCGAGGGAACGATAGTGCAACGACGCCGCCAAACCGTGAAGCTGAAACTGCCGTGTTTCGCGGCGGAAACTCGCCACCGCTAACCTCCTTAACACCCGACGAGAGTACGACGTAAGTTACGACGCGGTGTCCTTTAGTAAAAGGCGGGTATCGAAAATTCACTCAGTCTGTCTCTCCTTTCCGCGTCGAGAAATGCCTGCGAGCACGTCGCATTACATAAAGACATCCAACGAGAAAACCCACTTAGTCACGTGAAGTTTAACAATAAGTAGGACTGTAGCGGCGTTAATAGTATAACGTTCTGCAGAAATGGCGTTGAGTTCATACGATACAAGATCGAACAAGCGGCAAAGATATTCTAGAGAATGTTACATCTACTTAAGATACTACTCTGTCAAGATATTTCATTACACTGTCAGGAAAATGATTACCGACTGAGCCTCAGCATTTATCAACCTACACGTCTAAGTAATTTGCTGTGCAGGCGGCCCGAATATGGTACTTTGTGCCTTTGCCCCTGAGACAACTTGAAAACATGATCATGACATTCAAAGAAAAGAATTAAAGATCTCAAGTTACCGCGGCCTCACAATGAGCTATTCAAGCCAATATCAAAATATGTGAGGATTATGCTCTATACCAGCGTTACCTATACGTATACCTATACTTTGCCTAGTTATTCTGTATTTGGCTTTGTTTTGGCCAGTGCAACTATAGTGTCGCCTATAATCTTTTTCTATATTTTGTCTTGATAGTAAGTAGCGTAGAATAAGCCGCCTCACGCTCATAGGAGGTTGCGAATGGAATCAGGACTCTTAGACCCATCTTTGCAACATCAGGATAGGACTGTGCCATTTCAATCTAAAAATTACTACAACAAGTTTCACGGAAAACATGTTATGCACCCCTATCATTTGTCAAATCAATAAACTGTTACTGAATTAAATGGTCCTCCGAAGGCAGATCACTAATAGAATTTGATAAAACTATGGTTTTTGTCAAAATCTCATAGATCGGGAAAAAAGTAAGATTTTTTTTTGCGAAGAACGAAAACATGCTGTTTCATCATCTCAAGGATATCGCCATCGACTTCACGCTTATTTTCATCAATATATGTGTTCAGCTCAGTTATATAATATAAACAAATATGCGTTTGTTTTTCGCTGTCCTACCGAAACCGCTTCGCGGTCCCCTAGAAACCCGCGGATCCCACTTTGAGAACCACTGCTCTATAAAAACTCTCAATGCGAGTCGCTTTTTTATTAAACAGTTGCTTTTTGTTAAAGATTTTTTCAAAGATCTACTTAATCTGCACTACGATCTATTACTATGCTGTTTCATGACGCCACGTTTATTTATTCGTGAATAATTTGTATTATATTTGAAATAGTGAACATTAATATACAAAGTACAAAATATGTAGCTAATTTGTTTTTTCATTTCGCAAATAATAAACGTACTATCTCAGAGATACTCCCAGCCGGTGTTCAGAGCTTAAAAAGTAATTTTATTCATCCAATTACAGCCGTAATATAGGTACTTTGACCTATTTTCCCCGAATTTGAGAACTTCGAGACAAAGCAACCCTCCTCAGTACCGGGGAGTAGGAAAAAACTGTGCGTTCAGCGCCGTGCAAAACCTCTCCACTTACTTTATAATCTGCCGTCAAATATATCCACCTTCGCGCGGCGGTCCCTTCCGCTTTGCTATTTCTCCGTCGATCATCTGACAGCTTAGCGGCCTCGCTCATGTTTTGGCGCGAATTTTTCTTTCGCGCTCACGTCGCTCATTTTTCGCTAACTTTGCGGCCGCAGCCCGCGCGAAGTTTCGACGTTATTATCTCTCGGAGCCGGGCGGCGGCGAGAGCGAAACTTTTCTCCCCGCACTCGTGCGTGAGTCGCCCTTCACTGGCCGCGCCGATGTTTATATTATTATACTGGCTTCGCGCGTCGCGGCCATTAATGTTTCATTTCTCGTTTTATTTGTTGGGAAGAGGAGAGGATAGGGGAGGCTCGAGCAAACCCTCGCAAAACCGATGCCAAATTGAGTTTTGATCATAAAGATTAAGGTCGTTTAAGTAACGCCCAGTATTTGTTAGCTATTTAATTCATTGAAGTACTTAAACTATGCGGGTATTCGGTCAGTGGGTAAAATACGCGGGTTAAAGATACCGTAGAAGAAGTAGGAAGTGAGAAATAGGCACGCCTTATTTGAATAGATTATCACATACGAGATCGCGTAACACTACAGCATGCGGCAGCAATCTTTGTTGACTACATACTACTGTGTTTTTCTTATTTTTTCCCTATTTCTTCCATCCTACTGCGGCGTTTCGTGTTAAAACTATGATAGTCACGTAATATTTACTTAATCCAAATAAATTCGACTAAACTAAAAAAAATCGCCATCTTCGGGAATGGATGGAATTAGTGTTTCTATATATAAAAGTGCTATTGATTATATAATCGGGCCCATTTGTAACCTAGTCAATATTAGCTACCAACAAGGGATGTTTCCAAAGCGCCTGAAATGTGCAAAAGTAATAATGGAGTCATAATCGACAACAACCTACGGTGGACTGGGCATAAATTAGACAACTTCGCTAAGTGTTTAGGGATCTCCGCAACATGTTGGACCGACATACTATTAAATTGACATATTATGCGCTATGTGAGTCCATTTTATACTACGGCATTATTGGTTGGGGAGGATGTGCGAAAACGGTTCTTCAACCACTTCTTGTCGCGCAAAAAGGGTTGATCAAAATAATATTAAGAAAACCGTTCACGTATGCATCAGATCTCACATTTAAATAAATGCATGTTCTAGAAGTACGCCTGTTATATGTGAAAATGATTTTAGGTCGGCTCGTTCTTAAGGAAAAAATTAAATCCCAGCAAACTAAACACACAAGACGTGCCAATATTGACTACGTTGCAGTTCCCCGAAGGAGTACGTCATTTGGCCAAAGAAATTTTACTTATCTAGGGCCTAATATATATAACATCCTACCTGCAGGCATAAAGATTGGCCCGAGTATATCAATTTTTAAGAAACAACTGGTCTCGTGGATGCTTGGGCCAGGAAGGTCACTAATACATCAAGAACTCTCAACTATCTAGCTCTGTTTGGCTACACTTTGTGACTATTACTATTATTTTAATTGTTTTTTTGTGACTATTTTATTTATCTAGAAACTTTACTATTACTAGTATTATAATTTTATTGTGATTTATTTTTTTTTACAAATATTACAAATTTTATTTTTATTTTAGTTTATGACTATAAAGCTTATTATTAACCGAAGGTTAGGAGTATTTAATTATAAATTTATTTCAATATATTATTTTTTTATAATTATATATTTAAACATTTTATTTTTATATATTTGTATAAATATATTTTTATTTATTTCAATGTTTTTTTATTTCAGTTTTTTTTAACTATTTTTTCTTCTTTTGAACATGTTTTCTTTTTTACACTTGTATATGTTTAAAATGTTTGCCCTAGAACAAGTTTTTACTTAGTTGGGCGACATGGGACCGATCTTCACTATAAGCGTGACACAGCAAGTGTGGGTTTTTTATTTTTAAGGCTAAATTTTATTTAATGTTATTACATATTACCTAAGCTTAGTGTTACGCTTGTTGCAAACCGCTTTATATTACTGTAAAAAAAAAAAAAAAAAAAAATGCCAAATTGTATTATTATATAAAATTCTATATTACTTACCATATATTTCATAATAATGACTGATTTTTTCTTCCCTTTCTTTCTCTTTCTCTTTTGTTTTTCTTTCTTATGGCTTTCCATTTCTCTTTCTTTTAGTTTGAAGTCTATTCTATTAAAAGGCATTTTATGTTCAATTTAATGCCGATTGGAATTGCGTTTTGTAGGACCGCATTTTAAGGCAATTTAGTTGTATGAGCATTTTACTACAATGTTTAAATAATGTGTTCTAATAGCTCTAATAGCTCTGTCTACCTTAGAGCGGATTTAGTCCCAGTTGGGCGACAGACTCAAATAGGCGTAAGGTCTTGCCATTTGGTTATTATCATTATTGTAGCCAAAATCATTGTTTAGATGCGGTGTTTGCGGTGGTAAATTATTGATCAGTTTGCGGTGGTAAATTAGAAAACATTACGCCTCCACTACATGGAAGCAAACTCTATAAGCCTTTGTTGCATGTATTCGTTCATATCAAGATTATCTTATTTTATTATCCTAATATTAAATCAGAGTATGTACTGTATTATGGTGATTTAAGAGTTCATTTAGTTTCCATAAGGTTTTACAATGTATTCGAGTAAGTAAGAATATAACATTAATTTATTAGTAACTTAGTCGCCTTCGGCGCCATAGTAATAAATTATGTCTGGTGATTACAGAGGAGGAGTTCAAGTAATTAGTATAATAGAGGGGCGGTGCTATTGAAGGTTACACAACCCGCCATACTACAGTATGACAGATCCTTGCAGCAAAGTACTATTGTCTTCTTCTTTATTGACTTTTTTTTATATACTACTGCATCAATTCTTCGAGTATTTAATTTTACGTTTGATGACAAACGTTTTAAATGGTGGAAACAAGTGAGACTAGTAAAAGCATAATTGAATTTTTTCAATGACTTTCACTACTATTATCTTATTCTATTCTATTCTTCACTACTATAGTATTCGAGAGTTTACAAAACAAGACTTTTAAATTAATATGCCTTTTAGACCTTTATCTACAAATGTGCGTATAAGTTGAGCTTTAATAATCTGTTATTTTGCTGCAAAAGTGGGACTATGAAATGTTGTTTTTTGGGTTTACCTGCATCTCTACCAGATAATAGGGTTATCAGAATATGAAAACCAGACGATGTTATCATACGTCGAGTGTTTTAAATCGATTCAGCCTTTTGTTATATTTTGAGGGTGCATAACCGACATCTCCATAAACCGCTTACTAAGTCATCTCGTAGCTAGAAATGATTTTAAAAATGGTCACCCTAAATAGTTGCGCTCGATAATCTTGATATGGCAAATCACTGGCCGATCTTCAAAAGTCGTAATTTAGCTAGAACCTGTATATTTTAAATACGCGTTTATAATAATATTTTTTGTTTACCTGACTTTTCTATAAATTAAAGACAATGTTGGGCCGTTTCGAAATTACTTCAATAAACGGTTTTTCTTTTAAATTCGGAGATCTAATAAACAATTTTAATCGTACGTCTAAAAATGGGATTTTTCAGTCGTCCATATGTATGGCAGCTCCCCCTGACAATTTATGGACGGCCCTCTAAATCTAATCAGCTCTTCCCATCGATGAATAAAACATTGCCGAAATAATTATCAAAATCGAACAGCGCGTTCTCAAGATATAGATTCAAATCAGACAGACAGACGACCAGACGATGTTTATCCGTTTTTCTGGTTCTAAATGTTCTGTAACCTTTTTTTAAAAGAAAATCCATTCTTTTTTTGGTGACTTTAGTACGTTTCGCGACTGTAAACCAATGGTTTAGGGGTGAGGTGAGCATAATATTTAAAGCATGCAGTATTCAAAAAATATTTCTGAGGTATTTTCTTCTCCTCTAAAGTAACTTCGTGAGAAAGTGTTCCATGTTATTCTCCGCTGCCGTTTGCAGTTCGGCTCAAATACGCAGCACTCGATGTTCGTCTTCATTTCGATAATCCTCGCGATTTGAAACGGCGAGCCGCGTCGTTTGCTTGCCGACAGGCTCTAGGGGCTTTGCTGAGGTCCGCCAGACGAATGGCTCAAGTAAGCGATTCCGTTGAGGGTTATAGCGATAATTTATCCTTTGGGTCACACCTTAAAATGCGCTAACCAGTGCCTTATTGACCTGGATATAGGGAATATTTGGCCTAATCTATACGACATATATCTCCTGACATCCCATTCTTATTCCAACAAGCTGGCGCGTTACCTATTTACATTTACGAACACATTCTAGTCTAGTCCCATTCACTTGAATATTTGCATTCTTTGCTGATAAAGGGTTACGTAGTTTATATTAATCTGGTATAATTTACTTTTTTGTCTAACGAATCGCTAAATCTATATTTCGACACACAGAAATATTTTTGGAGAAATAACTGTTTTGCCTTATTTGGATATAATATGGTAATATTTTTTAAATTATTATTGTCAACTTAAACGTTATAAGCAAGTCCTCCCGAGTTTGGCGGTAACATAGTTGTAAAATATACGTTTACAATAATTTAAAAAACATGGTTTTTTAGTATATTTTATTTAAATACTTATACCACCTACGCTAATCCTAGAACTGACGTTAAATTATTGAAAATTATGTTTTTCGAGATGTGCATTAAAATAAATTAAAAAGGCACATAAAAGTAAGTACTGTTCAAAAGTTATAGGATATTGAAAAGTGTAAATATTTACTGAAATGTACAGTGGGTCTAATAATCCGGGTCACTTACATAACCTTAATATCTCGGAAACTAAGATTCCTAGCGTATACAAATAAAAAGTATTTTATAGACAATTTGATACTACAAAATAAAATTAATAAAACTCCTTAGTTGCTGTAAAGTAATGCCATCACAAAGGCTACAACAAAATAATTTATTGTATAAATTTTGAAAATCGAACTACGAATTCACTGCATTTGATTTACACGACTGTTCAATAAAAAAAAGGAGTGTAATGTGTTCAGGATTCATCTATGTATGTTTTTCGTTTCGTTATTCCAAGATAATTTCTAATTAACTTGATTTACTAAAAACTAAAAACTTCGATTTAGAAGTCTGTGGTATATTGTTAAAATCGTTGTCACCCCGAGTGGTATAGGGGTACCTCAACTGCCCAAATATCAAGTAAGTAGTTGTCTAAATGTTCTAATGGCATTAAATTAATATAAATATATCGTGTTTAGTGTCAAATAAAAGTTGTGATTGAGTATATTCCGGAAATATAAATGTATCTATCTATTAAAAATAAATATTTCATTAAAAACCCGTAATAAGAATAATTATAAATACTATAATTCGCTTTCTGTAACGGCATTCGTGTTTTTTATTCTTTTTAATATATTTAGTTGTTGTTTTTGTTTATGTTCTCTCACATTAATTAAAATATAACAAGCGTTCCTGGTATTCATTATTTATAATTAATACGGTAATGATTGAATAGGCTAGCACTCTTAGTTTCCATGAAATCCATGCGTTTATGTTGATGACCCGGATTCATTGCTCTTGGGTGTATATAGCAAGGGACTGTATTTCGTATATTTTGTTTGCTATAAAATAATTTCGAATTTTAATGAAACGCTTCGTAGCTTCAGCGAAATATAATGTCCATTCGAATACCGTCATCTGGCGGACGCGGCAGCGCGTGTAACGCTCATTGTCCCATTTAACAAATCCCACGAAATTTACGATACGCCCTGTATAATAAATATATCGCGCAACGAAAATATGATTCTCTTGGCCTGTTTTTGTGGCTGCGAATGGCACTGCTGGGTTAGCCTCGCCTACACTTTGCATTTTACGAGGGCTACGTGGGTTACTTATACTGCGGAATATTGCCAGGGTTGGGATTCCGTGCGAATAAAAGTTACGATATTGGGTTACAACCGCGGGGTTGAGTGGATTTCAAAATACATTTTGTAATCACCACGTAAGGAGCTTTGTAAAAGTATCTAATTCAGTGGTTTTCAACGGGTGGGTCATGACCTCCCTGGGGAGTCGCGAAGAGACTACCAAGGGGGTCGCAGGTTATATGAAAAAAACTTACAAAATCTTTATTTACAGAATATGCCGACATTGACAGCTTCGGAAAAGAAAAATGTTTATTATGTATCGTGATATTGCTTTTATATAACTATGTTGACCTACGATGGAAACAGGTAGGTACACCTTCGAAAGTGAAAATCAGTTTAAATTTATGTGGTTTTCACCATTGTATGCTTATAGTTAAAGCTGTGGAAGAGCCTAAGGGGGGTCGAGAGAACTAACTGACAGCCTAAGGTTGTCCCTTAATAGTTTATTTTATTTTTTTACCGAAAAGGGGGTCGCTATCTAAAAAAGGTTGAATAACGCTGATTTAATTAAACTGGCTTTTATTATTATCTATTACGATATTCTTCTAGCGATTGTGATGCTCCTGCCTGATACTCGTAACGTCGCAAAGATTCTATCCACTTTGTCCACTGTTCTAGCTAGGGAGCTAGGGAGCTGTCCACTGTTCTAGCTAGGGAGCTAGCAAGGGAGCTAACGGGCCCATGATGAGGTGGCCACGATTTCCCATGTGTTCAAGGTCGGTCACACTCACGGATCAACACCCATCCGACGGCCTCCACGCACGAGGTGCGAACCTGGGTAGGAGACTGGGTCAACCAGTCTCCCCTGGGAATCAAACCTCTGGCGCTCCTGGACGGTCTGCGCACCGAGCGGCGCAAGCCAATCGATTGTGCTCTCCGACTATCAGTCGGGGGAGTCTGGGAACTGTATTGTTTCCTATAGAGCGGGGGTGGTTGTGTACCTTATGGCGACTGCTCTTGAATTGACCATTGGCCATCCGATCCTGGGTGAACAGCCGGGCAAAGGACGCCTTGGTCCGCGATAGATTCGGTTTACTCCGTTTCACCGCTTCATAAGGGAGAGGACCGCGCAAGCGACCTCGAACTCGGAACCAATCGAGAGACCGGAGAAATCTGGTCACAATTGGTAGTTAGGGCGCGAGTGCCGCCCGCCAGGTAACATACCTGGCTACTCGCGGTAAGGCGTTGGCTTCTAACGGGTTGTGGCGTAGCTAGACGTCGGATTTGTTATGTCCAAAGTCTTCTACGCTCACTGCACGGTCGATAGAACGATGAATCGTTAAAACGTCCTGCGGTGACGGGTTCGCCCGTTGTGGTTGACATCTCAATATGTCCACTGTTCTGGCGGGAGCTAATGGGCCCTTGCTAAGTTGGCCACGAAGACCCATTTTGTTCATGGTTGGTCACACTCACGGGTCAACACCCATCCGGCGGCCTCCACGCATGAAGTGCGAGCCCTGATAGGACTCTGTCTTTAGGGCTAGTTTCCTCTAGGAGTCAACCTTCTGGCGCTCCTGGACGGTTTGCGCACCGTGCGGCGTAAGCCAATCGTTTGTGCATTCTGACTAACAGTCGGGGGAGTCTGGAAGCAGTACTGTTTCCTATAGAGCGGGGGACTACTTTTGAAATGACCATCGGCTACCCGATCCCGGGTGAACAGCCGGGCAAAGGACGCTGTGGTCCGCGATAGATTCGGTTTACACCGTTTCACCGCTTCGTAAGGGAGAGGACCGCGCAAGCGACCTCGAACTCGTAACCAGTCGAGAGACCGGTGTAATCTGGTCCCAATTGGAATTAAGGGCGTGAGTGTAAGCTCGCTGGGTAAAATACCTGGTTATCTCGCAAATAAGGCATTGGCCTCTTACGGGCATGTGGCGTAGCTTGACGGTGGACTGTTTTGTCCAAGTCTTCTGCATTCACTTCATGGGAGATAGAACGACCAATCGTTAAAACTTCCTGAGGTGACGGGTTCGCCCGTTGTAGTTGACAGCTATATTTGTGGAATTTTTGGAATTGTTACAATGTTGTGAAAATATGAAAAGTTTCGGAATATCTCTTATACAAGCGACATTTTTTTTTTAATTGTCTGTATTTAAGGAAATAACTACATCATATTGCAAAATAGCCAGTTCTTTACCATTGAAATACTGCATTTACGATCAAAATCACTTGACACAATCACTATAGGAAGGGGGAGGGGGGGGGGGGGGTGACGCGCGGGGGAGGGGGTAGTCTGCTTGCCTGGAAAGTCTTGAAGTGACAGTCGATTTTTTTAAATAGTGAAGTCAAACTTCGTCGTTGCTTCTTAATCGTCAAAACCCCATACAAATAACAAAAGTTATATGGATGATTTACACACTTTCTTGGTATATTTATTCACTAATACAACACAAGATGCACAGTAATATTGCAATCACAAATAGGATAAAATCACGGCGACGACGACCTGAAGTACTCTCGAGAATCGCCGAAGGCTCTCAAATTAGAAATGGAGTCCTCAATATTTGCCGCAATCCGCAACTTTTCCGCCGAAATTTTATTATGCGCTCTTTTTTCCACCCCAAAGAGTTCGCTTCATTATGCTAATTCCATTGAGGGAGTCGCGGCGCTCGCCTGCCTGTGATCGTGAATTGTGAATCGTGAAAATCCCTCCGTCCGATTTTTAGGCCACACCGCGTTATTCGACACGTTGGGCTCTTTTCCGGGGGATTTTTTTTAAAGATTGGCAAGCTGCTGATATATTTTTACATTCGACGTCATTTCACATTCTGTGCTAACTTTCATCCCAGTTTTGGATTTTTTGCTTATATTAGGAGCACTTTGAGGTTTCAACTACAACGGGTAAGCCCATCACGCCAGAAAGTTTTAACGATATTCAAGGTCTTCTGTTAGGGAGCTAATGGGCCCTGTTGGAGTTGGCCACTAAGACCCATTTGTTCATGATCGGTCACACTCACGTGTCAACACCCATCCGACGGCCTCCACGAATGAAGTGCGAGCCCTGTTAGGACACTGGCCTAAGGGCCAGTTTCCCCCAGGAGGTAATCATCTTGCGTTCCTGGACGGTTTGCTAACCGTGCGGCGTCAGACAATCGATTGTACATTCAGACTGACAGTCGGGGGACAAACGGTGTAAATCTAATCTATCGCGGACCACGGCATCCTTTGCCCGTCTGTATCACCCGGTATCGGGTAGTCGATGGTCGATTCAAGAGCAGTCGCCGTAAGGTAAGCAACCACTCCCGCTCTATAGGAAACAGTACTGCTTCCAGACTCCCCCGACTGTTAGTCAGAATGCACAATCGATTGGCTTACGCCGCACGGTGCGCAGAGCGTCCAGGAGCGCCAGAAGGTTGACTCCTGAGGGAAACTAGCCCTCAAGCCAGAATCCTACCGGACTCGCGCATCATGCGTGGAGGCCGCCGGATGGGTGTTGACCCGTGAGTGTGACCAACCCTGAACAAAATGGGTCTTCGTGGCCAACTCCGCAAGGGCCTATTAGCTCCCTAGCTAGCTCCCAGCAAGGGCACATTAAGAGCAGACGAGG
Organism: Micropterix aruncella; assembly: GCA_944548615.1. NCBI lineage: Eukaryota > Metazoa > Arthropoda > Insecta > Lepidoptera > Micropterigidae > Micropterix > Micropterix aruncella. The sequence continues at coordinate 9,504,866 of OX155959.1, read as the reverse complement.
CATCTCAGAATTTATCGCCACATTTCCGGGGTACTGTGTCGCTGTCTCTTTCGCACAATTACGGTTTCCATCCTGCTCGCACAATTGCCACCACATCAGACTGCCGGTCCCCGCGCGTCTAACCTTTCCCAGGTAGAGAATAATTAGGATTTTTTAGCTGTAATTTTATTTTACATGTACTGTATGAGTTAATAATGTGTATATTATATGAAAATCTTTACTGCCGAATAGCCTTCCAATACTGGGCAATCGAAGAATCACATGATTTGGCATAAATGGGCAAATGGAATAAATAACTTTTTAGTGTGTCAAAATTTAGAATTAATGTACAAATAAGATTAGAAATTATGTGAGATATTACAATGTAGTTGTATTGTGTAAAATTAATGATATGGTATAGATAAAAAAATTCTTATTTTATTTCATTCATTTCAAACTCGTATAGTTCTTACAGAAATACAGAAGTTCCTACTTAAATAAAAGTTAAAACTAGGTAAATGTACGCCAGCCTTTATCTCACATAACAGGCTTCGCAATAGCTCGCGAAAGTCATTGCAGTGCGTCGAAGTTTCTGCTGGCCGGCTCGCTCGCTAAGAGCGAGCGGTGTGGAAACAGGAGCAAAAATTATAAGCAATATTTTTCTTGAAGTCGCTTAAACATTTTTTCTGTACCTAGAACTCGATATGAAAGGACCCTTTTTTCTGGAAGTGTGATATTGTTGAAATGTACGATATTTATGGACGTTCGATATAAAAAAAAGATTTTCTTGAAAAGTACGATATGAAGGCACTATTATCTAAATATACATCATTTTCTGATTGTAATATATTTTCGGAAAGTACAATCTTTTTGAAACATATCATATTTTCTAAAGGTGAACGCTTTTGGATAGTACGATTTTTTTTAAATTTATAATATATGAAGAGTTACGATATTTTTCCAAAGTACGATCAGGTACGATATTTTTGAGAAGTTACGTATTTTCCGAATTTATTTATTTTTTATGTATCTCTAAAATACAAAATTAATAATTTATTAAGTACTAACTATTGATTAAAACTACTAGTGGACTAGGAAATGTGTAGAGTGCTTAACTAAAAAGGAAAAAAAAAGAAAAAGGATACAGGCCCATGTTGATTTTACTGCCTCACTAGGCCTGTGTCGAGGCAGTCGTATAGTAATGTTTGATGGTCCAAGAGCAGCCGTGTGTCTAAAAATATATAATATGAAAGTATGATATTTTTCATAAAGCCGCCCAGACTTGCCCCTTCTTACCCTACTCATTTCGAACCTCCGCCTGAACTTACCCCGACTGTCCTTTTAATTTCGCAAATTACCCTATTCATACGTCAAAGAAAGTAATTCATTTAATTTGAAGCTATAAAAACGTTGACTACCGAACCTCGCAGCCCTGTGAAACTGTCAGCAGTAATAGTTAAGGGAGATTGAGAAACCGGCCCTTAGTGATGCGACGACGCATCCCACTTCATCAAGTTGGTATTTATTTAATGAAAGTTGGGTCATTCATCGCCTCCGCTATTGCGCCCAGTGCCAACGCCAGGCGGCAATTTCGCCAAACTGATTACAATGCCGTCATATTTTAGCGTAAATGTATTCAGCGGCGACTATTTTCGAAAATTTGTGGAATTGGCGCGGATGAATGAATGAATGAATTGGGCGGCGGAATTTACACAGCGGACGGCGGGCGGTCATTCATTGTCGTTTTGGCTATTACCACCGCCCGCCGCCGGCCGGTTTAATTGAAAACCCTGCGAGGTATCCCACCCGCCTGGACACAGGGTCGAATCTTGATACATAATTTGTGGCAGCTTCAAGGCTGGATACTGTACGACATTCTCTGTTATGGGCATTGAAGACGCCATGAAAATATATTGAAGATGTAACCAATTTTTATGGTAAAAGTACGCATCACTTTAAAAAAAAAGTTTTTGTCGATTTATTTATTTATATATTTAGAATAATAAACAATACCCTAAAATACATTAATTATTACCAATATTTTTACATTACATTACATTTTCGTCGTGTACAATTGACGGATAAATATCGCTCTTGGGTGTTTCAAAATGTGTGTCAGGTTGTAATTCTCGTTTAGAAAACAAAATAAAGGCTTATTAAATAAAATAATCAATAATTCGAATTGGACCTAATAAAAGTTATTTCAACGAATTAACCAAAATAGTCAGCATAATGTCAAATAATCAAATTTGAGGCCTAATAGTTGAAATAATCAATAATTCGAATAGATAAAGTTATTCATCGTATTATTCAAACTAGTCAGTAAAATGTTAAATAATCAAATTAAAGCTAGATCATACATTAAACCCCTTAACTGCCAAGCCCGAGTTATCTGGGGATTGGCGTAGTACCCCATTGCAGCAACGAGTATTCTCGGGCGACTTGACTATTACTTTGGCAGTTATTGACTTGCAGTCTTTTGTAGGGTTATGGTTGAAATAAAACAAAAAGTTAGTATTTTTTTATAATTACGGCCCAAAAAAATAAAAAAAAATATTTACAATCTTGGCAGGCATAGGGTTAAAAACTTAAAGAACAAATAAAATGATCAGATGATAAGGCTCTGCTACTGTAAGTATTTTTTAGAAATATATCTCATATTCCGTTACATTACAGAACATATAGCTTAAAAGCATCTCTTGAACATCATTATCATTTAAATAGGTACAAGTCCCTTGAATTCGGTCAGATCATAGAAAGGAGTTAGGCTATTATGACCCATGTGTTAGGATCGGCTTAACTCACCAGTAAGGACCCATCCGGTAGCCTCCAAGCAGAAGTGCAAGTCCGGGTAGGACTCTGTGCCTGCGGGCCAGTTCCCCTGGGTATCGTCCTTCGGTCGCTCCTGAACGGCTTGCGCACCGTGCCGCGTCAGCAAATCAACTGTGCATTGAGACTGGATAACCGGGGGAGTCTGGAAACGGCTTTGTTTCCTATGGAGCGGGGGTGGTTGTTAATCTTACGGCAACCGCTCTTGATATGACCAATCGGCTGTCAGATACCGGGTGAATCAGCCGGCTAAAGGACGCCGTGGTCCGCGATAGATTCGGTAGATACCATTTCACCGCTATGTAAGGAAGAGGACCGCGCAAGCGACCTCGAACCGGTATCCAGTTGGGAGGCCGGGGAAATCTGGCCGTAGCTGGAAGTAAGGGCACGATCGCAGCATGGCATGCACACCCGGTTTCTCGCGATAAGGCGTTGGTCTCTTGCGGGCGAGTGGCGTAACAAGACAGTGGACAGTTTCGTCCTAAGTCTTTTACGCTCATCTCACTTAAGATAAAACTATCAAATGTCGTTGAAACCTCCTGAGGTGACGGGTTCACCTTTTGTAGTTGACACCTCCAAGATCATAGAAAGGGTCGCCTATCAGCATCTTCTTAATTATTTTATTGAATATTTGTATAATAATAATATTCTGTTTGTAATCCGCATGATAAATTAATTATTGCTGATATGCCGTTTAACTGTGGATATTACAATGGAGATATTACAGTAGTTTGTAATTTGTAATTTCCACTGTAATTTAAAGTAATATAAAAACTATTGTTATAAAAAATATTTAGATCAGTTAACATTATTTTTTTTAATGTGCTAGAAAATCAACTTAAAATATATATAAGGATTCCGTATGTCATTAACTTACAGCAAAATAAAAAAATAAATCCCTAAAAATTATCATAAAAATCTAAATTTTTGAAATAATTTACAATCAATTCAGAATGTTTAGACGTTTAGATGACCGATTACCCAAATCTGGCCCTGGGTCTGGAATTTCGGGGTCCTTTAGTTCATATATCTCGGTGAAATTCCGCCCGAACGGTAAACAAAAGTGGTTTTATTCTCCGAAATAAAATTTCTGGGTGTGTTAATTATATTTCGCGAAAATACCGCGCGGCTTTAAAGTTAACAACTATGCAGGTGGTTTGTATTTTCGCATCACCGGACGATGCCACTGTTCGGACCTTATTTCACACCACTTTAATTACATTTCGGATGGTATTTAAATATTTATATCATAAGTACTCACTTACATCACTCAGTCGTAATCGTAATCAATAAAATATATCAATCTGCTACATTATTCGGCATTACATTATTACATTACAGTGACAGTTAATTACAACATCGAATAGAATAATGTGACGATCAAATAATAAAAAATAAGAAAACAGCAAAATCGATCAACGCCATTTTCCTAAAAAAAATATCGTTTTTGTTTATTTTTTTAAATATAAACCGAAGTTGCCTCTCTGATGTCAGCAATCAATATGTTGAACATAGAAAGCCTATGGAATTATTACGTAGGATGGGGCTTCTCTTCTTACGCTCGATCCCCTAATCAAGGATCAAAAAGCTATTTTAGGAGTCATTAATAAAATGCCTTTTCGCTTTTTTTCTAACAATTTATTCCAGGAATTTTAAGTCTTAAATATCTGCCAAATTTATGCAAAAGTAATTTTAGATCACCATACCGTAACACTTGCTTTCGCAAATAAGCATCAGTCCACTTTACTAACAAGGACTACAATTGCTCAAAGCCATTTTTCCTTCATAGCACTAGGACTCTATAATAAAATAGGAGTGAAACATACTAATGAATAAAATATATACAAAAAATGTTTACTACAAAAAAGGGATGCAAGAAAACGGAAAAATTACTTAAACTTATCGTCGCGCTAAATGTGAGACATCGTACATGTCAACATGCAAAGTTTTCAGATCATGGGAAAACTATATAAGTGCGTTGACGATTTTTTTTTGTGTATTTACACAAAAAAAAATCGTCAACGCACTTATATAGTTTCCCATGATCTGAAAACTTTGCATGTTGGCATTTGTCCCATTTGTCCCATTTGTCCAATTGTCCCATTTGGGACAAAATAAAAAAAAACATTTTCTGTACTAACTATTGAACTATTACAAGTGTAAAATTGATTGCAAGAAATCACTACTAAGCATGTAAGAGGTATCGCCGGATAAAATCATCAACTTATGGTTACAATTACAAGAAAACTAAGCAATCGAAGCCCTCGGGACATAGGCAGACCTATCAGAGAAGCGTGATTTCCAATAAAAAAACGCAAGTTTGTTAATTTGGCGAGTACGAGGTCTCACATTATAGACCGTCGATATAAAATTATGTTTGGTGTATCGAAGAATGTATTAAAATAAATGCATTCCAGTAAGATTTTAGTAGTTTTTATTTAAAATGTTTATTTGATTTATTTATTAAAAAAATATATATTATTATGTTGAGGTATATTACTATATTTATTTATAGTATATATTATTATTAAATATCAAAATCAGTAACATAACCCTGATACGGCCATAGCCTAGTTAGGTTGGATTAGTTTGGTAGAAATTTGTAATTTTGTAAATTATACTTTATTTAAATATATAAAATAAGCGTTAAAATAATAACCTATGCCGACAACTCCGATTTTACTAATGCATGACTCACCGGACGATGCAAATCGCCGTGTTTTGCGGGATAATAATGCACTCTGTTATTTTTTTGAAATATACTTACGGTTTTGTATACATAGTCACTTTCATTATAAAAATACACTTATGTAGAAAAACTACTAGTTTTTCTACATAAGTTTCTTTCAGGCTTGTCTCCTTAGTTATACAATAAACTGCCCGTTTTGAAAAGTAAAAATGCGCTGACGATCCGTTGCATTGACCCACATATTTACTCCGTGGGCAAGGTGGGATTGCATTTATGCATAGTATCATTTAAAAAGAGTGCTAGAAGTGAGCTTAGGTGCAAGTCGCCATAATGCGAAGCATGCACGATCTAGCTTATCACAAAGCTTGCTATAGAATCGATTGGGAACTTGAGAAAGTTACAAGTAAAGTAGTGGGTTGAAAAAATGGGTTGACTATTCCACATCAAGTATAAGTCGGTGCTTGCGGCATTTCGGGAACAAATTTGTATTGTTTGAATGTGGTCGATGCTGACTGCGATACATAAGGAAAGACAGGCCGCAACGCATCGACGTTAACGCTCATATTGTCGGCAAACACAAAAAATAAACATGTCTGTGGACTAGTAGCAAAATTCATAACAAAAGTAATATAGAAACTTTTTTGGATATTAGTTTTTTTCGTATTCTACACGAAAGACTATGTTAAAACATTATTTATAACTTTTATGATTAACCCTCCAGCCGCGGGCGATTTTCTCATTTTTTCGTGCAAATTCGCGGGGAGATTCGCAAATATTTTAAATATTTGCGTTTTGTATATCATTGAACAGTTTTTGTTGCTTTTACTTCCGGAGTTGGAGTGAAAGGAAATGCAGGAGGAGCAACCCTTATATTATTCATATCAACTTCATTCCCCACTCGACGACTTGCTAGATCCTCGTCGTTTTTTGGATTCGTCAACACTCTCACTAAAAGTCTCTACAGAACTAAAATCGCTTCCCAATTTTTTGGATTCATCGATGTTCGACTCATCAGAAGATATTACAGGTTTCAGCAGAACAGATAGACTGCACACAACTGAATGAAAATTATGCGAAGCGACACGACTGAGTAATTTTTTGTCTGTTTACAGGGGACAAACTGGTAAAAACTAGACCGTCCGATTCGCAAGTGAAACTTGTGAACGTGAAGATACCAATCGTCTATGTTGACGGGGAAATAGCGTCTTCTGATGCAGACATTGCCCAGAAGACATATGAAACTGTATAATAGCGTGCCCCGCGTTTTTGTACGAAAAGAGCTAAACGCGTAAGTGCTCCGTAGCCCGCGGTTGGTGATTAAGGTCTTCGTTGCTGAAAAAAAAGACTGAACATCCGAGAATTGAATATAATAATAGTTTTTTTTCTGTAAAAGTATCTGCAATAACAAAAAAAACTTCCAATATAAAAAGAAATATATACATATATTTTAAAATATATTCTATAATATTATATTGCCTATTTTGTTGCACACCGCTTTAAACAAAAAACCCACTTAAATTGAGAGCGACACTCCCTCCGCTACGATTTGGCAACACCGCAGCTACACTGGCGTAGAGGCCTCAGCCCAACGCACAGCTACGGCTGGCGTAGCGGCCTCCGCTGTCGTAGAGGGGTCAGTGGGACAAGGGAACGCCCGCACACTGCAGATTCCGGTGTCACATCTAGGGGATGGGAGGGGCAACGGAACGGGCATTAATAGGGTTGTCGGGAGGAGGGAGGAGGGAGGAGGGTGGGGGTGGCCGTCACGTGCGAACGCCCAGGTCTTTGCTTAACGTTAAAGTTACTTGGCCCTATAGACTAGAGAGTGGGTTTGATTAAATTGATTTACAACTCCGTGTAGGCTTTGGGAGTTTTGTTTGTATAGGTTAGTTATGTAAGTTTGTTGTTTTTACGGCCGGCTGAGAAATTTTGGTAAACGGTGAGCGATTCGAGCGAATAATCGGGCATAGTTCGATAAACTTCTAAATGTTGGCTTAGTCATCCAAAAGTATTATGTCACATTTAGAATAGACCTCATTTCATGCGAAATACTTGAGTTAACGAGTAATACATTCGTCTCAACATTACTTAAGGATATTTCCTGACATTGCCTTTAGCTCCCTCTGCGAATTTTGTTTTGAAAGTAATCATAGTTTTTTACTTAGGCTTTGTTACTAAGAAAAAAATATGAATATCTGAAAGTAGGCATAAAATGCTTTTCGTCGGTTACAAAATTTTAAATCAGAAAAATTGTGGTTGACTTTCAAGTCAGTTTTTTGTGTAAAAATCTGCTGTACAAAGAATCTCGTATTATTCAAAAACTGTTTTTTTTTTGTACAAAAGTCAAAATAAAAAAAAAGCATTGTGTAATTCATCAAACTAGAACAGAATCACCCCTAGGAATGCAACACTCGTTTACCCAATCCTCCTGTATATATATTGTTACCACCTTACAGCATTATATTTTTACGACCATTTTAATAAACATTTTTGGTTATTTATTTAAGAGTATTTTAAAAAAATCGGAATTCTAAGGAATTTCAGGAGCCATTCTAAGCAGCTTCCTCAAGGAAGCTCACTCAATGAATGTCGTTGCAAGTTTTCTTTACTCTCCTAATTGCGCTTGTAATAGGTACACATAAATGAATAAATTTCCCCCAGCAGATTGCTTCTCTTATTCCGCCTCAATATGTCGGTAATAGGTCACCTTTCTACGCGATATAATATTGCTCGCGGTGCCATGGGAATTAAGTCGGTTAATATTAATAATTATTATGTGATACAAAGTGATATTAAAGTCGTTTTGGAAAAATATAATGTAAGATATATTTATTATTCTTATTTATCTTGTCTGGTTCGCGCTGTTCTGTCTCGCTCTGACAATGCCCCTGTATATATGTGTGCGTTTTTGCTACTGGCGCCAGCATTCACTCGGCGGCTGCGTGGAGCGCACGCCCGTTGTCCTCACGATTTTTTTTCTGAACTCGTCTTAAAAACTACCTCGCTCGTGATCGACTCCTGGAAACGATGCAGGAGGAGACCCCTGACTATCCTATCTACTGCATTTGTATGAGTCTCGTTAGTTATATACAGGTATTTGCTAATAAATATAATGATAATAACGATACATTATTTATTTTCAACTATCAATACAAAAAAAATCAAAAATCATAAATTGAAACTGAAAATAGACAAAGACTATGTAATATAACTACAATCGCTGCTAATTAGATGTATTGTAAGGCTTCTTGTCCACGGCACGTTTTTTTAACGTACGGCACGTCAGACGAGTCGTAGAAAAACGTGAGCTCTTCTCTACTGCACTGTTTGGTATTTACGATGCGCTAGGTAGATACGTTTTGTAAACGACAGTCAAGGTCGAAATAATGGTACGACGTGAAAATGTCCGGTGCCGTGGACACGCTCTCATCCGCCGCCATACAACACTGATACAAATTTCACAGTAAATAAACACGGCTCGCCGAGGGCTAAACACGGTGCATACGGCTGCGGTGTCGTGCCGTTTTTCCGAAGTGCCCATGGACAAGCTTCCAGACCACCGCGCTTAGTCAGGCGAATTAACCGTGAATTTCACGGAGAAAAAAACGTGTTTGGACCAGAGGACTCATGTTATCGATTAACCTGGTTTTGAGGACACACATAATTGGTACCACTAATTAAAGAAATTAAAATTAAATAATCGTACTCAAATAAATCAATATATTAAAATAATCAACATCAAATAATCACGATTAAAATTATAAAGAAATGAAAAAACAATCACAATAATTAAAAAACCAAGTTCTCATTCTAAAAAAAAACAAATTTCTTTGGATTCTACAAATCTTCTTTTAACCTTTCGGAAGTCACATTTTTGTCGATTTTTTAAATAAAATAAATACTAACAATATTATTTTTTTATGAATTATCTCTTGTTACCTAATACTTAATCTTGTTAGTCGTGTATGTCATATGGAGGCCGGCCGAAATGGCTACGCGCGGATCGTCGAACTACCGATTGCCGTTTTTGGCCTCCCAGGGGTTCATACCTTGTAGTGGTTCTTAAATCTTTAAAATTACCTTTCTTCATTTCAGCGCTACGTGTAATTGCTGCGTTGCTAATTAAAATACCTGTTTTATTAATAATGGTCTTCTGGCCGGGTAGGATATAAATTTAGTCCCTCGCGAAGGCCCGTTCTACGCGCCGCGTTTTGTCATTTCCATCCCATTTCGTGGCACAGCTTCCACTCTCTCGAATGTTGACTAGAGAGTGGGTTGAATTTGGTGACGTCCACCCCCCCCCCCCCCCCTTCTTAATGGAGGAACATTAACATTCATCTATCCGCTACACAAATCATCTACCATTTCGGCGCGCAAGCAATTAAGCTTTTCTGCGCGAGTCGCGGTAATTTATTGATGATTTTATAACCGGGGGGGGGTAAAAATTCACGAATCGGAGGTACGACACCAACTCCTCCCGGTAAGAGGGGGGGGGGACAGGCTTTCAGTTGCCATTATTGCTTACGGTTACGTGGGCTGATTGATTAGTTTCCAAAGTGGAAAGGAAAACAACTTTTAGAAATTACGTAACTTTATTTTTTCTACAAAGTCTCCCTTAACCTTGACATGCTTAGTCCAAAGATTCTCACGGCGATTTTATAGAACGAATTTTCAAGCTCCTCAAAATAGTCATTTACCGCACCATTGACTTTCGTGTTATTCTAGAATGTCTCCATCTAGCCCTTTTTCAGATTTGTGAACAAATAGAAGTCGCATAATGCGAAATCTAGCAAATAAAAGATGCGTTTTGACCGCTGCATCAGAAACGCACTAAACTAGCAAGTTTTCATGGTGAAAGAAGAGTGATTAACTTTACGCCTATGACTCCTTTTCTTCGTGATTGACGCTCAAAACTGCAACTAATTTGCATATTTCTCGTCATTTTTTTTCTTTTTCCAAATCTACAAAAATTATTCGCGGGATATAGTATTATTATTAATAAAATATTTATTTGCAGCAGTCAATACAAAAAGAATATAAAAAAACGCAAAAAAAAAAATAAAAAGGTATAAAAAATATTACCTTCATTTTATAGCGGTAATTTTCGTTTTTTTTTTTTTAATAAAACCTAATAAGGCGAAAGACGCTCTAATGAACAGTGAAAATTGTATCGAAATCCGTCCAGTGGTTTATGTGTTTTCATTTTTATTTTATTTTATTTTTCAGAAATTTTACATCGTTTTAAACTTATTTTTAATTAAAAGTTTTCGAAATTAAAGTAGACATATTGGTACAGCGCAGGAACGTGGTAAATTTCGTACAGTTTTTACAGAATATGGTAAATTTCGCGGAAAGGCATAGGAAAGCCACATTATGAATTTAATAGATGTATTTAAATTATTGCATGCAATAAATTCCTTAAATATACCTAATAATAATAAGGATAGATAACAATCTATATAAAAATGGATGTCGGTATATGTGTCTGAGCTTAATAGTCTTAGACACCGTTTGACCGATCTCCATCAAAGTTGGCCCATATATGTATTTTTTCATTGATAAGGTTTTTTGTGCTATCCTTTATGTTGTAGCTTGCTACTAGATGGCGCTGCAGAACATCTGCTTCTTTACTGTTCAACCGATCGCCATGAAAATTGGTATACATAGATATTCTAACACATAAATCAATTAAATTATGTATTATATACATGTATATTATTATTATTGTGCATATAATATACATACATATTATATTCATAATAATACTTATAATAACGGGTATTTAAAGAGTCAAAGTGTTTAACGCGATCAAACAGACTAACGCTTTTTGGGGAATTTGATTTAAATTCTCTGCATACTGCTGTACATATGTCGGTGAATACTCTCATTTACGTAATCCAAGCTATTTAACGGCCTCGTTTCCAGGCGACCTTGCCCCAGCTCTTGCCTCTCTCTCTACATCCTCTTTATCCCGAAATGCGCGACCGGCCTGTCGAGTACAATTAGCATTCAGCCGGTCTTCTCGCGCGCGTCAAAGTAACGACAACAAACTTCGCGAGGGCCAATTAACTTTTATAAAAGGGATATTTTCTTAATAAAGTGTACGGCATAAATCCTTCGTTTATCCCCCCCCCCCCCACCTCTGCCCTCTTGATCTTTGCCCTACTAAAGGATCAAAAATTTCATTGAAATTCCGTAATAGGAGTTTCCGGGAAACGGGTTCGTAATCCGAATATTAATGCGCGACTCAATTGCTATATAAATCTGTTATTTTTTAAATACAAAAAACTAAATACAAATTCACACCAACCGATGAATGAGGATGTAAAATATTATGAACGCTTTTTTTCTGATAAGAAGAAATATCCATTTTAGCCCACCCTGAGACGAATTAGACCATTCTTAGATTGAAGTCTGACTGTGTGTATTTTTGTCCTTTGTGTGTGTGTTCCTTTACGATAGCGCCCAAACGCTTAATCCGATTGAGCTGGCATGCTGGCACCATTTGGTCATGGCAAAAGTTGGAAAAGTTGTGGTTGAAATCGTTCCTCCAAGGGGCGCAGTAGTTATTATTCAATCTTAAAATATTTGACTTAAAACTTGAAATTTGCTATATATTGTCATATGCAAGATACACTAAAAATATTTAAATTTCGCCTTACATTTTAATTCAATATTAACGCAATTTGTTCGATCTTGACCCAACCCAGCCCTTAGCCGATAAACAAACCGCGACGGCCGAGAGAGGTCGCTCATCGATTTTATTTATGAAATTAATATTTAGATGATATTAGTCTGGGTACTTGCCGGAAAAGTATTGGGGCGTCACAACCGATTTGTCCGTCCCGTACCTTTCCCATTGCCCCACTACCTGCGATCGCAACGACAGTGAAGCAGTTCAAATTAAATATTAACCACGGGGATCACTGACCACGGAGCGCACTAGCATCACTGCCACTTAGGCCTACGCGTCGGATTTTTACAGAAAACGACTCGGCCATACAGAAATGCTAACTTCTGTAGGTTGTATTAAAATAAAGAAACAAACTAATAAACAAAATAAACTCTAAGCAATGCGACAGAACATTTTGAACATTCATGAACGTGACGGCACGAACGATCTATGGTCGATATAAAGAGTTTTCCATTAAGGGCGGGTCGATGTTGACAGTCAATAACTCAGAGTCAGAGCAATAAACCAAGCTGTACGAGAGGTATTAACAAAATTCTTTTTTTAATGGAAAGGACCATGTATGTCATTATGTATGGAATATGACATCGTTCAAATGACCGCCGTGGCTTCGCACGGTGGCACGGATTTGAGAGGTCCATTTTCAATGACTCTGTCGCATAGATCCGGCCGAATTCGAGCGATGGCCTGGGTTATGTTGTGTTTGAAGGCATCTGTCGATAGCGGCGTATTGGCATTGACCTGCGACTTTAGAAAACCCCATAAGAAATAGTCTAGCGAGGTAAAATCGCACGATATTGGCGGCCAAATCACGTCACCTTCGCGAGAGATATAATTTAGTCATTTCGATAATAATGTTATAACATGCTGCTCAATCGTGTAATTTGCCATTGTGATTTTGACCTGCGACTTTAGAAAACCCCATAAGAAATAGTCTAGCGAGGTAAAATCGCACGATATTGGCGGCCAAATCACGTCACCTTCGCGAGAGATATCATTTAGTCATTTCGATAATAATGTTTTAACATGCTGCTCAATCGTGTAATTTGCCATGGTGATTTGGCATCACTAACTGAATAAATAATAAACAACAGATCTATGTAAATTGCAACTGCAACTGAGTTTATGCAACTGAATAATAAACGACACCGCCAAAACAACATGGCCGCCACAGACTGTCAACATCGACCATTATTGGAAAAACTAATCCGGTCGATACACCATGCGGTCGATATACGATGACTATAAACTATCGATATACGGTCACTCCTTTAAATAACATCGTCGGCAGTTAGAGAACGTGGACCTTAGCCTTGGTACAGGATGTTCAAAACGACTCAATTGTTTCGAGTGGGCGCGAGACTCAAACAATGCGCGGGAGCGAGCGAGATTAAAAGTAAAATTGCTATAATCATTTTGTATTAACAACAATAAATAATAATGTTAATAAATAGTTTTACCTTTCCCGCCCACCAACCGACCAAAAACACAAGAACTGAGAACGCGCTAAAAAAATCGATATGAAGACGGATATATACATTTTGACCCCCCACGAGACGATTAAGACAATTTCCAGACTGAGGTCTGCCTGTGTTTGTCTATTTATGTGTATTTCTCTACGATATAGTCCAAACGCTTTATCCGATTGTGCTGAAATTTAGCATGCATGCATCATTTGGTGCACCAGAGAGTGCGCTAGTCAATAATTCAATTTTGAGATATTGCGCATAAAGACTTCAAATTCGGTACACAGATGCCTTGTCCAGACGAAATCACATTGTGAAATTTAGGTGAGCTAATGGGCACTTGCTGAGTTGGCCACGACGACCCATTATGTTCAGGGTTGGTCACACTCACGGGTCAACACCCATCCGGCGGCCTCCACGCATGAAGTGCGAGCCCGGGCAGGACTCTGACCTTGGGGTTAGTTTCCCCTAGGAATCCACCTTCTGGCGCTCTTGGACGGTCTGCCCATCGTGCGGCGTAAGCCAATCGATTGTGCACTCTGACTGACTCGGGGGAGTCTGGAAGCAGTACTGTTTCCTATAGAGCGGGGGTGGTTGCGGACCTTACGGCGACTGCTCTTGAAACGAACATCGGCTACCCGATTATGGGTGAACAGCCGGGCAAAAGATGCCTTGATCCGCGATAGATTCGGTATACACCATTTCACCGCTTCGTAAGGGAGAGGACCGCGCAAGCGACCTCGAACTCGTAACCAATCGAGAGACCGGAGTAATCTGATCGCAATTGGAAGTAAGGGCGTGAGTGTAAGCCCGCTGGGTAACACACCTGGTTATCTCGCGGTTAAGGCGTTGGCCTCTTACGGGCATGAGGCGGAGTTTGTCGGTGGACTGTTTTGTCCAAGTCTTCTGCGCTCACTTCACGGGAGATAGAACGACTAATCGTTAAAACTTCCTGAAGTGACGGGATCGCCCGTTGTAGTTGCCAACTCTATTTGTGAAATTTTGGTTGGGTTAAAAAACCCAACCAACACAAATAATATTTAAAGTTAGCCATTAAGTAATTAAATAGTAAGGCTCTGAGGACCAATAAGCTTTGCGGTAGAGTATGGAACATTTTGATACTGTTAAAGGGCGATGTAAATAACATATACCTTTATCAAGTTTTGTGATAATTGGTTCATTAGATTTTGTATAAATTAAGATGCAAAGTTAAAACTTTTTCCGAAATGTGATTCTTTTATTATTTAACTCAGAAATCAGACATACAAAAATACTTACTAAAAGAAGAAAGAAAAAACAAATCGAAAAAGACGCCATAGATTATTTATTTATTTATTTGTAATCACCATATTTCGTTAGTTATTTGCAATATTTACCAAAAACATTAAGATTCTTATGTCTCAATTAAGTGAAAAAATATAATTTAATATTATTCGTATTCGATAATTTATAATTTTATTTTTGAAGTTATATTACATATATGTAACATGGTCCTTCAAGGGTTTAAAGCGGCGATGCTTGCGATGCGTGGATCGTTCGAAATTCGAATTCGAAGGTTTAATGAGGTCACGCGCGTTCGTAATTAAAATGTCCATTGCGATGCGTCGCATATTCACAATAATTTTCACTAACTGTCCGTCGACTTCATTTATGCAATGCTAATCCAGATGAAATAAGTCCCTGACAACCGTTTTTTATATAATAATTCAAAATAGTTGGCTGTATTATTTGTTACCTTAATTTAAATACTGTTTTTTTTTCTAAAATGTACTGTACAAGTTCAATACTTCGACCCATGTATTCTTCGCTAGAAAAATACTACCTACACATAGAAGTTATATTTATCGTGACTAGTTTACGCTCTATCTATATAAACTAGCAAATCCGGGAGAAAATCCGCATCCATATACGCTGGAAGAAGAACAAGCTCTCGCTGAAGATTATCTGGGCTTCAGTGAGCTTCGTTCTGAAGTAAAGTAAAGCGTGATATCCGGTGGGCCCACGCAGAATACATTTGATCGACACTGCCGCCTTCTGAAGCTTTGTTTGCGCGGATCCTAACTCGCGTTGAGATATACGTATAGAATGCCACTTCTATATATTTCACATGTTATGATCCTGCCTCGCGTCGGTGAAAGCGTGAGTGTCGGTCAACATCAAATCAAAGCGACGGCGATGTCAAGTTCGCTATTGGAAAATTGAAATCGAAACCTTACATTGGCCCTGATGATGGTGTATAACGAATGGTTATTTGTAGCTTGGCCCATAAGATCCCTTGTATTTATAGGGTCGGCCTAACTCACGATTCAGTTCCTATTCAGTAGCCTCCCCGTGTTAGGGACTACTCCGGGAAGGGCTCACGCACCTCACGTCTGGTGGATCGATTTTCCCTAAGGGATTGCCCTCCGGCGCTACTGGACAGTTTGCGCACCGTGCGGCGACAGCCGATCGGCTGTGCACTATAACTAATTACTGAAGGAGTGTGGAGACAATGGAAATATACTGTCTTCTAAGCAGCGAGGGTGGATTATGGTGGTAAAACGGTGGACCTGTCGTCAACCACTCTTGAAATGGCCAATTGGCTGCCTGATCCTGAATTCAGAGCCGGGAAAAGATGCTAATGGTCTGCGATGCATTCAAACTGAATCACCGCTGAATTTACGGCAGGTAGAGACCGTGCAAGCGACTTCGGACGCGTAACCAGTCGGGAGGTCGGAGGTATCCTAATGGGTAATTATTGACGGAGATATCCCGCCAAAACTGGTAGTCAGGTGCCCACGGCTGCCCGCTGATTCAACTATTACACGGTGCCTCACATTGGCCTTTGACAAGTATGTATTAGCTTTGATGAACGGTAGGTTTTTACTTGTCCCAAAATCTTCTACGCTCACCTCACGTGTGATAATTTATATTTTGTCGGAAATAAAATAATTTATATGACGCAACAAAAAATTCGGCTGTGTCACCCCACACTTTTCCAGCAAGTAGACAACCTCCCTCACCCTCTACGCCAACATAACTCCCCCCCCCCCCCTCCCTGCTCGCCAATTCGTATTATATTTGTAGTATTTTCCGTGGTATTAAAATGGTATTTTTTCAAATATAATGTAGTATTTTCTTAGACTCTAAATAGTATATGCTTCGCTTGTATACGAGATATTCCAAAACGTGATTTCGGTCTGACAAGGCATCTGTGTACCGAATTTGACTAGCGCGCCCTCTGGCGGACCCATTTCAACTACAATATTTTCAACTCTTGCCATGACCGAATGATGCCTGCACGCCAAATTTCAGCTCAATCAGATAAATCGGGTGGGCGCTATCGTGGATGAATACACACGCACACACACACACACACCCACACACACACACACCCAGACTCACAGATAGACTTCAGTCTGGGAACGGTCCTAATTGACTCAGGGGGAGCGGGGGGGGGGGGGGGGGGTCAAATCAAAATAGATATTTCCGTCTTTATCTCGATTTTTTAGCGCGTTCACAATACTTTCCCTTGGGTCGGGAAAGTAAAACCAACTAATTAAGCCTCTGGCATATCTATAAATCGTTTGGTAATAAAAAGCTAATCAAATAAACAAAATAAACTTCTGACATTGTGACAAAATATTATATAATATGTTTTATTCGTTGCGGCAATCGCGTAGATTTTATTTACTTACATAAATAAGGTGTTTCCGGCCCACTTTGGCCAGTCAGCTTTAAAATTTAAGATTTGCATACTCTGGCGAGAAAACCGTTTATTTTTTCAGGTTGCCGCCAAATTAGCTTGAGGGAACTTTCAGGCGGTGCTGCCTGAAATTTCAAGTAGTTTTCCAAGCGAGGCTTCATTAGCAGCGCATTCATATTTTATTTGGCGGCTGCCTGCGCTATACAAGGTTTCTCAGCGGTTGCATTCACTTGACCTATATTTATAGGCTGGGTTGCGATTGAGAAAGTAAATCCATGTCAAAAACATACTTGCTTGTGAGTCCTGCTGTAGGTTTTTTAAATTGTGATGTTTTATAGATTATATAACGCGGTAGTTACCGAGAAAAAAAACATTTTTTGTTCAGCTTTAAAATAGTAATTTTTTTTCTCATTAACAAACGCTCAAATCAACGTAACGTGAAATAACTGAAGTTAAGCAGCCTCAGGCGCGTTCAGTACATAGATGGGTGACCACTTGAGCACTGCCACGTGATTTTATAGAAGCAGCCCTCCTATGAGATATTTGTCGTCAGACATTAATTTGGGCCGTTACAGTAAAGGAGTAGGTATATAGAAAACCCTAAAATGTGTAACGTCCCTTCCGGGATGCAAAAGGTACGGCCGAGTTTTTACTTCACAAGTTTAGGGATTAACAACAATAATTTGTTAATAAATTTCAACTCAATTTATCGTTAATTTAGTGTTACGTTATTGTAATACTAAATGCACCATAAAATAATGTAAATAATTATATGGTGAATGTATGTGCGTACTTGGACGTTTGCACGAAGACGGTGGGAGAGTGTGCGTATGTGTGTGTGTGTGCGTGTGCGTGCGCGTGGGCAGGTTCGTGTGTAGGTGCACGCACTTGCGCGTGGGTGCCCGTGGGCGTGGGCGTGGGCGTGGGCGTGGGCATGTGTATGTATGGGTGTGTGTGAGTGTGCGTCTATTTATGTGTGTGTTTATGTTTGTATTTACGTACGTACAATTAGTGTATGTTTATGTTGTGGTTTATATTATTTTGTATTTCCATATATAAATACATACTACAATATATTATATTTGAATACGTAATTAAAAAAATATTCCTACTCATGTATTCCCAGCATTCAGTTATTGCCCCCTTCACTTTTGTGACTCTCTTGCTAACGACTCCGACTTGAGCAAACAACAACTTTATTAGAGCCAATCGTAATATTTTACCACCCCTTCGTGGGGGATAATTGAATTTATGCCCATCCCCCTGAAACGAAAGCCCTTAACTGCCCCGTATAAATTACCAACGCAGTGTGAATCGAAATGTTCGTTCGAAATTTGCGGCTTTTTGCTGTTGTAGGCGATGTACTCGCGGCTGGTAATTGGGTTAATGTAATTTGGTGTGACGTATCAAGCTGCAATAAGGAAGGACTTTGCGCCCTTTTAAATTCAGTTTGAGCAGGATTAAAAAAAGCAATTATAACTAAAACATGTAATGGACGATAAACATTAAAATATAATAATGAAATAATGTTATACCCGATGTATATACGGACAACTAGGCTGGGGTGGTATGGCCAAAACAAATCTGGATCCTCTGATAAAGGCCCAAAAGGCCTTGATTAGGGTTATAGCCAGGAAGCCATACCGCTACTCCAGTGACCAGCTCTACAGGGATTTTATGGTGTTGGATGCAAGACAGCTATACATACGGCAGGTCTTAATACGCTACAGGAAATAACTCCAACGGGACAACGGCAAGTCGACCAGTAACGCCCATAGACACGACACAAGACATAAAGACAGACATGTACAACCATAAATGAGAACGACCCTTGGGCAAAGACACTATATTTACCTAGCGAAAAAACTCCATAACATATTTACCACGCAATTAGGCCAAGCTACAATCATTCAAAATGACGCTCACTACAAAAGACTGGTAACATTATGGTTATTACACTCGACGTGGGAGCACTGTGAGTCGTTAGTAACTAACGTTATTAAGGCGACGTACTACTTAAAAAATAAACCGTATCTGAGTTTTTAAGCCCCGCCTACTTACCCCCTCCCCTCGCGACGGGGCAGGTGTTTATTATGTTGACTCATCTCGCAGCGATATCCACTCGCTATCGATGTCTGGACTAAACACACTAGGTATACACTATTGCAATGGGATTTATATTTTGGGATTATGCAAGTGTCATGTACCTACGCTGGTGAAGAAGGCTACGCTTTATCATCATCTAAACTTGAACATTATATTACTTTCCCGGCTGCCACTGGTAGGGAAGGTGTTGTGATCGTGCGGAAAAAAATGTTTAGATAACGATAGAGATGTCCATTTTGAGGTCCACCAAGATGATTAAGACCATTTTCAGAGAAATGTATGTCTGTTTGCCTGTATGTAATCTCTCACGATAACTGCCGAGCCGTTGAACCGATTGAGTTGAAATTTGGAACATAGGGATAGTATCACCCTGGAATGCGCCCATTAGATTTTGGCTGTCAACTGTTAAATCAAACTATCACTGTCAAAAATTGACAGAAGCCATATCTTACAGAATTTCATTTGCGATGTCATTTGAAATCCCCTGAAAAACTGTATTAAGAAGAGTCACCTGTCACTAATTAATTTTCGACATTTTAAAATTATTTTAAATGGTGATAGATGACAATTGGAGAAATGCCGTTAACTGTTTTGGATACAGTTTTCCAAGGGCTTTTAAATGACATAAATCGCAATTCATGTTCCGTGAGATACAGCTTTAGTATTTTTTTGATAGTTGTAGTGACAGTTTTTGATAGTATTTTTTGGCAGAAAAAACATTTAGAATCGAATTAAAAAACAACATTGTGTATCGAACTATTTATTCGCGGTATAATAGTTCTTTGAGGAGGACATAACGACACCCATCGCCTTGTACATTATAATTAAAAAATTATTTAATTAAAAAATAATATAATTTATTTTTAGATACTGTAAGCACATCATTGTAAACTTTAAAGAAATACACATCATTAAAAATAAATAATTATTAATTAAAATATAAAATCATTAAGACAAAAAATCATGAAGACATTTCTGGTTGGCAAAGTAGTCTGTTATTTCTGAGTAGATACATACATATTAAATGTAAAGAGACGAATAAATACATTTAAAATTGCGCAGTACATTTGAGACTTCCTTTTTGTAGCCTTGACAGTGTCGCTTTGTAGTGGTGCGCCGACTTTTGTAATTAAAATTCATCAAATGATAATACATTTTCAAAAGCCTGTTCATCATTATTAATTAGATCTGTACTCAGCACAGATTTGGAATATCGTGTACTTTTCGGTGGCTCTATATTGCTTGTGCTTTGCTTTGGAGTGTTATTGGCAAGTACATTCTCCGTGAGTTCTTTGCTCACTTTGTGATGGAATCACTGAAAACTAACTACCGCTTAAGCGTTGGACAAGGGAGAGGAACCGATTTCTTTCGTTTTATCGTGTCGTTTCTTTTATTTGCTTCTTTCAAAGTGTATTCAGGCTCCCTTAAATCCATATTCCTTCATACTCCTGGATCGATAATTTCAGGTAATACACAGTCCATATAAAAACAAACAAGTTTTTTCCATGACATTTGTCCAAATCAAATCATTCGTCTGTATATATTCGGTTTTGAGGAGATCGTTTTTACCAGACCAAAATGTAAATAGGCACACTTCCTTTCCAGTTATATGTATCGTTCCAGTTACAGTTTCTTTCCAGCACACTTTCTTTAAAGTTATCCACAATACCACAGATAGTTCATACCTTGTTGAAAACTTACGTTTTTTCGTTCCTCAGCGATTAATTCGCAATTCACGCACGTTTGAGGTATCTCGTGCCAATACCAACTACGGGAAACATTCCATCGCTTATGGGCTGATATGCACGTACGACTCTTGTTTCTCCACCATCGACATTTTCAACCTCAACCAACCGACGTTCGTTAAAGAATTATTCAAATCAATTGCACCTAACGAGCTTGTTAATACCTATAGTAATTAGTTATATACTTTCTATACAACAAAATAAAATTCGAAATTTAAATTCTAAGTGTCAACATATTTTAAAATTTTCTCCCCTCTAAATAATAATTAAATAATAAATTTTAGTGATTATAGTGCAATTCTATAGTCTGGATTAACTCGCGGTTAACACGGGACGCGTCCCGAAGGATCTGATCGGTCTGAGCTGTTCACTTTAAATATTCGACCAGCGTGTCTATGGAAAAGTCGACCATCGAAAACAAGCGAGCTGTAGTTACTGGCTGAAGGCAGATCGACTTTGCTGAAGATACATCGGAGGACTTACTGAAGGTGGTGGTGGATTTGATTGACCAGCCACCTTTCGAAGACTATATGCAAAGACTCTCAGAAGGAGGTTACCGCAAGGTATAAGGACGATCAATTGTGCGCTGGCAGCTTAGAAGGATTACGAGACTCTTGTGGAGGCGATAGTGGTGGACCTCTGCAAGTGGCGATAGCTGACAACCAATGCCTTTTCAACATAATCACCGTTACCAGTATTGGAAAGAGCCCTTGCGGAAGTGCCAAGGGACCTGGCATATACACTGCCGTGAAGAGTCATGTGAAATAAATGGCGTTTTAGGAGTATGTCTACCGGCGAAAAATTGTCCAAAAACTGAGGGGGATTTGCCAAAAGGGAAACTATCACAATTTTGTATAATGTCGGAACAAGAGACTGTATGCTGTATTCAACACAGCCCCATGAGCAACAACACGAGATCATCAGAAAACCAGGATAAATCCAATAATGCATCTTCTATATCACCGCCTACTACAACAACTACCAATAAGTCACCGGTCATCTCTACAATAGCTCCAGAAAAAACTCAAACATCACCACAAGCCATAACTACCAATTTCATAAATGACAGTGTGAAAAACGAACTAAATCCGAAAAAATAGCTCTGCAATATTGAGTAAAAATTTAACAATGACAGTCATTGCTGCGTTAGCGATTAATTGATTTATTTTATTTTATCTGCATCCAAACTTTTCTCTGGTCGTAACGGTCTCCGTTCCATCGGGTTCAGAAGAGGGAGGAAGAGAGAGTGCACCCGTGGTCGCGCGCCCACCTGTGCACTATAATATAGCCTGCGCACTTGACTGCTTCCGAACAGTGGACTCTGAGAAGACTAAAGAAGTCACTAGAATCTACAATGCAGTCGCTGTGGCCGAACACGGCTAGAAGGATATATATACAACATATCAGTAGCTACCACAAATATTTATAAATATCTATAAATATTTATTATATATCTATAAATACCTATAAACATAAATAAATATCTGTATTTATATATCCACTATACGACCTATCTATATCTTTATTTATATCTATATACATATACACATACCATCGTCTAACTCCTTCTTCCTAATCACTTCCAATTCCCTACCTCTCCCATCGGTTTTCTATATATTTTTTATATTTAATATGAACTTTGTTTATTTTATAATTAATTTTTAAGTGTAATATGCTGAAATCCAAATGCGTAATAAACGATTATAGGCGTAATGTTTTTCTTTTTTTTCTACATTTATGCACACGTATGTATATTGTATGCGCTGTATTTTTCCAGAAATAAAATAAAAAATAAATAAATAAAAAGAAATTATATATGGACCTGTCCTTGAACTTGAACGTACCAGTGATGTTTGATGCTGATTTCAAGTTTTCCATCTTTCTGTTTCCAAAATGTCACTTTTCTTTTTCTTGTCGCTTCCGTTAACCAGATTCTATGCGCTGTAATGGGAAATTTGACTTCAAAAATATAATCATCAGATATTCCATCTGGAGAAGCTCCCAAAAATGGAAATTTAGGGTCAATGAATAATCCACATTGCTGAATTTCCACTTTTTCTAGACATATTTTTCATTCTAGTGCAGTTGTTTCATTTTCTTTTCCATGGCAAATTGATGCTACGTTGCTCAAATCCCATTTTCAGTCATGGATTTAACTAAATTGGCGCATTTTGTGTGTTGTTAACTATTGACAATTTTGCCAAAGTTAGACGCAGTTACCATTTTTCTTCGTAATTCCAACCACTCGCTGCTTTCACCTTGAATAACCGTAAGTTTTTCAATTCGCAATCGATCATTTTTCTATTTTCCAATTCTTGAAATAACAGAGCTTTGCTTTTTTCGAATATTTCTGATGGAACATCGGGTTGGTTGCAATGTTCTCCATAATGCGAATTATTGTTTTTTTTTTTCAAAAAAACTTTCTGCTTTTATTTCTTTTATAAAGAATGGATTTACTTAAATGCCTCTGTCTTCTTTATTCCACTTTTGATATCCTGCCAGAGGGACTTTTGCCTATATATTTTTTATGTAATCTTGAGAGTGGCTGTTTTGTATTAAATGATATAACTGCCGCATTACATCGCGCTTGGTAAGACTGCTTTTGGATGTAATTTGTCCTCTTACCACCAATAAATTTTGCAATGATGCCGTTAAACCTTTCGAGAACATTACTATCTACATCATGAATTAGGCTTCTTGCATGTATTGCTACCTACGTTTTAAGTTATGTAACGTATTCTTTCCCAAATAATGTCACCCATCAAACAACTCATTGCATCCAGTGTTTCATTTTCCGACAAACAATTTTAAAAACTTCTACATTTATCATGGTTTCCAAATGCATCTATCGGGGCGTTCAAAATGTCATTATACAGGCAATCAATTTTCTCATCAATTGAAAAGTTTTGACATTTATTATAAGCTACTGCTGATGTAATATTTCTTCGCATTTTTAGTTTTTTTTTTTCACAGACATTACAAGTTGAATAAAAGCTTTTAAAAAGTAGGTACCTACGTTTTGTTTTTTAAATTACAATTCTGCCTATCTGACGGTTTTCTATATTAGAACGGTCAGAATCGTAGCCTAATAGTATATTATATTTATACATGGTGTATAGCTCTGTCATATGGCTCTAACCGACTCTAACGCAAATGTATTGGCATTACTGTCCCCTTATATATGACACATTTTGACTCGCGGGAAGCAAGCTGAAGTGGCGCACTTGTTTTAAACTCGGATAAGATCACACCGGTCGTAGGTTCAAAACCTACCGATATGTATATTTTTTTTTTTTGTTTTTATACATAAAGAAACATTGTTATCAAATAAATGAACACTTTTTATTAAAAAAAAGTAATATTGTAAATTTAAAAAAAAAATAAATAAATATTAAATATTATTTTACTTATTATTGTTTCTATTTTTCAACATATGATTTATCATGTTTTTAAACCTCTTTCATTTACACGGTGAAATAGCCATCTAAAACCGATATTTTTTTACTTCACATCTCCGATCCATCGAAATGTCAATTTGGTAATAATAAGTCATGAAACAGAGCGTCGCGAACGCAACCGCATATGTCGGCCTTCGAAGCCGAAATGAACCACGTTTCTAAGAGCCAATAACATTTCATTATAAAAGGTTGGCTGTTATGCCATTTGAATCAGTAATTGATCCCCACATAAGAACCATATTGACCCAATGTCGCTTGCGGCATTTTGAATGCCAGCGCGTCGTCGCGAGAAGAGCGCGCTCATCTCATTGTATGACAAAAATAATATAAACGGGCTCTGCAAAATATTATTTTTAAAATATACTGATATTTTATTTGAAAAAAATAATCGTCAGTACTACAAGTTTATTGTACATAGTTTATGTAAAAAAAAACAAACTTGAAAAAAACACACAGTAATAAGTAATATTTAACAGTGAATATGGATGAAAGTTACACTTTTTATATATTTTTTTTTAACAAGAAAAACTTATTTTTTTAAATTTATGCGAAAGCATTCCTCTTTACAACTATTGTTAAAATGCCGTAGTATTTTTTTTGAGTTTCTTGATCGTGCAGTTTAGTGTGAGGCACGTTTCAAAAAATGCTCTAAAATGAAAATTTCCTGTATAGCTCCCAGATTTAATTATTTTCCTCAATTTTCCAATACTTAAAAAAAAATCTGAAATAGCTATCTACTTAAGAAAGGTACTGTGAGTTACGATAATTTTTTTTTGTTGGCTAACATCATCAGTTATTTCAGTATGACTGTTCAAAAATTGCCAAAAAATGTAATTTTCGAAATTTACCTACATCGTCGCCTTAAATAGGTGCAAAGATGATTTATATTACTTACTATTGTTATTATTATCTCATTTTAACCTCATAACTGTATTCATATATCTCCCATATATTATTATATTATATCTATTTAATTCAAAAAATATATTTTTTTTGTGTAATATATATACTATAATAGTTATACTATATACACTTGTAGGATTTTCCATGACTAGAGAAATTACCTATACACCCGACAGATGAACGCAGTACTAAATATCACCTTAATACAGGCTCTGCCTAGTGAGGTGATAAAATCCCGCCGAAGCCGCACCTTTAGTAAATTTCCAGGGTTCTACATTTTGTATGTACGACTAAATCATGTAAAATATACTATAGGAAATTTAATCATGTAATACTAGGGAAAGATAAAAAAAAAAAAAATAATAAATAAATAAATGTATAGCCGAGTAGTAGAGTACCGCAGTGACTCGATCCACCCAGCTATTTGACGAACCGAGAGTCGAACAAATTACACCGGTAATTCCGAATTCAACCGATTACCTCATGCATACAGAGTGAGCTTCGCTAATCAGGATATTTCCAGCTGCACTAAAATCAGCTTTAAAACAGTAGTGTGATCTGTAGAAGCTGGGGCGAAAGTGCTGGCAAAGCAAGTCTGAATTAAACAATGTTACTAAAACGGTAATATTTTAGTATTACCATACTTGAGTGCCATCGCCTATATAAGTTATATCCAGCCATGGGAAGGTACAGCGGCATTAAAATGACTTAAATCGTTGTAATTCACCGGTCCGACTTAATTCAACATTATATATTTACACCTCGTTTATTAGTGAGGATGTCAATGATTATACTCCACGTCAATCGACAATTTGATTTCAGTCGTCCTCAAGCCTCAGGTATTCCAGCACGAGAACCTTCTTCCACTTCTTCACGACAGTTTAAAAATGTCCTATTACCGTACGATCACTTGTGACCTGAAATTAGGACACAATAGAAATTTTACTCATACGTAAACTTTGTGGTGTTTGTGTAATATTCTCTTTTTTAAACATGATTAATTTGTATGAAATCGAAGACGTTTATACACCCGACGTTTCGGCGATGTTCCAACTTCCATTGTCCAGGGTAGACACAAGAGCTGTCGACAGCACTTCATTCTACCTTGGACAATGGCGGTTGCAACATCGCTGAAACATCGGGTACTACAAACGCGGTAAATTCGTATTTAACCTATTTATAGTTATTGATTTGTAATGTAAAATCTGTCCATATTGAGAGTCTGCTAATGACTGGTCTTTGAGAATCACTCATCTGACCCGCATTACAGAGCAGAGCAGCCCTACCATCGTTAAACCTAAACGTTACGATCCATTTCGTTACTGGTAGGAAAAAAATAATTCGCTGAAAGTTATAAATACAGCCCCGAATTGGACTGCCATTTAGATGCTTTTACTGCCCGTCCCCTTGAGCTCAACATTTTATTACAGGGAATATAGAAATTTCATCGTAAATTAAAGATGGGCCGTATTTTGAAATAGGGTAATTTACAGAGTGATGAATCTGCTTTTAAAACAAGTGGGATGGGAATATTTAGACGACCGCCTCTGAAAATCAGCGTTTGCTAGCCTGTTCCTTATGTATACAGTTGCGATGGACAAAGTCTTACTACGGAAAACGCCACAATTCTATCAATTTTTGATATTTTTATTGAAAATTTTCAGACAATATTGAAAATTTACAATGAGCACTGTACTACAAGAGGACAGGATTGATGATAAGATACTCACGATTGAGATGCTGATTTGGCAGACAATAGCTGAAACCGAATTTCCGCGCAAATGTAAGAAAATTACACTGTTACGTTTAAACCTTATGGCCAATATGTTGTTATTTTTTATGTTAAAGCGAAATACATGCAGAAGCTTAAAAATAAATTAATAAACTGACCTTTATTTTGTGAAGTAAATTCTCGCCCGTACCGTTTCTAACGTGAAACCGTCGAGCGTGAAATCATCGTGAATCGACGGCCTTGAGAAAAACGTCCATAAGTTATAAACCACTATACGGATCATAAAAAGAAAAACTTTAAAATGATCGCATTAATATGAATTTTTTAACTGCCCATTAGACATTTTGCCGTAGGTAGGCGATCGTCCCGAGCGGAACGTTACACATTGGAGGGGGTAATTACACACTGAAATTAGCTCGCTGTCATCGCACTCTAAATATTTTAATATAGAATACATTTAGTAACATTTGGTGGTATCCTGTATAGTTATATAATATTTTTACAATTGTATTACAATATACATAATAAAATAAACCTCTTTTAAATACTATACTATTATTTCATTGTCAGAGAGAATTCCTACATAATCAGTATCACGGAAATACTGTGGTCTTAATGCACGCGCGGATACTAACCTATCGCTTCTCCTTCGCACACAACACTAACACAGTCTTATACATTTGTATGCATGAATTTGTATCAATAATTCTAATGGTTGAATTATATGGGAGTGTTTATTGTATATCACATTATTCTTACACGAAAACCGACAAAAAATATTTACAGATTTTTTTATTGAATCGTGATTTCGGATTTTATTCTGTGATCGTAATACACGCATAAAGAATCAGCGAAATTTGGTTTGATATATACATAAGTGCATGAAAATTGAATAAGTATACGCTTCTTGTATACGCTTGTAATTTGTATATTGTATACGCTTGTAAATTGTATACGCTTCTTGAGTGGCCCATGAATTTATAAGAATACTGCCTTCCATGTTACGCTGAACTACTCTTCTTGCGACACTGATGCTGCATCACTGGGACAGCAAAAATACGCGCCTTCTTCACCTATTAATTTGAACAGTGACTGCAAACTCTATACGTCTCGCGTGTGACGCGATCTCCATATCACCGTACTAGTGCTAGTTGTTTATTTATTTATTTATTTATTTAGAATAATAGGTACGGAAACAATGCTCTTAAGGTGTTCCCTTACCGGGAGCATTCGCCTGTAATGTAACATTTTAGATTCGATTTTGAGCATTACGTTACAATACTGCCTTTCTGACTGACGAGCATCAGCCTGTAATTTAGCATAGATTCATTACAGTGCGCACCACTTTGGTGCGCATTGATTACAAGTTGTATCAAAATATTACAGATTGTAACTGTAATACTCGGATCTCCTCCCTCACTGATGTAATGCTCGAATCTGTAACGTTATATTGAATTTAATTCTCCCAGGTATCCCTCACTGGGAGAATTCGCCTGTAATATAACGCACCTATATAAATACTTTAATTATTACGTATATTTTCACATATTTTTTTATTAGAGCTTATTATATGTGTACTCCGCATGATAAATTAATTATTGCCTATATTCCGTTTTACTCACGATAAAAACTATTACTATATAAAATATTGAGATCAATTTTTATTATAATATATAAAAAAAAGCGTTGAGCAAAGTTATACCACATTTATTATCAATAATGGTAGCTTGTGTCTTTTAACTGACGATTCGTTAAAAAAGTAATAATATAAATATTATCACTAATAAAATACATAATTGAGATCAACTAACATTATAATACAAAAACAAAAATAAAGTTTATATACACGTGATAAAAACATAGCTAAAATTAATAGTAACGATTCATTAGGACATTGAATTACAGCAAGAAAGAAATAACGAGAGAACCTTACAAATTGTTGTAAAAACACAAATTTTAGAAATAGATTTAGAATAGGAGATTAAGAGCTGTCGGTCATGCCTATCTAATATTTTCTTAAGAAGATAATCCCGCTAGCAAGAGACCGCATTGAGAAGGCACGCGGGGATTTCCCGACCGCATAAACAGAACAATCGCCAAAGGCCGCTGAGGGATGTCGGGATGTGTGGGTGGAATTCCGAGCGGTTATCTGCAGAGGCGGCGTTGCAGCCGCGGAACTGCATCGGACGCGCGACATGAGCCAGATTTGGGATGCGGCCAAGTATCGAGCCGCACCTTGCCGTGGCGCGGGGCCGATTCTGCCGCGCTGCCGCCGCCGCGCGCCGCTGCACCTCAGCGGCCGCAGCGCGGCGCGGTCAAGCATCGACAAGGATATCAGGAGATAGGCTCATGCTCACGTACGCCCAGTGTTGGGCAAGATTTAGTCAGATTAATGATTGATGACTAATAATGCATTAATCGTTTTTTTATGACTAATGATTGATTAGTTTATTTATGGATTTGTGACTAACGTGTCAATTGTAATTTAAACAACCATGACTAAAAAATTGTGATTGAAGTTCTCGACTGCGACCAACTTCAAGTTTTACATCATGTTGAGGTGGAGTGGACTACCACCACTCGTACTTATAAAGAATTCATACAGTATTTACTATTTACATTTTTTTTAAATTGGGCGGCAGTCTACCGTTGGCAAGGTCACCGGCTCGATCCGTCATCATGTGCGGGCGCACGCTTTTTAAAGATTTTGCCGCCTAATTGAAATATAAGAACTCTTTAACCTATGACGTGCGAGTCATGGTTTCCAAGTTTCCAACTGCATGTGTTAAATTATTGTATGTTGCTTATGGTATGCAGCGGTATAGAAAACTATTTATTTGCCGCTGTTGTTACAAAAAAAAACATAAAGAAAACAAAACAAACACAAGGAATGAAAATTAAAACTGTAAATAGACAAAGACTATGTAATAACACTACAAACGCTGCAAATTTGGGGTATCATCAGAATATCTCTTATCCTGGCTTTCAGGACGCTCCTATTTATTATTGGTTCATAAAGGAAACCACAATTTAATGGTGTTAAAATAACATAACCAAAATCAAATAAATCAAGAAATCAAAAATAAAAAATCAAAATCAAATAAATACAAAAATCAAAATCATAATATTTGACATTAAATAATCGCGATATATAGTAATAATAAAATCACAAATAATAGTAATAATAAAGTTATGAAGTAATTATTCTAAAATAAAAGCAAAATATGACTTCTAAACACCTTCCTTTAATGATATACTTATAGTAGTCCTTGGGCACTAAAATTGATTTTGATCGCAATGCCATTCCTAATTCATTCCTTACAACCGCAGAACAAATGGTGAAACTGCACTGAAATGTGTAGTTTTGTGCTTGGGTATTATGGCAAGTTGTTCGCGGGCCCGTATTGAATGGACATGTCGGTTCCGGGACCACGTCATAATCGAGTAAAGATATCGCGGCTGTTTATTGCGTGCTACCTTGAGTATAAGGATCGCAAGATGGAGCTGCCTTCTTTAACTCATATTTACCATAGAAGCCTTCGCAAGGAATGGTGACACATGATGACGTTGAGCAACTAGAGTTGTCGACTACAACGGGCGAGCCCGTCAACTCAGTAAGTTTTAACGATTAGGCGTTTCATCTCCCTAGAGTGAGCGCAGAAGACTTGGACAAAACAGTCCACCGTCTAGTTCCGCCACAAACTTGTAAGAGACCAACGCCTTAACCGCGAGATAGCCAGGAGTGTTACCCAGCGGGCTTACACTCACGCCCTTACTTCAAATTGCGACCAGATTACTTCAGTCTCTCGATTGGTTACGAGTTCGAGGTCGCTTGGGCGGTCCTCTCCCTTACGAAGCGGTGAAACGGTGTATACCGAATCTATCGCGGACCACGGCATCCTTTGCCTGGCTGTTCACCCAGGATCGGGTAGCCGATGGTCGTTTCAAGAACAGTCGCCGTGAGGTCGGCAACCACCCCCGCTCTTTAGGAAACAGTACTGCTTTCAGACTCCCCGACTGTTAGTCAGAGTGCGCAATCGATTGGCTTATGCCGCACGGTGCGCAAACCGTCCAGGAGCGCCAGAAACTAACCCTGAGGTCAGAGTCCTACCCAGGCTCGCACTTCATGCGCGTAGGTCGTCGAATGGGTATTGACCCGTGAGTGTGACGAACCCTGAACAGAATGGGTCTTCGTGGCCAACTCAGCAAGGGTCCATTAGCTCCCGCTGACGTTGAGCAATCCTAACGAAAAATCTCCGTCTCCGCTTAGTCTTCCTATACAGACAGGGAGCTGTACACACAGTCGCCATAGTCCATTATAGACGCGGTCACTAGTGGAGGTAGGGGGCGTGAAAATTGTGATTAAATTAATATTCCTCCCTGTACAGGTTAGTCAAATCAAATCCAAAACTCTTTATTGCATTAATCACACAAAGGTGACTTATCACTACGTATAAAATATCTTACAGTCAACCAATAGATATAATAAAGATAATTATTGGGTGGCATCTGAAGACCAGGTTAGTCAAAGTAGGCTATGATGACAACAGACGATTTGATTAATGATAATGATTAAAGGTTTCAATCGTGATTAATTTAGCCATGGTCAAATTATCTAAGATAAATTAATCATGACTGATTAGTTGATTGAAAAAAAATGTTGATTCAACCCAACACTGCGTACGCGTCGCACAGTGATCGATTAATAACACTCGGTCATTACTAGTATTTAGCAATTATTCTTATTCGACAATTATTATTGCGATTATTTAAAGCTAACTAGTGTCGCAATTATTAATATTAAATGCAAAACAGATCGATCCGAATTATACCCCATTAATACTGCATCGGTAACAATATAATACCGACCACGTTCTCTATTCGGCGCTTGCCTGCATAAGACGACTGAGTTAAGAATGCGGAGAGTGCAGAATGCCTGCACAAGATATTGCTTCACAATTTCGCCACGGAGTCATGTCACTCCTCTTATTTCCAGCGCCTCCGTGCCGAACATGAGATGAAGACGTGAGCTCCACTTGCGACATTCCTACATAAACTAGTGAAAACAAATATGCATCGTTATCTACACTCACAGCTAGTTACTCGACTACACGTTAGTTACTCGTCACAAAAAAATCGAACTATAAAGAAGCTTCACCTGCAATGCCTGCTACATGACGCTTCTACATTTAACCGGTCGGGTGCCAATAACGCCTATAGGCATTATGCATCGTTTTACAGATTCGTTCGTATGTCTTTCGGCCGACCCCCATATATATTATATAAATATACAATATAAATAAATAAATACAAACGGAGCTGCCATGGAATTCACCGACCGGAGTCGGGCCCATCATAATACTATTTTTTACACTTCTGGGGGGTGAGCAGTGGATTCCGGACTTACGAACCGGCTGTGGTAGGTTTAGGACAGCTGTCTTGCCACATGTGAGCGTTCACCTTGCCACCCATTCACTCCCCCTTCGAAGCCATAGAATTTGAGATGCGCAAATCGCAGTTTTAGATAATTTTTCTAAGAAAGAGTTGATTATTTTTCTGGAAAGGCCAAGATCTTTAAAGAGGTGAAATAGAGATTTAGCTGGCAGGCCACGAGCGCCAACTTCCACCGCGTGAAGGTGAACAGTGAAGCCGTTCCGGGTTACGGCATTTGCAAGATCATGGTATTTATTTAATTTGTACTCGTGGTCTTTTGGGATATTTGATTCCCATGGAACAGTTAATTCTACAATAAGAGCCACCTTCCGAGATAGAGAGTAAAGAGTTATATCTGGACGGAGGGCTGTGCATCCGAGACTTTCAGGGAATTTATACTGCTTAGAGACCGAATCAACCTCCAGAGTCCAATCTGTAGCTTTCTCGATTATTGAGAAAGGTTTTGTAGTTAAATGTTTTTTGCCTTTAGAGCCATCCCGCACAAACTGTATTGGGGGTTTGGAGGATACTGTCAAACCCTTGTTGGCACGAGCCACTGAGAGACTAATTACCTCGCGAATAACAGCGAGAACTTTGTCATGGCGGTAAGTGTACCGTCCTTGATCTAAGGCCACCTTGCAGCCAGCTAGAATGTGTCTAGCTGTGCAAGGGGTATTGCTACAGAGGGGACAAGAACTATCCTCGGCAAAGCTCCAACGAGCGAGGTTACTGGGGTCTGGAAGTGTATGCTGAAAGGCATTCAAATAAAATTTCAGCATCTCTGGCGTCCAGTCATAGAGCATTACCTTCCAGTGCATTGGAGGCGGAATGCAAAAGTCACCAATTGTTGTCCAGTCATTCTGGCATTGAAGGCCAATAGCATGAGCCATACTCTTGCTGTCGTAATCTCCCCGCAAAAGAGACTTCTTCAAGTCCACGTCGCTCGTGGTTGTACTGCCATACCCCAGACCAGTGCCATTCTGGCTGATTCCAGTAAGGAACCTTTTGTGGAAGTCTACGCGGGCTTGTAGTTCATTCATAACAAGATTAAATATTACGTATCAAGATGGAAATCATGAAAATACGATATTGTTAGTATTTATTTACAAAATCGGCCAAAAATTTGCGGCGCAGTTTTTTGCGCGTGAAAGCTGGCTTCCGACTGGTTATAAACTTGCACAATACTCCAGAGTATTGTGCAAGTTTTCAAGTTTTTTTAGTTAACAACTAACACTTCACAATAGTAATGGCAACACTATATTAATAAACAGGACTTCCTGATGATCGGGCATAATGCCTGAAGGTGTGCCTTTTGATAGTAGATTAATCCATTTGCTTTTGCAATGTCATGATCATATAAACGCGAAAGTTTGTAAGAATGTATGTATGGATGTTTGTTAATCTTTCACGTAAAAACTACTGAATGGATTTTGATGAAACTTTACAATAATATAGCTTACACATCAGAATAACACATAGGCTATGATTTATAAATATGTATAGTTTTCTATCATCATTATCACAATTTTCCATCACCACGCGGGTGAATATTTACGGTTATATATACTTAAGTAGTTGATTGAAATATTTAGATTTTTTCCTATATGTAATACTTGCCATTAATATCAATAAATTCTATTATTTTAAAAAAACACACGAGAGGCGACGACTAAATTGTATACATATGTACATTATAAAAACTACTAACAATAAGATTTTTTTTTTAAATAAAAGCATTTATCGATAGTGGTTTTTACAAAGTTAATATAAAATTTAATGTAAATACATATTGAAGTAATTTTCAAGGTAAGTAAATGCAATATATGTAAATGTAACGTAGTAAATGTAATGGACATTTCTATGTAAGTATGAACGTTAATAAACCAAAGCACCAACGCACTACTAAGAGAAAATTCTCCTGCCCTATCTTTACATGCTCGTCATACTTTATAGTTACTATATTGGCCGTTATACATTTTCATTTAGTGATTTGGACCATTCTCTAAAGAATTATGTCTACAAATTTTAAAATATGACACCTTTAGAAAAACCAGCTTATATGGACAATGCGGCCAGAGTACGGTGTTGAGGTTTTGATGATATGATAGTAACGAAAAAAGCGATGATTGCTCAAAACTCAAGTGATGAGTTGATTACTATGCTAGCGAATTTTATAAGACACTAGATTTACTGTGAGTGTATAGAAAGACCTATCTGTGCCCATTCAAACAATACGGCCAAGCAGCTGGATTATGAGGCGATGTTCTCGTTAAGGAATTCGGCTTCGCGGTTTGGCGTTATGTTACGAGAGCCGAATATTGGGTCACAAGTATTATAGCTGCAGCTAAATAACTCTAATCGATATGATATCCGCGATGCTAAAGTGGTTTCGTAACGACATCAGTAGGGAGGGGCGCTCTAGGGTAAAATAGATATGGACACGTATTATATGTGTATATTATCATTCTGGGATAGGAGATAGTACAATACTACAGCTCTACAAGGCAACAAACTTTTTTGAGCATTTTTGATTTAAAACAGCGGTTCTTAAACTTTTTTAACTTTTCTGCGTGGAGTTCCTTTTAAAAATTGTTTGATAGCTCGCGGACCCCTTTAATAAAAATAGAAAGTGTAGTGAATAAAACATGCTTTTTTTACAAACAATTATGTATTCAGAAAATATTACATGTTTATTTTTTATATATTTATTTATTTAAGAATTAATTACTATAAAACATTGATTTGCTTACAAAAAAAAAAATCGGTTGTGTCACCCCAAGACTTTCCTGACTAGTATCCGGGGAGGTGCGAAAAAACAGCGACATTTTTTACTCTAGTACCACAAATTTGTATGGCAGGTACCCCAAACGTTGGTCGTAAGTACCCCAAAAACTAATAGGTTCTTCCGATGGTTAACAGAAGCTTCTATGCCAAATTTTAACTTAGACAGATTAAGCGTCTGGGCGCTATCGCGGAAACAATTTTTTCGCCGGGAACCCCAAATTTGTATGGGAGGTACCACAACCGTAGGGCGTAGGGACTCCAAAAACTAATGGGTTCCTCCGACGGTTAACAGAAGCTTATATACCAAATTTCAGCTCAATCCGATTAAGCGTCTGGGCGCTATCGTGGAAGAATACATACATACAGACAGACATACAGACATACATACAGACAGAGATCGGTCTGGAAATAGTCTCAATCGTCTCAGGGAGTCTCAAAATATATATTCCCATCTTCATCTCAAAATTTTTTTTTAGCGCGATCACAATACTTTCCTTTCCGATAGGTCGTCAGGAAAGTAATAACAGGAACCGAATGGCAAAACCTTGACCTTTTGCTTATTTGATTCTGACACCCAACTGGGACTAGCCCGTTCTAGGGTGGACAGGACTCTAATATTACAATCAAGTTTGCTTGATTGCTTGATTGCTTATAGATGTACAAGTTTTAGTAAAAAACTAATAACACTAAATTGCCCTAAAATTTGGTCTTCAAAAAAAAAAGAAGTAAAAATAATAATAATAATTAATATTAAAAAATAAAATTATAAATAAAATGCAATTCCATTATATAATCGGCAATAATATAAAATTCGATTAAATAATATAAATAAAATTATATGTGACAAAAAAAAGAAACAGTCATTAATATTTAATATGTTAAGTAATAAAGGATTTAATATGAAAATATCTAGTCAAAAAAAAGTACAATTCATTACCCCCTGCTCACTTCCCTCGCACCTTATCCCCGCAATACCCTGTCGCTTGAGAGTTCGCCTACTCTTCATTGCGCCTAAACTTCGAAATTAGTTTAATTTTATAAAATGCAATAAATATAATAGCAACTTGTTATTGCTATTCCATTTGTACGTGCCTAATAATTACGAGGGGGGCCTAAAAATTTAACATAATTACTGGAATGCACAGCTAATACATCTGTTATTATATTCTAAAAAATAAAAACTGATTTTCTTTCATTTTATTAAAAATAAGCTTCATTTGTTTGCAGTCAAAGAGTCTTGGCAAAAATCAAAAAGGGAATTTTGCTCTGTAATCTAATACCTTTGCTTGCAAAGGGTTATTTTGTTCACGATTACCACGTCAAAAACAGGAATTTTATAATTTAAACAAATTCTTTCACCGTTCAAGGAATGCGAAATAAAATCCGAGTTTCAGCTTCATCCTCTGAAGGGACTCCGATTTTTTTAATGAGATGGAGTCGCTGCTTTCGCTGGAATCGATAGGGATCGTTTTACCTCGAGGGATCTTTTTGTACACCTTTTACCTACCTTCCTAGAATTCTCGATCATGTGGAAAATGTAAACGTCACATTTCATTAGTGAAACGAGGCCGAATGCATTGAACTGATTCGCAGAAAAAAATCAACGTTACACAAATATTATATATACCTACTCAACTGGGATGGTTGCCAAACCGATTCGTTTGGCCACTCTCGGGGTCTTATATAGGTCTGTGAAGTTGGTCCGACCAATCACAAGTTTGACTCGCGCCCTGAGCGTTCCGAGCCATATTAAGAAAAGAGTCCATACTTGCCAACACATTGAAATCGTCCCCTCTATGATACATTTTCACGCAAATTGAATATAATTTAATATCAATCCATTTATATTTTACTTTTTTTGGGTATTTTTTATTAACAACCTTGTTTTCAGAATTAAAAAAAAAATGAGCTGACTGATGATGTTAACAGTACAATGTCGTTAGGATAAACAAATAATATTATATACCATACACAGAGTACATGTCACAGTTGTAAAATTTACAAAATAAAAGGATAATTTAAAATGTTGCTTATTATTATATAATATACATATGACAAACTGTGAAATAAGTTACGTCTTGTGGAGGCTTGCGCCCACACTGTCAAAAGAAACACTTTGTGAATGCTATTTTGTATATGTACATTCCATCTTTTCCTACGACGTCGAACTATGGGTGCTCACTGTTGATCGTCAGCTAGTATTTGTATTCCGAAAGCAGGCAATCAGATACTCCAGCTAGAACGTTTTTTTATAAATCTTGGAGTGTTCTTTCAAAATCGTATTCTTAACCTTTCGTTATGTACATGGTGGAAGTAGCAACTTTCATGTATACCTACTATATTGTGGGATACTCATACACAACTAGGCAAGGCTACTTCTAACGTTTGGCGGTGACTATGAAGAAGAATAACAATCTGTACAAGTCATTGGACCAAATGTCTACAATAAATCGTTAACATAGTGAAGATTCCTAAAATATTGGGCGATTAAAAACATTCGCCAAAGTTTTGTATCTCAAATAGTTTTATTGTGTTAAAGATTTTTTGGAATACAATCGTAACAATAATTTAAGTCAATTGTATTAAAGTAGGCCTATTGTAGTACCTAATCTAACTTTTCTAGCATCTAAAGCGTTAGATTATTTCGGTCCCCAAAAGCTTTTAACTTTCTAGAATTTCATAGAATCAAAACAACAAGTGACCATCCAGATGCTGGAATTTGTAATGTAATATTTTTGTATTTCGAACGAAACCATGTTAGCAACAAACAAAAAAAGAAAATGTCTGGAGAAAAATAAACAAACATATTAAACAAGAATAAATCTCTGTTGTTTTTTTTGGATGCGATCAACTTCACAGATTTGTCCCCTCACTGACAGAGGGGCTCTCTCTTCCTCTTTCCCTCACTCTCTCTTTAGATTTGCCAATATTTAGTGATAAAGGAGAAGTAGCTATTGTATTTTCGCTTCGCTACGTTTTAATTTCAACGACTTTCTATCAGACGTGACGTTTCGCGGTTTGCCCGGTGGGCAACGAAGAAATAAATTGGGAATAGAAACATGTTCATCGTGGAAGTGAATGGTGAACGGTGAACTACCGTAACGGGAAAGGGAAATTGTTGTAATATCCGCGAACCTATTTTTTTAAGAATTTGCGTGAGTTGAAAGTACGTTATAATAGCATTGTTGGAATATGTTTTCTTTTAGCCTTTGATCAAATTACAAAGCTTCTGTACTGTCTAGGGTAAATAGTTGCGCACTTTCTATCGCCAAGGTCAAATCATATCAATCATATTGTACTGCATAAGCGACTGCTTTGAAGTATCTGAGCACGAATCCGTGTTCATATTGAACTTAAAATGTAATTGTTTTATAGTAACAATTTTATAATATGTTTTATAGTAAAGATTAAAAAAAAGGGTATTTGAGGTATGAATAAATTTCTTCTCTCGAAAAATCATCTTGAATGCACAAAAACCTCTTCTTGAGCAATGTCCTCAGGTCGGCACTATGTATACCTAAAGAAAATAACACTTCTTATACCACCACTGCAGAAATTATATAACTTTCAATTATATACGTATGGTAGATAAAGGACTAATGTACATTATGTTGAAAGTAAGTGAAAAAGTAAAAAAAATGCTTTTGCTGTAATCAAATTCTTACCCACTTAAAATATTTCTCGCCTAAGGTAACTTATTTAATCTTAAAGTCAGGAAGTCAAAGAAGTTTTAAATTAATGAATTGTGTTTTTTCGGATTATTTTTTTTTTGCTGAATTTTACTGAAAAACGAATGAAATCTGAAAGACGTTTTATTCTTTTAGAGGGATCAATATATGATCAATGTTGATCAACTCATTGACAAATAAAGTGACACCGAGATATGGTATCCTATAAATCGTAATCATAAGGATAATATCATATAGCCACTTTGGCTCGTTTTTATTGATTTGTCTCCTCTTATCTTCATCTTCTTATATATAAAAATGAATCGCCGTGCGTTAGTCTCGCAGGATCTCGGAAATGACTCGACCGATTTGCATTATTTTTCTTTTATTTTGTTTGGCTTGATTCAGGGGTTGTTTACAAAAAAAATTATTTAGGAAAAACTCAAAGAAACAACTGAAAATCGAGAAAATCGACATTGGTCATTTTGGGAACTTTGGCCACTTTCTAGATAGCTATCGCGGCGAAGGTATTGTTTTACAGCACTATCCATAACTCTTATTCATTCCGTACAATGTGTAAAATTTCAAAAAGTCAAAAAATGCGAAAGTCAAAAAAGTCAAAAAAGTCGAAAAAGTCGAGAAAGTAAAAAAAGACAAAAAAGTCCAAAAGTCAAAACACTCAAAAAAGTTAAAAAAAATCGAAAAAGTAAAAAAAAACATTTAATCACCAAACGAAACTCAAACCGTACATGATTCGGTCATATTATAGATTTCAATTAATTGGTTTTGGAAGGTTGATTAGGATTAATAAACGCTTATGAAGTTACAATCAAATCAATTTTAGGTGGTTCGAAGTTCACCGGGTCATCTAGTTA
This sequence comes from Micropterix aruncella, assembly GCA_944548615.1. NCBI lineage: Eukaryota > Metazoa > Arthropoda > Insecta > Lepidoptera > Micropterigidae > Micropterix > Micropterix aruncella. The sequence goes on along the minus strand of OX155959.1, from coordinate 9,464,823 downwards.
CTTATAGAAGATATAATCAATTGCTGAATAGAAATTTCAATTCCATGAAATTTTAGACCTTTAAATATTTGTATAAGATTTGTAGTTAAAACGTTTGTAGTTGAAACGTTTGTAATGCCGTTTATTTTGATTATGCGATTTGTTGTATTGGCATTTCTTAGTGATGGGAGACAATCTTGTTCTCTGATGCTACACAGAGAACCCAATATGCGACTGTGGAACGCTGCAGGGTGAAGACTACGTTCGATCCTGCCCCCAGCTGTCAACCCCCATCACACACCAGGACCTACAAGAGGCGAAAGACAAGGCTATCCATTTCTGGAGAAACGTATTCTAACCTGGCCCAGATACGTTTACAAACGAACGATAGTTGATAAACTTACAAATTTCTTATTATAGTCAATTAAGCTGGCGAATCTGTAGCTTTCAAACTTGCAACTATCGCGGGATGGAGCCGAGACGAATCCCGTGACCCTCATCACCGTCTAATGAGTGTATCTCGTCTCAATTAGGGCTTCGCCGTCCGGCAAATTATCCTTCTCCACGGGCCAGGTGATACCGGCGGGCAGTGATTGATAGACCGGATCAGCTGCGGGGTGCAGTGGTGATTTATTCCATCCTCCTCTTCACCACCACTTTGCGCCCCCTTCAACCCCTCCACTGCATCCCGCTACCGGCCACCGACATGTCCACTCATTACAGGAAGCGCCCGTTACTACAGATATGTAGACATATTGTAAGTAGATAAGCGTCGCGTCTCTTTCATATAAAATTCAATACAAAATATTCAAATAATATCACTGTTATATTCATACCTATCTATGACGTTGCGGTTCTATAAATGAAATTTTAGTCTATAATTTTAGATCAAAAATATTGCATGGAAATTAAACATTTGAATAACTGAAATATACCCTTACCTACTTTCCTTGAAGATACAATGTGAGTTTTAATCAGCAGGTACATTTAAAGAAGGTTAGTCAGTACGAGCAAACATCCAACTTTAAATATTTTTTTTTTTTAAAAAGATTTTGTTTTTTAGTTTAGAATTTTTGTTTTCCGAAAATTTGTATAAAAGCGCTAAGTGCTCTGTGCCATCTAGCGGTAGGTAAAATATCGAAAATATATTTTATTCGCGATATTTTCCCTACTGCAAGATGGCGAAACGCGATCAACGACTGTCGAACTTTTATTCACAAGTTGAAATATTAAAATTTACAAACAAATAAAATGTAGATATTTTTTCGTTTTTTTATAGTTTTTTTTATTGAAAGTTGTTTACTAGCTCGTATTGATTCACCCACTTCAAGGATGCCGGTTAATTAAAACTCACCCTGTATATAGTTTGGCAATCCTTATACGCCGGTGACATGCAGGTAGCGCTGGTAGGTACGGCGAAACTAATAGACTTTATTTGGACCTCTATAACAGCATTGTTCATGGTTTGGCAATCCTTATACGCCGGTGACATGCAGGTAGCGCTGATAGCATTGTACGGCGAAACTAATAAACTTTATTTGGCCATCTATAATAGCATTGGTAAAGAATAGTTTTTTTTAAGCGCGGGTTGATTATAAAAACCCAATAATTTAACTATTGATAACAATAATAACATTCAATTATTAGTGCCATCTATCACATTTCTCTATAGGCCGATTACACCTTAGAAATAATACGGAGAGATAGAATGCGATTAAATAGTCTGTCTTATCATTAAAGACCCTAATTATTACGCGTTGAAACCTTTATATTAAATTAAAATTTGACCTATTTATGTAAATTATATTAAAATAATAAGAGCTATGATTTTAAAATTCGTCTGGTATTATATAGTTACTTTATTTAGAGAGAGGATACCGTATAGGTGTGTTTAGATCGCCATCTTTAGTGCGCCGCGTTATGCCATATCACGAACCCCGCCATATTGAACATAAGAAAAAATAATCAATGTTTGGAACTTTCAGTGCCATCTACACGTTGCGTTTCGTAATAAAATCCTAGCTGCCAAAACTTAGTACGACATTGAAAAATCTAATACCTTATTTATTCAATGGCACCACTTAACTTAACTTAACTTGGCAACGTCGTAAAAACGCAGAAACAAAAATTGTTCCGTCAAATAAAACTGTGGGGAGATCCTACGTAACCCTCAACCTCTCACCACAACCTTTGCGATATCATGGCCGCTGCGAATTTTTCGGTATCTTAACTTTCTGAATTCAATAACCGCCCGCCCAAACGGCGATAAGGACCTTCCCGCCCAATGTGCCCCCCCCCCCGCCTCTCCCCTTTCTTCTACCTCTCACCCTATTTCCCGTCGCAATGGTTTCAATTTGTTTTGTCGCCTGCTACAAGTCGGGTCGCCGCGGGTCTTGCCAAAAAAAAAAGAAATGATGAACCTCCCCCAATGTCATTCATCAACGTCGGCTCTGACAGAACTTCAACGGCGATGCTTACGTTAAGAATAAATCAAAGATAGGCCCTCCATGCCATGATTATATCACTTCATTTCATATCAGTGGCCCAGAAGTTATCTTCAAACGGCTGCAATAAAGCTATTGACTGTATAAATGCATTACTTTTAAAATCGTAGAAAATTATACAGCGAAAATTTTCACGACCTAATTTAGAAGCAATTTTTAAAATGACGTCACTATGGAAAAACAAATGACAGTAAGATGAAACAAACTTTATTCTACAGCCGAATAGTTCCATTTTCGAATTTTGTCATTTCAAAAAAAGAAATGTTTCTGTAATTCTCCAGCTCCGAAACATTCAGTAGTTTTTGCGTGAAAGAGTAACAAACATCCATACATACATTCTTACAAACTTTCGCGTTTATAATAGTAGTAAAATTTTGAATGACACCATTCAGGTAAGTTTATAGTTACCAGCATCCTTGAAGGGAGTGAATCAATACAAGTAAACACGTTTTGTTAAAAAAAAAGAGAAAAAAGAACCTTCTTTTTTGTTGTCAAATGTGTAAATCTTATCTGTCAAAAAAAAGTTTGAGAAGCGTCGAGCGCGCTGCGCCATCTAGCGGTAGGTAAAATATCGCATATAAACAATATAGATACCCAGACTTATTTAAAACACCTTTAGCAAAATACTATACCGGAGTTAATAACGTAATCCCACGTATTTGTCGTCTGTATAACAAATTTCATCTTGACAATCGCATCGATATATTTCATGATAGTTTATGCTCCTTCAAAGCGTCCCTCTTTAAAATACTGTAATTCTGGTATTTTTGTTTTTTTTTCCTTTTTTTATACGTAGTTTTTTAAAACATTCAACCATTGTTCGAACATTGTGCTAATTGGGTACTCATATAAAAAGGATATTGATGTAGTCATGTAACTGTAGTATATATATGTCACTGTATGTGTTGTCAATATTCTGTTTGGGTACCAAATAAAATAAAATAAAATAAAATATTTGCGATATTTTACGTACCACTAAATAGCGCATCTTGCTCAATGCTTTTTATACAATTTAAAATAAAAATATTTAAAAAAATACATTTTTCTTTTTTTGTTTTTCAAGCAATATTTTATCAAAAGTGTTTTATTTGCTCGTACTGATTTACCGCCTTCAAGGATGCCGGTAAATAAAAACTCACGGTGTATAACAGGGAGAAGCCATACATCCACGTTATGCTTTCATTTTTTACTCGAGCTGAGCAGAATGATAGGTTCTAACTTCCGCAATTCTGAGCATTAGTATTATGTGGATGACACAAGTATTTCTATACTTTGACGTAGAAGCCTCTAATTATGCAGTACAAATAGTCAACGAGGACTTTTCTAATATATCAGACCGGTCCGGTGGACATAGCCTTCAGTTAAATCCCGCAATTTTTTTATACCTGAATATGTTCATCGGAGCTTTCAGTAAAGCGTACTTAAAATATCACTCCAAAATTTATGTCCCTAAGACGACGTCGGACGCCTTTAAAATCATTTTCAATATTGAATACGTTCTTTACCGAAATTTCAAGTCGTATTTTAAAGTCATTCTTAACCTGCACCAGTCACTAGAGTTTTTCGACATTATATGTGATATATTGATGTCAATATATAAATAAATAGTCGTTTTAAGAAACGGCGTATCTACGATTTTCCATTAAAATACAGCGTGTGTCGTTTTCAACGCATTTCAGTAATTCGTTAATTTTTAGCAAGAGCCACTCGACACGTACCACTCAACGTAACAGTAAAAAAAGTCGCCTGCCTTTAATCATCCGGAATAATAAATGTCCCACTTAAAACGTCTCGCAGCTTCACAGTAAGTGGTTCTTAAGGTCAAATGTTTTCTTCTTTACTATGCGGTTATATAGGAAATATTGCTACGAAAAATATGTAACAAGACTCAACCTATTTAATGGGGGGGGGGGGGATTAAAAAGCTCCATTCATAATTAGGTCTATTTGCTGATCATAAAATAAAAAGAAAATTCTTGAAAATGTATAATAATGCTATAATTCTAAAGTTGCAACTTTTCGGTATACGCTGTGATGGCATCGAATGCCCCGCCCCCTTGGAATGTCTCTACTTGAAAATGAAATTTAATGCTCTACTCTTTATCAGATTCTTCTTGTTCCTTACCTTCCTTTGCTCTCAGCAGACATCTTCTTTATTCGTCGTAACACACGTTGTTAGAGAAAATGAAACCTGTGCTCTCGTTGAGGTATATTAAAATAAGAGAACCGTTTGGTATTTTTAGCTTTTCCTTTTAGCTCATATATTTTTGTACGGTTGACCAAGAGCAGCTCCGCCTCCGCCCATGCTGCCACTCGAGGCGGCTAGCATCAATCATGTGATCGTTCAGCTAACAATGTCGAGCTTGATAATGGTAAAAAAGTGCGGTCCGTTTACAAGGGAGGGGCCGAAACAGAGCGAGAGAGAAAGAGAGATAGATACAGGGAAAAATAGAGAGGGTCTGCGTTCGGCGTTCATCCCTCATGCGAAACAGAATGCTTACAAAACGGACGGCGTGACAAGCGTGACCCGAACGTGTCTTCAAATGACGTCATTTGTGCGATAAGTGGTATGCTGCACAATTTTCCTTCTTTTTAGGGATCCGTACCAAAGTGTACTAGCGGATCCCTATGGTTAAAACTTTAACCCTTCACTGTTTTTATGCTTATGACATGAAAATAGTCATTGTAATGATAAAACTTACTTACCCGCACCTAGCCCAAGAATCAAAAGAAAAAATATTTTATATAGTAATTAGAGACCGAGGGGCAAAGAAAGTTTAAAAAATATTTTATACATGCGCATTAGTCAATTGAAAAATAAAATACTATGGAGGGTGGGGGGGAGGGGTTTTTTTAAATTAAAAACTTGAAAACTCTGAAAATAGATTGTAGCATATTTATTTCCCATTGCATTTTCACATTTTCTACATCACTATATCATCATACAACACTACATCATACATTCCAGCATATATACATTGCAATGAGTACGAGGAAAAGGTCGGTATTTTCAGTCGGTATTTTTCCAACATGCAAATGACATCGTTAGCGGTTTCCAATAACGAGTACCCCAATGAATCATCGGCTCGCCAGTATTCGCGGCAGTTAAATTACGAATCCCGCACCAATTTAGTCGGAAGCTGGGCGCCGTAGCAGCGTAGCGGGCGTAGCAGGCGTAGAGGGGCCATCAGGAGAAAAGCCACGCAATCATTACATAACAACACACGAAAAAGTTATTTTAAAGCATACGTTTCGCGATATATACGTCACCGTCAAAGTTTGAAATGTCTATCAACTACACCTATCTACCTTACCCTATTTCTGCCACTACCCTATTTCTGTCACTTCTCCACCCTATTTCTTACGACCACGTCTTCTAAGATCACGCGAAGTATGTGGCCTGTGAGGATGTGGCCTACTGTGGTTTTCTATAGTAGAAGTCGACGTGGCTACGAAGCCCAGCCCGCGGCCATTTGGTTGTAGGTCCTCGCCACAACAAACGAGCTCTAAAGGAATCATCATCTGACATTCTCCTGTGACAAGGAATAAACTCGCTAATATAACAGGATTGATTTAGCTTGCACAACGCTCTGTTAATTAATGAGCAAGCAATAACTGCTATCCAGCATTTGCTCTGAGCGCTCAAGCGATCTAGTACGCATCAGGGGACAAGTACTAACCCCCATTCTATATTTCTATATGTGAGACCTCGTACGCGCGAAATAATCGAATTCGTGTTTTTTATTGTTATTGGTGTAAAATCACGCTCTGAATTATTCTGTCCATGTCCAAATGACTCAAATTGCTTAGTTTTCTTGTAATTCTCATTGCAGTGGCGTCTCGTAGGCAGGAGTCGATGATTTTATCCGAAGTTTGCGAGGAATTACTACTGGCAAGAGTCTTTGACAGTTTTAATCGTTAGTACTGTACACCATTTTTTTTTAAAGTTTTGTGCAATTTCCAAAACTAAAAAAATCTCATGAACGAAGCTATTCAGTTTGGTTCATTCCCTGAAAAGTTGCCTTATTGGCATGTACCAAGTCTCACATATAGAGTGAACATTTACTCTATGTCAGTAATGTGGCTAAAGCTATAAGAAATTCCGAAGCATATATCTATACGGATGATACCTCTCTGTTGAAGACCGACCAATATCTGAACCAGGCGATGTGCTTATGATGACATCTGCAAGTGGTCGCATGATAACAAACTTTGTATTAATGCCGACAAAATAAAATACATGCATGCCAACTTTTCTATAAAACTACGACAACAAGACTGCAAATTGAAACATATAGGATACACAATACGTATTTAAATTGTTCATATCCACAATTTCGAAAAGTGTGGTAGATTAAATATCTGGGCCTAATAATAAATGGCCGCCTTCAATGGCGTTCTCACTAATAAATACATCATTCTGTTCAAACTTCGTAATAATTTCGTCAAAACAAAATACATGCATGTAAACTGTTTCCATAAAATGACAACATCAAAACTGCAAATTAAAACACATATATAGCCCTGCATACACAACACCGTTTTAAATTGTTCATACCCACACTTCGAAAAGTGTCGTAAATATCTAGGCCTAACAATAGATGACCGACTTCATTGGCGTTCCCACTAATAAATACATCATTCGATTCACAGAAATCCAGTTTTTTCTAGTATTTTTTGTAAATGACATAATTTTAGTATATTCTAAAGGTTTGATACAAGAAAAAACCTTCCCAATATTCTATCTAACTACACATATATAAAATTTACGCGTGAAAGCGATACCCTACGTGTATCCCACGCGATATCGCGTTAGACGTAACGAGATCTTCCTCCCTCGCCTCGCACAAAAAGCGGCTACGGCGGGAAGCGTCTGATTGCCGCTCTCGTGATAACCTCAACCTCCGAGGTAAAGCGGCTCTCGAGGTTAGACAGGTCAAAGTTTATCCCGGCGAGGCGAGGTCGTCCCGAGGGGGTGCCGCGACGCGGACACGAATCGCTTTTATTGCCACCGCTCCGGTTTAAAACTACTTCTCCTTCAAGACGCAGCACAACCACTTTTGACACCTGCCAATTCAGTCCCGCTTTTCGACTTTAATTAAGCGGATCGCGGCGTCGTCGTGGTATCTTCTCTTGGGTTGTGCGGCCATTAAAAATCTAAACGCTACCGCGCAATACGCGGCGCTTCGCTCTACCCTAAAGCCCCAATTGGCCGATATCGGCCACAACGCGATTCAGCGTGACGGCCCTGTTTTAATTTTAGCAGTTTGGCAGTAATTAATGTTTTGGTGAGACAGTGTCATAATTCAATTATTTTACTAATTTTTACTATTTTTTTTGGGACATCAACTTGTCAATCGGCTGAGGGGCCGAGGCCTGAAGGGTTAAAGAGCGAAGGGTATTGCGCGGTAGCTTTTAGATTTTTAATGACCGCACAACCCAAGAGAAGATACCACGACGACGCCGCGATCCGCTTCTACGGTCACCATTGACATGTTCCATCTTTTGCGGAATATGCTCAGCGTCACATAGATCGCGTGCTCGATTCACGAGCGACGTTGAATGTAGAAGGTAAAGTTGATGGTGTGAGCTGCAATGAAATACCTGCCAGTATGTGTGGGCTTTCGATATACTGTATGTCCGAGAGTATTGTAATTTCTCCTCGTTACTTACGCGGTAAATTCGTTTTTATCCTATTTATAATGTTAATCATCCGCTATAGTCTTCGTTTTTATTATTCTCGATTTGATAGTTAACAGGTTCAATAAAAACGATAGATCTGACGTTTTACAGATACACTCGATACAAAATCTTTAGCTCACCCATCACACCTTACTAGGTGTTAGTATATAAAATTGTATATTAAATTACTGATGTGTCAATAGTGTGTGTTTTTTTTTTAAAGAAGAAATATAAAATACACACACCACTGTACATTAAATTGCATAGTAATCGTATGTACTTATTATCACCATCGGATTTTAAATTGGCACCACTCTCTCCATATATCAGTGGGGAATTTAATCCGTATTTAGGCAAGACATGGTGGATCCATTAGTGTAGATTAATATACAGGAAAACGCCGTACACTGATGCGTAACAGCGGCTTATTGTTATGGTTTTACTTGGTTCAGGTATTGCAGTATTTACCCTTGAACTTAGCCCTAATGGATTGCCGAATTAAGGGTAGCGTGTGGGGATTATGGAAAGTTACGTAGGCATTTAATACGTACGCGGGATGGTAAGTACTTTATTTACCTACTTCCGAAAATTCCGCCAGTTTTAAATGAAAAAGGTTTTTAATTATCTTTGTTGTGAATACTTTTGTTGTTGTGAATACCTGTGTTGTCCTTCGAAAAAATCTTGTGTTGATTTTTTTCTAAAATGAATAAAATTAAATAAAGAACTATGATAATGTTTCTTCATGTGAAGGTTTTAAAGGGAGCAGTTATTTTTGAAGAGTTACAAAATGTTTATGGTGAAAAAACTCTTTTTTATGCTGAAGTCAAGAAATGGGTGGCTGACTTTGCAGGCGTTTATTAATGAAGTCTTCCGTTTCCATTTGTAAAAATCAAAACGTATGTAATGGTTAAATAAATATGTACGTATATTTTTAAAATCTTAGTAATTTTATTTTATTTATTGGTAGAAGATTGTAGATTAACAATAGTACAGCCATGTATACATTTCAAATTACCATATAATATTGATACTTAAATAAAAATAATATAAACAGAAAAAAAATAAAAGAAAAAAGAAAACAAACATATACCAATTTAACTGTTTAAGTACCATAGGAAAGAAAGAGGGGAAGGAGGGGGATTGTTATAATAATATATGTAACATACGCACAGACTACATAGGTATACATAACATACGCATATACTACATATACAACTTCCAATCCCAATGTTACAAATTTAAAATCAGTTTTTAATTAGTGACATCCTTGCAGTGGGTAAAGCAGTGCGACAAACTATGAAACTTTTTATTTTAAAAAATGGAAAAAATATTTTTTTTTTTTTTCTTTTTGAAAAAAAAAATTAAAACCTATGAGCATGATGCGCTATCTAGCTGTAGGTAAAACATAGCTAATATTGTTTATTAGGGATATTTTACCTACCGCTAGATGGCGCAGCGCGCTCAACGCTTCTCAAACTTTTCTCAATAGATTGCCGCGTTTTAAAACTAATGCATCAACGAATGGAGTACTCACACGCTGCTGGAGCTTTATAATACCCATTTAAATGGTATTGATATGTTTAATAATTCCATAATCACTTACAAATACTCCGTAAATCAAACCCTAACCGATATAATAAGCTGACTATTCGTTTTTAGCTATTTTTATTGATTATTATTATTATTATTATATTTTATATACGCCACTACTAATATCATACATGATCACACTCCACACTTACACGCTCAACACACTCCCACAAACACTGCATACTAGACTCTTATATAGTTCTAAAATTGAAGGTACATTAGTTTTATAAAGAAGTTTAAAAAAAACGTAATATATGTAATTTTAATGAAATCCGTAACCGGTTTTATTTGTTGTAAATCTGCATACATTTAAAAAAATATTATACTGTAATACTGTGTGATTTCTTAATAAAGAACTGAATTGAACTGAATAAGATTTACAAATTTGACAAAAAAATATATCTAAAAGATATATTTATTTGTTTTTTTCCATTTTTTTATCAAAACTTGCTTATTTCGTCATGCTGATTCACCTACTACAAGGATATCACTAATTAAAACTCAACCTGTATAGTGGATACATAATAAACAATAAAATTGGCGTTAAAATGGATGTTCCGATTTCAATTAAATTGGGGTTTAGTCTCGAAGTCGTAACTATTTTATGATTAATACTTTACACATGGAAATGTATGATGAAAAAGCGTGCGAAAACTTTGGTTCAATATAATTATTCTGCGATTTGGCAACACCGCCGTTGCGATTTCCGGAAGTTGCGCCGTCTGAGGGAGCACACAGCTGCGTTGCAATCAATGACTAGAACCTGTAAAGCGCGCTGCACTCTTTACTCCCACATAAAAGCGATAATAGGTAATGCGAAATGAAACACCCCTGTCGAAATTACTTTCCGCTCAACTTGATTATTCTGCACGTAAAAATAACATGTGAACGGCAGCACGTTTACTGTTTGTAGGGGGCAGATATATGCCAAGTTTGGCATCAGCACCAATGTCGCTTGGCAGCGCTTTCTCAATCATTATCGCTTGACATTGTTTTCACACCACAAATAAGTAAATAATTGTCATACTATAATTCAAATTCCACATGTTGTTTTTCTTCCAGCCCGGGCTTATCTCTGTAGGATCTTGGGTGATTTGACATAACAAGCGATGTCGCAGTTTTTACACGACTGCCAAACTAAAATGGAGTGTAATGTGTTCAGGGTTGATCTATGTATGTTTTCCGTTTCTTTATTCCACCATAACTTCTAAACGCTCGAAGTGACTTAGAAGTATTGTTAGAATTATTATATCATCTTTAGTGTCATTGGGTACCTTAACTGTCCAAATATCAAGTAAATAGTCGTCTAAATGCCCAAATCTCCAAATGTCAATAAATTAACATAAATATATCGTGTTTAGTGTCAAATGAAAGGTCTGATTGGGGACATTCCGAAAATATATATGTATCTATATGGATAAATAAATAAACCTCAAATATTTCATTTAAAAAACCGTGATAAAAATCCTTATAAATACAGTAGTTCTCTTTTTGTAACGGCATTAGTATGTTATATTCCTTTTAATGTCTTTACTTGTTATCAACCCGATTTAATGGAAAGATATCCACGTTTAACTAAACATCACGGGCCCAAGTGGCTATAATGACCGCCGACCTACGATAGGAGATGGCACTTTAAGAAGAAATTACGAATGACGATCCACCTTAAAATTTATGTTATAAACGTACTTTTTAATTTGTGTCACGACATTCCCAGATTATTGCTAAATGTGTCCAAGTAATCCCCATTTTTACATATCATAAAATGCAAAGTTTCCCTATCAGTCGTCTATTTCATTCGTCTGAGTGGCATTACTGATTGATACACGCTGAAATAGACGGCATATGTTTATCAGTATATCCTTTAAGAAATCCGAAACCAAAAGGCCGATTTTGTTTTAATTGCTCTCTAAATATAGCCCAAGTATAACCATCGATTATACGCTAAAGTAGATCAAAATCGGTCAGTTCAGTTGTCTAATAGGCGAAGAACTAAATTTTTAATATTTAATGTTACATTGTAAATTTAAACTTATGTCGAGGTATAGGATATATAATTACATGTTATAATTTAAAACCCCTGAATACGCGGTCAATTGCATGAACACGTAGAACTGGTCCTAAAGGCCTCGCTTTGTCACCTGCAGTTATAATCACCTTCACTGTCCAGGGATAAATATCAGCAAAATGGCCTATTGATCCCGATACGAAAATTTCCAAATTGGTGTGCATGTTAAGGTAGCTACAGGATATGTAATGTAATTTAGTTGTTAATCAAAAATAACTAAAACTTTGCAGTAGGAAGTAATTATTTAAATGATATGTCTATTTAAAGTGGTTTTCCTAAGGACTACCTCACATATAGGTATTTCACCTATGTAATTATTGTTTCGCCTAATAGTTATAGTACAATATCCACATCTGCATTTGCCATATGTTTGAAATACCCATAAACACGATACGACACGCATTTAACTGCTCTATAGTTTCTGCTGTGATTACCAAATGGTTTACGACTTTTCGGTTTATGACGAACGACCCGATGTTATGGTCTGTTCGTTCCTCCTGAAATGCACTGGTGTTAAGGAAACGTCGTGTGTGTGACGACCTTAAACTTAGACGGCTACCGGAAAGTCTGCAGGTGGCATCATGCTAAAATGCATTTTTACGCGAAGAGTTAAGGTGGTGTTCAAGGCGGAGTGCACCTTAGTCTCAAGGATGAAAGGAAATATTTGCCTTTATAGACGTAGGGGAGGGTGAGGATTGTTGGGCCTTTTTCACGGATTCCTTCAGCATATTACTAACGAGGAGCTCTCATACGTTTTACGTTGTCGCTTGCAATAGCAATATTGTGTCCAATAAACCTCTCACCAGAATGTGTTGTGTTTTGATACCACATGTAAAGAATGAGACACACGATTATTTAATGATTCCATGAATTAAATTAAAGATTCGATCAAATCTATCAAATCAAATTTCCTACTTCTTAACATTTATAAATAAGATTAAAACAAATTTACCGCGTGAAGATTATAATACCCGACGTTTCTGCGATGTTGCAACCGCCGTTGTCTAGGGTAGACAGGCTACCCAGTTTGGCCAACAGCACCCAATCTGCACAGAAACATTAGGAACCAAAGAAGCCTAAACAACTGGAGCTGTCAACTACAACGGTCGAACCCGTTACCTTAGTAAGTTTTAACGATATTAGATCGTTCTGTCTTCCGTAAGCGTAGAAGACTTGGGACTACAACAATCCACAGTCTAGTTACGCCACTCGCCTGTAAGAAACCAACCAAGTTACAACCAGCGGGCCAACACTCGCGCCCTTCCTTCCAGTTGCACCCAGATTACTTCGGTCTCCCGACTGGTTACAGGTTCGAGGTCGCTTGCGCGGTCCTATCCCTTACGTAGCGGCGATACGGGTCTACCGAATCTATCGCGGATCACCGCATCCTTGACCCGGCTGTTCACCCAGTATTGGCTGTATTGTTTTGCCTGTGACGTCACGCGCGGGTGTATTTTAAATTCATCGATTGCCGCTTTGAAATCCAGGGAGCAATAAGTTAAGTCATAATATCCCGCGTGGCCAATACCATAATCAAACAGCAATTACCCGCTGATTTATTTTTATATCGCCGACTGAATCTATGGTGAATGAAAATAGGCCATCCGGCCGCCGATTGTTTCAATTTCAACCACGGTTTTGAATTATATAAACCAGGTACATTTACCTGCCCGCCGCATTAGCTGATTCAGAATATTTATTATTCATCAAAGTGACTTTGCAAGAGTAATGATGACAAATGGAATGGATCTCATCCATTATTTAATTAAATATGTCGCAGACACTCGGCATACGTATATACAAAAATGCTACATATTTATTTGTAGTGTGCTACTTTGGCACAGTACTGAAAATGTGCCAAATCATAGTATTTTGAATTTAAATTTGACGATATCCTCGACGCGACTTGACGCGAAGAGGCTAGGACTGAGCAATCGCTTTGTCATCACAGATAATACTCATTTAGGCAATAGTACTCGTTTATTTTGTATGAGGAAATATCTAATGAACATTTATGTCTGGTAGAGGCGGCCGTCATCATGCCTTTTGTGTTTAGTGAATCGGCGGTGCGAGGTGCAAGTATCAGTGAATAATATTTTTTTCTCTCGACTCGCTCTTGAAGAGGCTCTTGCGGTGGGGGATAAGGAGCAAAAATATTCAGCGAAAAAAATATGTTCCAAAAATCGCTAATCAAATGTCTCCTTGACTGATATTTTTTGAATTATATGTTTTTTCTGAAAGAATGATAATTTTAGAAAGTTATTGCTTACTTGATATATACATATCTTTAGGGATATTGTAGAAGTGATTATTTGCTATCTTTACAGTCATTTTTACCTTTATGCAATAAAGTCAATAGTTTCGGTTTTATTTTTCTTTTTTCATAAACATACTTTGATCTTTTTAAACAATTATGAAAATAGTAATTAAAGGTATTTTTATCTGCACCATTGACCGCATGAAATAGCCGTAATTTAGTGGAAGAAATAATAATATAGAATTTGCGACAAAGAAGAAATGCAAAGGAAACGAGTTGGGCGATTGGCAAAATTAGAAAAGAAATTAGGATTTTGAAAGAATTTTATATTGATTTTTTCTTATTACATGCCATAATTAAAAAACTCATTTTATTGACTTCCCAACGAGGTTATACATTCGGACATCGGCTTTCTTGAAATTGTATATAGTCAGCATTTCGCGCTCTGAATCGTCAAACTCTTTTCCTTAGCATTTCCTTTTAATCACAAATTTTATTATATTTTTTTTACTGATGTACGGGTATTTGATGGGGTTCACGATGACTAGAAACTTCAAACTTTTCATTATTATTTTTACATTCACTAACACTCTCAAAGGTATCTGTCGAGGAAGCAATAACCATGTATAATAATATTTTTGAAAAATACGTTGTTTTATATCAGTACAGTATTTTTTAAGTACGATATTTACTGGAAGTACTATATTTTCGGAGAGTACAATAATGGTAAAAAGTAAGTTTATTATAAATATTTAAATATATTTTTTATAGTACGATTTTTCCTAAAAGTGGGTAAAATATTTTCTGACAGTACGATAATACGAGAAATACGATATTTTATAAAATTACAATATATTTTTAAAACTACGATATTTTATGAAATTATGATATTTATCGCCCGCCTGGATTTGCCCCATCTTACCCTACTCACTCCGCACCTCCGCCCATATTTGCCTTGGCTTACCCTACCCATTCCGCACCTGACTTGCAAGGGGTTACCCTACCATCTTGCTCGGATCGTACGGCAAAAAATGAGATTTCGACTAGGCCCGTTTGTATGACAGCTCCCATTTCTATAGAAGGTACAGAAATCTAAATCTAATGAGTTCTTCCCATTGTCGAATAAAACCGATTGGCGAAAGAATGTTTGAAATCAGACAGCGCGTTCTCTAGCTATCGCGCTCACAGACACACAACTACACACACTAATACTAAGACAGCGAAATTTTTCCTCCCATCTGGGGTTACAAGCTTCGCGAAGCTTCGCTTTGATTAGCCAATATTAAAATAATTAGCTTCTATCCTGTACTAGTTAAACATATTAGAGTAACGTGCTAATTAATGAATTACTTAATCGGCTATTCAAACAATATTAAAATCATGATATCCAAATAATTTTAATCGATGCCGGATAAAGTGTCGACGTAAGACCGTGTCGTTCAATAATCAATGCTCCCGACTCCACGAAAAAATCGTCTGTGTCACCCCAAGACTTTCCCGGCAAGTAGCCAATGACTGATTTCATCTGAATATTAATTTCATAAATGAATTCGATGAGCGCCCTCTCTCGGCCGGTGGGCGAACTTGGTGGCGTTTCTATTGCTTTGGGTGGCGCGGTTCGTTTTTTGGCTTACCTCGGGCGGCTTGGCGCTAATATTTGAATAAAATATCTGGCGGAATTTACATATTATTAGTGCAGCTTGCATATGAGATATTGCAACCCAATTTCACAATGTGATTTCGGCCCAACAAGATATTTGTGTACCAATTTTCAAGTCTTTAAGTCCAAGATTTCTAGGATGATATATGACTAGTGCGGTGGGCCGATTTCAACCATAATCTTTTCAACTCTTGCCATGACCAAATGATGCCTGTATAATACATTTTAGCTCAATAGGTTTAAGCGTTTGGGCGCCATCGTGGACGAATACACACAGACACACACACACACACACACACACACACACCCTCACACACACACAACACACACACAGAAACACATACACACAGACACATAGACAAACTTCAATCTAGAAATGGTCCTATCGTCTCGGAGAGGCTCAAAAAAAATGCGCGTTCGCAATAATTTTCTTCCTCGTCGGTTGGTGAGCCGGTAAAGTAACATCTATCTTTACGAAAAATCACTACTTATAGACCTCTGTCAGTAGTGGCATGAACGATAAGATCGTCAAACGATCTAATAACTACCTAACTCCAAGAACGAATACATACAGAATCTTCATGGAATGTCAAAAACGCTAAAACGGGTGTCGCGCTTCATAATTTTCAATTATTTTATTTGATTAACGAGTGAAGTTCGCCTGAAATTCTTGGAGCGAGGTGCCAACGAAGTGAAAGTGAAAAACAACTTCGTCGAAAAACAACTCGCTCACAAAGTGGATGAAAGGGACCTTGTCATAATAATAATTAGCGGAATGAGGGAGGTGGGCGCGGTAAGAAAGGTATGTGATAGCGAAATTCAAATAACATGAATAATTTTCAAATTTGTTATTTCATCAAATTAACTGGTTAGAAATGATATTGAATTCGCACTCGATGCCTAAAGTACAAGACATCCGCTCTAAGTTAGGCTTAAGGCCGAAGCATGATCGACGCAGTATATCTGCATAAGTTAAGGCGACGTACTACTTAAAAAATAAACCGTATCTGAGTTTTTAAGCCCCGCCTACTTACCCCCTCCCCTCGCGACGGGGCAGGTGTTTATTATGTTGACTCATCTCGCAGCGATATTCACTCGCTATCGATGTCTGGACTAAACACACTAGGTATACACTATTGCAATGGGATTTATATTTTGGGATTATGCAAGTGTCATGTACCTACGCTGGTGAAGAAGGCTACGCTTTATCATCATCTAAACTTGAACATTATATTACTTTCCCGGCTGCCACTGGTAGGGAAGGTGTTGTGATCGTGAGGAAAAAAATGTTTAGATAACGATAGAGATGTCCATTTTGAGGTCCACCAAGATGATTAAGACCATTTTCAGAGAAATGTATGTCTGTTTGCCTGTATGTAATCTCTCACGATAACTGCCGAGCCGTTGAACCGATTGAGTTGAAATTTGGAACATAGGGATAGTATCACCCTGGTATGCGCCCATTAGATTTTGGCTGTCAACTGTTAAACCAAACTATCACTGTCAAAAATTGACAGAAGCCATATCTTACAGAATTTCATTTGCGATATGTCATTTGAAAGCCCCTGAAAAACTGTATTAAGAACAGTCACCTGTCACTAATTAATTTTCGACATTTTAAAATTATTTTAAATGGTGATAGATGACAATTGGAGAAATGCCGTTAACTGTTTTGGATACAGTTTTCCAAGGGCTTTTAAATGACATAAATCGCAATTCATGTTCCGTGAGATACAGCTTTAGTATTTTTTTTATAGTTGTAGTGACAGTTTTTGATAGTATTTTTTGGCAGAAAAAACATTTAGCATCGAATTAAAAAACAACATTGTGTATCGAACTATTTATTCGCGGTATAATAGTTCTTTGAGGAGGACATAACGACACCCATCGCCTTGTACATTATCATTAAATAATTATTTAATTAAAAAGTAATATAATTTATTTTTAGATACTGTAAGCACATCATTGTAAACTTTAAAGAAATACACATCATTAAAAATAAATAATTATTAATGAAAATATAAAATCATTAAGACAAAAAATCATGAAGACATTTCTGGTTGGCAAAGTAGTCTGTTATTTCTGAGTAGATACATACATATTAAATGTAAAGAGACGAATAAATACATTTAAAATTGCGCAGTACATTTGAGACTTCCTTTTTGTAGCCTTGACAGTGTCGCTTTGTAGTGGTATGCCGACTTTTGTAATTAAAATTCATCAAATGGTAATACATTTTCAAAAGCCTGTTCATCATTATTAATTAGATCTGTACTCAGCACAGATTTGGAATATCGTGTACTTTTCGGTGGCTCTATATTGCTTGTGCTTTGCTTTGGAGTGTTATTGGCAAGTACATTCTCTGTGAGTTCTTTGCTCACTTTGTGATGGAATCACTGAAAACTAACTACCGCTTAAGCGTTGGACAAGGGAGAGGAACCGATTTCTTTCGTTTTATCGTGTCGTTTCTTTTATTTGCTTCTTTCAAAGTGTATTCAGGCTCCCTTAAATCCATATTCCTTCATACTCCTGGATCGATAATTTCAGGTAATACACAGTCCATATAAAAACAAACAAGTTTTTTCCATGACATTTGTCCAAATCAAATCATCCGTCTGTATATATTCGGTTTTGAGGAGATCGTTTTTACCAGACCAAAATGTAAATAGGCACACTTCCTTTCCAGTTATATCTATCGTTCCAGTTACAGTTTCTTTCCAGCACACTTTCTTTAAAGTTATCCACAATACCACAGATAGTTCATACCTTGTTGAAAACTTACGTTTTTTCGTTCCTCAGCGATTAATTCGCAATTCACGCACGTTTGAGGTCTCTCGTGCCAATACCAACTACGGGAAACATTCCATCGCTTATGGGCTGATATGCACGTACGACTCTTGTTTCTCCACCATCGACATTTTCAACCTCAACCAACCGACGTTCGTTAAAGAATTATTCAAATCAATTGCACCTAACGAGCTTGTTAATACCTATAGTAATTAGTTATATACTTTCTATACAACATATAAGTAGCTACCACAAATATTTATAAATATCTATAAATATTTATTATATATCTATAAATACCTATAAACATCAATAAATATCTGTATCTATATATCCACTATACGACCTATCTATATCTTTATTTATATCTATATACATATACACATACCATCATCGTCTAACTCCTTCTTCCTAATCACTTCCAATTCCCTACCTCTCCCATCGGTTTTCTATATATTTTTTATATTTAATATGAACTTTGTTTATTTTATAATTATTTTTTAAGTGTAATATGCTGAAATCCAAATGTGTAATAAACGATTATAGGCGTAATGTTTTTCTTTTTTTTCTACATTTATGCACACGTATGTATATTGTATGCGCTGTATTTTTCCAGAAATAAAATAAAAAATAAATAAATAAAAAGAAATTATATATGGACCTGTCCTTGAACTTGAACGTACCAGTGATGTTTGATGCTGATTTCAAGTTTTCCATCTTTCTGTTTCCAAAATGTCACTTTTCTTTTTCTTGTCGCTTCCGTTAACCAGATTCTATGCGCTGTAATGGGAAATTTGACTTCAAAAATATAATCATCAGATATTCCATCTGGAGAAGCTCCCAAAAATGGAAATTTAGGGTCAATGAATAATCCACATTGCTGAATTTCCACTTTTTCTAGACATATTTTTAATTCTAGTGCAGTTGTTTCATTTTCTTTTCCATGGCAAATTGATGCTACGTTGCTCAAATCCCATTTTCAGTCATGGATTTAACTAAATTGGCGCATTTTGTGTGTTGTTAACTATTGACAATTTTGCCAAAGTTAGACGCAGTTACCATTTTTCTTCGTAATTCCAACCACTCGCTGCTTTCACCTTGAATAACCGTAAGTTTTTCAATTCGCAATCGATCATTTTTCTATTTTCCAATTCTTGAAATAACAGAGCTTTGCTTTTTTCGAATATTTCTGATGGAACATCGGGTTGGTTGCAATGTTCTCCATAATGCGAATTATTGTTTTTTTTTCAAAAAAACTTTCTGCTTTTATTTCTTTTATAAAGAATGGATTTACTTAAATGCCTCTGTCTTCTTTATTCCACTTTTGATATCCTGCCATAGGGACTTTTGCCTATATATTTTTTATGTAATCTTGACAGTGGCTGTTTTGTATTAAATGATATAACTGCCGCATTACATCGCGCTTGGTAAGACTGCTTTTGGATGTAATTTGTCCTCTTACCACCAATAAATTTTGCAATGATGCCGTTAAACCTTTCGAGAACATTACTATCTACATCATGAATTAGGCTTCTTGCATGTATTGCTACCTACGTTGTTATGTAACGTATTCTTTCCCAAATAATGTCACCCATCAAACAACTCATTGCATCCAGTGTTTCATTTTCCGACAAACAATTTTAAAAACTTCTACATTTATCATGGTTTCCAAATGCATCTATCGGGGCGTTCAAAATGTCATTATACAGGCAATCAATTTTCTCATCAATTGAAAAGTTTTGACATTTATTGTAAGCTACTGCTGATGTAATATTTCTTCGCATTTTTAGATTTTTTTTCACAGACATTACAAGTTGAATAAAAGCTTTTAAAAAGTAGATAGCTACGTTTTGTTTTTTAAATTACAATTCTGCCTATCTGACGGTTTTCTATATTAGAACGGTCAGAATCGTAGCCTAATTGTATATTATTTTTATACATGGTGTATAGCTCTGTCATATGGCTCTAACGCAAACGTATTGGAATTATTTACTGTCCCCTTATATACACACATTTTGACTCGCAGGAAGCAAGCTGAAGTGGCGCACTTGTTTTAAACTCGCATAAGATCACACCGGTCGTAGGTTCAAAACCTACCGATATGTATATATTTTTTTTGTTTTTATACATAAAGAAACATTGTTATCAAATAAATGAACACTTTTTATTAAAAAAAAGTAATATTGTAAATTAAAAAAAAAAAAAAAAAAATAAATAAATATTATTTTAGTTATTATTGTTTCTATTTTTCAACATATGATTTATCATGTTTTTAAACCTCTTTCATTTACACGGTGAAATAGCCATCTAAAACCGATATTTTTTTACTTTCACTCTCCGATCCATCGAAATGTCAATTTGGTAATAATAAGTCATGAAACAGAGCGTCGCGAACGCAACCGCA
Organism: Micropterix aruncella; assembly: GCA_944548615.1. NCBI lineage: Eukaryota > Metazoa > Arthropoda > Insecta > Lepidoptera > Micropterigidae > Micropterix > Micropterix aruncella. The sequence goes on along the minus strand of OX155959.1, from coordinate 9,443,893 downwards.
TATGTCGGCCTTCGAAGCCGAAATGAACCACGTTAGTCCACGTTTCTAAGAGCCAATAACATTTCACTATTAAAGGTTGGCTGTTATGCCATTTGAATCAGTAATTGATCCCCACATAAGAACCATATTGACCCAATGTCGCTTGCGGCATTTTGAATGCCAGCGCGTCGTCGCGAGAAGAGCGCGCTCATCTCATTGTATGACAAAAATAATATAAACGGGCTCTGCAAAATATTATTTTTAAAATATACCGTGGAATATGCCAACTTTGCCAACAAGGGTAATTTTGCCCGAACAGCAATTTACAAGCAAATCCGTAAATGTAGAAAAATATTCTTGTATTATGGCAACATTGATGACTTTGGTGGAAAATAGGTTATATATGTAGCATCAATAAATATCGCGTTTGTTGTTAGCTTCACTCAGTAACTTGTTAACACTTGCCGAATACAGTACGTGTTTTAGCGGGCAAATTTTTACATCAAGATAAAAGTGAATTGGGTGTCATGGCGAATACACAGGTTAGTTTATTTTATTTTATGTTTTAAACAACTAATTGTAGAACATTTCAATGATAGTTTCAACTCCGAAAGTTTTATAATAAAGTAGTTATGATGATGGGCAAAGTTGTCTAATAATGTTCAGACCTTTGAATGCCAACATTGCCCACCATCAAAAAAGACGTAGGGTTGACACATTTACATATTATAAAATTATTTTTTTGACGATCGTGACTTAGATGGAGCATATATTTTAAACGAATTATATTTATATTTGTCATAAAACCAAATTTTTTAAGAACATTATTTTTATAACCATTTTTATATTTTTTTAGAACAACAATCCTAAATCAAGAATCAGAAATAGAAAACCAAGACATAAACTGGGGTCTCGAAAGTATAAAAATTACTCCGATGAAATTATGAAATTTGCTTGCGAAGCGGTTAAATCGGGCCAAATATCTTCAAGAGATGCTGAGCGACAAACAGGTATCCCAAGACGCACTATTGTAAATAAATTAAACAAAAATCACACAAAGTCCGTTGGGCATCCTACCGTTTTGACAGACGTAGAAGAGTTAAAAATTGTGAGGGTCTTACAAGCTTCTAGCGAATTTGGCTGCCCTCTTACTAAACTGGATCTGAAGCTATTAGTTCATGGATATTTAAAGAAGAATTCACGACATCATAAATTCAAAAATGGAATTCCTGGTGATGCGTGGGTCCAGGGATTTTTAGCTAGGAATGCTGATGAATTGACTCTAAGAACTACTCAAAATATTTCAAAGGCGAGAGCTGAAAAAGGACCACAAGAAATAGCTAACTATTTTAACAATTTAAGCACAATATTGAAAGACATATCAGCAGAAAATATAGTAAACCTTGACGAGACAAACCTTTCGGACGATCCAGGTTCTTCCAAGGCCATTTTCCGAAGAGGCGTAAAGTATCCAGAAAGAGTAGCCAATTCTACCAAAGGAAACATATCTCTTATGTTCACAGCAACTGCGAGTGGTCAGTGTTTGCCTTTATATGTTGTCTACAAAGCTACAAACTTGTACTCCGAATGGATTACTGGAGGACCACCAGAAACCAGGTACAACTGCACTAAGTCAGGGTGGTTCGACAGCGCTATGTTCTAGGATTATTTCGAAAAGATCATTCTTCCTTGGGCACAAAAGTTAGCAGGGACTAAAGTTGTCCTTTGTGATAACTTGTCTAGTCATTTGAGCGTCAAAGTAGTAGAGTTATGCGAGCAAAACAATATAAACTTTGTTTTCATCCCTCCGAGATCAACACATCTCACCCAGCCTCTCGACGTTGCATTTTTCGCACCTTTGAAAAAATCATGGCGTAAAATTTTGTACCAGTACAAACTCAGAAACCCAAACCAAAACTGCCCTAAACAAAAAGCATTTTCCAAAATTGCTCAGCGAATTAATGGAAGCAATTCGGTTAAAGGAGGCAAAGAACATTAAAAGTGGTTTTAGAGCTTCAGGAGTATTTCCGCTGAATCCACAAGAAGTATTGAAAAAGATCCCAGAAATGCAAGAAGAAATATTATCGTATGGAATTGATCGAGCACTGATGGATTATCTAAAGGAAATTAGAGCTCCAAAGCCGATGCTAGTTAAAAGAAATAAAAAAGTTAATTGCGAGCCCGGGAAATCAGTGACAGTGTCTGATTTCAATATTAATTCATGCAAAGATGCACTTGAGTGCAACACGAAAAAGAAAGCAATGAAAAATAGCTCAAAGAATAAGAATTCTGGAGTAGCAAAAGTGCAAACAAAATTATGAAAAAGCTCTATTTTTAGATGAACGAACTGGCCTTTTTTGTAAAACTGATATGATTTCAAATAATGATATAAAAGAGGATCAAGACTGTTACTTTGAAGAAACTCAGGATCAAGACTGCTATTTGGAAGAGACTATCAATAATACTTCTGAGTATTTGACTAATTCTACTCCGAGTCTTAGCAAAATGTGTATCAATATAATTAACACCTATTTGGGCCAATTAGTGCATAATGCTCCAACATCATCGACGTCTGCACATGCTTTTCATAATCAAACATCCGTTAAGAATGGTCCTTCCAAAATAAATATACTCTCCAATGTGATTAATAAAGCAGGAACTCAAACGACAGATGTTCGTTTCTTGAATGAAATTTCTAATACGATCGAAAAGATGCCGTTCGCCACTATACATAATAGTAATTTGCCAGAATGCCTGAAAGAAAGGAAAATAAAGTTTTAAAAAAGGTAAAGGAGGAGTATGCTATAGCATCCACATCACAGCCTTTTCGAAAAGGGAAGAAAATTAATAGAAGAGATAAAGTTGGAAATGATTTAAAAAGAACAAAATCGGCCCGAGGGCATACTTCAGTAAAAAAAAGGAAGAAACGATCTTATACGAGTAGTACGTCCAGCTCGAGTTCTGCGGATATCGAATTATTCACAGCTGACTCAGATAATTCAGATTATGGAAATTATATAGCTGAATGCTTACGTGAAGTAGAAGAAGAAGAAAAAGAATTCTTGGCAGATATCCCATTTGGACTATATGACATTGAATATTTTACTGAAAACCGCGGCAAAATCAAAGTAGATGACTGGATTATAGTACCTACGGTTTGCTACAAAAAAGAGTTTAAAACATTTTGTCAAGAGTTTAAAACTATCAATCAATGACACAAAACCTACAGTTAAATTTGTACGAAAAGTAAAACAATCCAGATGTGAAAATGGAACCACTTTTACTTACCCAACAGTTGATGACATTTGCACAATCCAGCACTTACCAGATGTAATTTCAGTGTTACCGGAGGCAAAGGTAACTCGACGTGGTCAAATAATCTTTAATGTCAATTTCTGTAAATTCAACGTGCAATAAAGTGTTGACCTTTGTTGTATGTAGTAAAGTGGAAAATTCCTTTTTATATAAAAGCATATTTTATAATTAAGACTGTCTACTCCGAAGGATAGTTTAATTTAAGATAAGAAAAGATTTTGCCAAAAGACACTAATTGTTATTTTTTGTGTGAAATTAAACATTTAATTCTAAACAACATGTTTTATTTTATATTTCCATTTTCTATACCGACGCATACAGAACTTGCTATAAATGTGAAGACCGATTAATTTTATGATTTTACTCAAATGTGACAACCCTGGCATTTTTAAATTGCTACATTCGGCTTGTATGGAAAAGAGAAAAAATATAAGGGTAACATTGCCAACTCATTCCATCGCTGAATTTTGAATGTTATTGATTAGATTTCGAAAATAAACGCCATCATTACCCACATCCTTGTACTGGTACTTGTTATCTTCATAATAAAGGCTATATTTGCGTCAAAACTCGACATGGGCAATGTTGGCTAAAAGTCCAGATAATTTTGCCCGCCAACAAAAATCCATCAATTATAGGATAAAATCTTAATTTATAATAATTTTGCTAAACAAATGCATGCACATGGTCTTAGAGTTGCAGCAGATAAAAATTATACCTACGCGCCCATAGAAAATTCTTTCAAAAATTTATGTTTTTCAAAAATAGCGGGCAAAGTTGGAATGTTTCACGGTACTGATATTTTATTTGAAAAAAATAATCGTCAGTACTACAAGTTTATTGTACATAGTTTATGTAAAAAAAAACAAACTTGAAAAAAAAACACACAGTAATAAGTAATATTTTACAGTGAATATGGATGAAAGTTACACTTTTTATATATTTTTTTTTAACAAGAAAAACTTATTTTTTTAAATTTATGCGAAAGCATTCGTCTTTACAACTATTGTTAAAATGCCGTAGTATTTTTTTTGAGTTTCTTGATCGTGCAGTTTAGTGTGAGGCACGTTTCAAAAAATGCTCTAAAATGAAAATTTCCTGTATAGCTCCCAGATTTAATTATTTTCCTCAATTTTCCAATACTTTAAAAAAAATCCGAAATAGCTATCTACTTAAGAAAGGTACCGTGAGTTACGATATTTTTGTTTTGTTGGCTAACATCATCAGTTATTTCAGTATGACTGTTCAAAAATTGCCAAAAAATGTAATTTTCGAAATTTACCTACATCGTCGCCTTAATTAACAATCGTGTTGATGCTAGTGAAATCTTGGAGCAGATATTTTTTGTCGTGCCCCTTCGACCAGCTCACTCGCAATGTTCTTTTTAACTGACAATTGTCGATTCCAACTGCATAAAATGTTTTTCTTTATAGAGCTTGTCAACAGTACAACTGCGTATTTATGGATGTTGATATATTTGCCATACCCCCCAACCTCATTTAAAAATCTAATTATGAATATATTACAATTTAATTAAGTAATCTCTTTATTATGAACTTATTTATTCTCCTTTCATCTTTGTATTTACATAATTTATTACTTACTTTTTTTTTCTTTTCGTTCTCATAACGTGTTACATTACATAAATACTATTACATATTATTTTTTTATTTTTACTATATATTTATTTGTTATTTAATTTATTACCATATTAATATACTTTTACCTACCTTACTTATGAAGTTCTAAAAAGGAAATTTAAGGATACAAATATTGTATGAAAAATATATATTTAATTATATATAATAGAATATTGACCCCTATTATCTATGCAGATTTGTCATTTTAATGGGACTTTATAAATTCCTCTACTGTAAAACCCTCGTGGACAGGAACCGATGAAAGCTTTGAAGGTGATTTTCACCGACTCTTCAAAGTTGATTTTTCCCCTGTAAAATGTTATCTAAATTCTGAAAAAAAATAAACTCTATTGGAGCAAGGTCTAGAAAGTACGGTGGGTGACCAAGTGTCTCCAGCCGCAACTCCTGCAACTTTGCGACTGTTTGGAGTGAAATCTGTGGTTATAAGTTGCCATGCAGAAGCAGTGGCTATGAGCGATTGACCAGGCTCTGATATTTAATCGCGAGCTTCTCCATCATTGTTTGCAGTACTCACTTGACAGTACACACGTAAGGTAACTGAACAGCCAGACCGCAAGAAGCTTTAACCCCTCAAAACAGTAACGTCCCGAATCAGGTACGATGTATTGTAGTCAATGCTCAGTAACGTCCCAAGACGGGTACGAGCGCGGCGCGACAAACCGCTCTCTCGACGAACTGAATTTACACCAAGATCACAGTGCAACCTAGTGCAACTGCAGTGCAAGTTAGATATGTGTGAGAAAGACTGATAAATTATGTATCGTACGATTATTCAGTCGTGCTTCTTGCAGTCTAGAATCCCTAATATAATTGTTTGTATTCAGAGGGCACTTAGTCGAGTGCTGCCATTGATCGGATCTGTGCTTCTCTTCGAATGTTATGTAGCTTCTCTTTGGATATATTCATGAAAATAAATAAAACGAACTAATAGATTTGGTAAAGCATGTAATAACGTACACAAATGGGTTTACAATTTCTAGATAGGGTTTCCTATTTTGAGATAAAACGCCGATATCGCTGAATAAGTGTGTTTTTTTCAGTTCTCCAACTTTCTAATAATTATTCATAATTATCGAATTGTTTTAAAACATGAGGTTTTAATGTTTTATATTTCAAATTTCAATGCGATCATTCTACAATTCTTCTTTTCATGATCCATCAAGTAGTTTCTTTCTTATGGTCGTTTTTCTAAAGTGCTATATTTTTGACCTTCAATTCTCAGAAATGACAGGTGACTGCCAGATTTACACCCGCCGCTTGAGGGGTTAATAGAATACACCGGGACAGGATCGAATATTTAAAAATAATGCAAATTTTCAACTTTTCCAAGGTTGCACCAAAGAAAATATTTGAGCTGAAGCTAACGACGGAAAGGCAAATAAATAGATGATTCTTAAAATTGATTGCCTTGAATTAAAATTGATTTGAATTTGTAATTCCAACTCAAATCCAAGTTCAAAGTGGCCAGTGTGAAAAAAACAGTAATTACATAGGTAAGGACCCAATATCACATTTCGCGTAAAAAGCGTTGTAAACGCTGTTTTACATCCCCGGCTAAAACGATAGTTTCCCGCGGCTGAAAAGCCGTCATGTCAATTTCAATATTAAAATGTCATCAGCATGCTCATAATTCTTGCAGCCCGGAGCGAATCCACTGGCTGGTTTTCATTATAAACTCGCCCGGCTGAAAAGTTACTACCCGCAGAAAGTGTGCACTCAACAACTATTTAATTTTCGTCATGGTGGTCACAAAAAAAGAGGACAAAAAATGTAGCGAGAGTGTATAAAATAGAGTATACCTCGCGGGGAAACTATCTGGGGCGTAACGGATATAAATACTCTGATTACTACTGCATGCGCAAGTTAGAAATTCTTAAGTAAGTGCTGCTGCGCCCTGACAGAGTACGCCGAGTTAAAACACTAAGCGCACTCCCGAGCGGCAGGGCGATGTTGAGATAGGGTGCGAGGGAAGTCAATAGAAGGATACGTCTCGGCGGACGATTTCAATTTTGTTCTAAGACAAGCTACTGTCTGTATAATGTGACCTCGAGGTGCCATGTAGAGAGGGTGTCGCGAGGCACCCATGATCTCAAATCTACAAGCACAAATAATTGCTATACGTAAGTTCCTATGTATATATAGTTGTTACAGTCTGGGTACACCGTTCATACAAAAATGCCCATTGTTATTTATCAATTGCTCCTGCATAATCATTTTCCTATTGTTTACAGTCAATAATAACAATGATTTGTATAGTTTTTTTTTTTATATCGATGAAAATAAATAAAAAAAATATATATGCATACTTAGCATATTTAACTGGTAAAGGGCATTTCAATTTAATAACCAAGAGTCAGTGTTCAATCCATCTCTGCATGAACACTCGCCGTCCCGCTCTATCCTGATTTTTCATTTCGCGCGTATTAAGCCGCGCGGTTCTAAAATTTAATCAAAGTCGAGACAGAGTGAACTTTCCTATTTAGGCAGGCGCGGCGAACGATCCATCCAAATTTGCGTATAAAAATGCCCCGGCATTGAGGCGTGGTTATTCGTCTAAAGTAATGGAAGATAGGCCGATGCGCGTTTGAAAAATACCCCCGACCCAACTATGCCCTTTTTGGCCTGTTTGGTTTGAGATCCGCATCATAAAAAGTGTATGAAATCGGAGACTATCTCGGTTGTTTGACATTGTAAATGGTATAAAACGAATTTACCGCGTGAAGTTTGTATAACAACCGACGTTTCGGCTATGATGCAACCACCGTTGTCCAGGGTAGACTAAAGTAATGTCAGTCGTCATCCGTTGTTCTGCGGGTAGGCAGCAAACTGTTGCTGTTCCCTTGCAGATTATAACAGTGGTGGGGCGGCGGCTTCAGGTAGCGCGAATTTTGAAAACCCTCTGTGCACACAACACTCACTGTATCTTGTGTTACGTCCTTGCGCTCGGCGATGGGCAATGAGGACATTTTAAGAAAAGGTTTCCACACAATAGAGAGTTTTTAACCGTCGTATCTATTGAAGTTCGGGGTTCTTCTTATTTCAATGGCTTCCCGGATCATGCGGGGAAAGTACAACTGTTCTTTGGATAGCATAATGGGATGTTAAAACTGCATCCAGTAGTTAGTTTCGCGATCTAATGTGTGTTCGCAGATCTCAGATCGCAGATAGCTACAAAAACTTCACGCGGTAAATTCGTTTTATCATATTTACAATAAAGAGTGTATCAGCGATGAGTTTCCTCATTTTCTGAAAATGTTTTGACGCCAAAGCCTAATATTGCTACATATTATATCATTTCGTTTGTGCAAACTCCGAATGTAAAATGTTATCATATTGATTAAAAGTAAATTTAATCCAAATTATTTTCATTTAAAAAAATGGAATTAATAATGATGAATGACATATCTTTGTATTTGTCTCTAAATTCAAATTTAAATTGTTTCATCAAATGAACTGGTTATGAAATATATCCTATCACATGACCTAACCTAACTGGAGCGTAGAAGACGTCCTCACTAATTGATGTATTTATCTATTTAATCATTTCGGAAAACATACAGCGCATACAATAATCTAGCGTGTTATGCACACTTATACAGAAAAAAAATATTCAGCCGATAATCGTTTGCTGCGATAGCTACAGTTATAAGAAAGATTAGCATATTTAAATTAAAAAATACAAATTAAAATTAAATATTGAGTGTATTACTAGGAAGTCACTAAGAAAGGCAGAGATTTCAGAGTGATTAGGAAGAAGGAGTTGGACGATAGTATATGGATGTTTAGATATATAATACAGATACGTCGCATGTGAGTATATAGATATAGATTTTTAAAGTATATACTGTGTTACATATTAATAATATAAGATAAACATACGTACTAAGATAGGATTACGTTCGTTTATTTTTCACTTATGATTGAATTACATTATGGAATCATAACAACCATAACATCACGCAATAAAAAACAATGCTACAAATTATATTATAAAATAGTAAGATAAAATATACAGTAATCAAATTATTGATTTACATTAAATTTGAAATAAACAAAAGAATCAACCATTCGTATAAAAAAGAAATATAGTAGCAATACGAATATGAAATATATTCAGGCCGTGTAAAAAGTAAGTTTCCCTTTTTTTTTAAATATACGAAGAACTTTATAAAGCAAAATTTATTTTTGTGTTTCGTAGTTCGAAATGACTTTTCAATAAAATCCCCATTGATTTATTTAGACTTTTAAAGTCGGAGCAAAAGTTTTTTAAGCCGCCTAGATTCGTTCAATTGGGACATTTTAACCCATCCATCGTACTCTCCCGACCTTGCCCCAAGTGACTACTATCTTTTCCCGAAGTTGAAGGTTCACCTCAGCGGACGTCACTTCACTAAGGACGACGATCTCAATATCGAAGTTTCGAAATTCTTTAGGAGGTGGGGGGGGGGGGAGACTACGACAGGGGCTTAAATATAGCATTATGTCGTGAGATAAGGATGAAGTTTGATAATGTCTCTGTCTGTTTATTTGCCTGCCTTACCACCGAACATTTCTCCATAATAAATATTCTTGTGAACATTATGAGATGGTTATGTCACCTGCTTTTTTAAATATATAATAAAAACACATTTTTATAAAACGTCCTAACTAAAACTATTGATTATATATCGTAATAGTTTGCTTAACGACTATTCTAACTTGGAAATCAGTATTTTACTACAAAACGCGACGTGTAGATGGCACTCATAGTTCCTAAATTGAATTATTATGTTCAATATGGCGACTAGTATAAAGAATGGCACAAATTTTTAAATCATAGCTCTTATTATATACACAAATGTTTCAACACGTAATAATTACGTACTTCAATGTAAATATCTCCATTTTATTTCTGTGATGTAATCAACTTACATACAGAGGCACTTATAATTGAATGTTATTATTGTTTTCATTGCTTAAATTATTGGGTCCGATAAATAAATCAGTCCTTTACAAAACAACATTCATTATCAATATTATTATAGATGGCCAAATTAATTGCTATTAGTTTTTTCGTCAATGCTATCAGCGTCACCTGCATTTCGCCGGCGCAGGAAGGTAGCCAACTCGTTCTATAGGGTTTCGCAATCTAATAGCACATAATATAATCAATGCTACTACCATACCATACATACTTTCTAAGATATGGATGGGACACAAAGTTATTTATATTCATAATTTGTAATTTCTCAAAAACTCCTCATTTTTTTCGATATTTTCTTATCTTTTATTTTTTTGGTTATACGTTCTAGGATTTGAACGTTGCATTATGGGCATGCATACAGATTCAAATTGTTGTATTGATGGGCCTAACTCCTCTTTTATTATGGGATGGGCTTCTTTTTAAGTACCGTTTATCTTCATCTCTTTGTTTGCACGCTGTGTATTAGTACTATAACAGCTTCGACAGCCGGGATAAACGCATATTCAACGCATAACCTGATCCTGAAACTCCTGTCGTAGCAAACATGAACTATGAGAGGTTGTCTCGTGGTTTGATTTTGCAAGTCTTTTATTTTTATTTTTTAGGAAACAAACAGCTTTTACAAGACATTGGATACAAAATTATTAAGTTACAAATAAAACGCTAATAACATGTTTCCACTTAAATATTAATCATTCAAACACTACACTCACATGAAAGGAGGTGGGAATTGGGAAGGGGGGAGTCATATAAGTAAATACAATTTTATGTGAATACACGTTCCATAATGTATACATATTATTGTCATGCATATTATTTAAATATATTCTTGAATACATATTATTATTATTATATTATATAGTGCGATTACAATTATACGTCAACACCGTCTTTAATTATTGCCTTTTTAAGAGCGATAGATGACGAATTGAATACGTCAATATTGCCGAGCTGCGTATTATAAATTTTACATACTCTATAAATAAAACAGTTTTGTGCATAATTAGTGCCATCTTGCGGCAGGTGGAACAACTCCGTTTGGCGAGTGAGTCGCGATGGTACACAAAAAGATACCATTCCAAGAAGATCCGAGCAATCAATGTAACCTGTCAACAATTTATGGAAAAACACCACATCTGCACATTTTCTTCTTGATTGTAGTGATTGAAGACCATGAAAGCTAGCTGCTTCGCTGTAATTGGGAAAGGACAAAAAGAAACGATAATTCAAATGTTTCAAGAACAAATTTTAAATACGTTCAATTCTTTTTACGTGAACATTACTTTTACGCTTGGGGACCATATTTGAGACGCATATTCGAGGTAACTGCGGACGAATGCGTTGTATAAGAGTAAGAGAGAATGTTTAACTTAGAACTGTTTTGAAGATCAAAGTACGAATCCTAACATACTATACGCTTTTTTAGTGATGTTATCTATGTGATAGTTAAATAATAACTTACTATCTAAAAAAACACCTACATCCCGGATTGCATCCTCATCTTCTTGGTTATCGAAAAACCGTTTACAGTATAATTAGGTGGTAAAATATTGTTTTTCCGCGTAAAACTAACGGTAGCTGCACATTTCGCAGCATTCAGAAATGAAATGAAATTCGGAAATGTCAATTGTACTTTTATACTATACCTCAACTCCTCCTTCAACTACGAATATTTATTTTTTCAATTTATTTTATTGTGATTGTGGTTTAGTAACATGGAATTTTACAATTATTCAGAGCCGCACAACCTGTTTTTTTGGGCGTACAAGTTGTTTCTTACAACTTAATTGCATAGATATCTTTTATTCTTGGTTTTTTTTGGCGTAAAGTTAGGGTGAGTTTGTGTTCGTGTGAAACTCGCTTTAGGCCCGATTTCATGAAAGCGATATTAAAATCTAGATCCCGTTTCACTAATATCTACTTTCTCTTTTATCTACATTCCCCTCTTCTTCCATCAACAATTATAAGTATTATATAAACTACACGGATTCCCCATTTGAAAGCAACCTAATGGGCTGACATGTCGAGATCATTCATAGTTTTATATTTCTACTTTCAAAAAATTGATCAAAGTATCGATATTTATTATTATTTATACAGGCTTAACAAGATCGATATCTAATAAGTTAATAGTAAAAACACATTTTAAAAACAATCTTTTATTAAAATGCTCTGTCCCCAGCTAACCCTGGATGCAGCAGCCATGTCAAGGTGAAACTTAGAACGGGCTTATTATAATTGAATGCGTATACAAAATTTCGTTTCTGTGCTGTTGACCGTTGAGGAGTCCCCTCGTCGGGAGCCAACCCTGGTCTCAGCAGCCATGTCATGATGATACGTAGAATGGGCTATTATAATTGAGTGCGTATACAAAATTTCGTGTCTGTGCTGTTGACCGTTAAAGAGTCCCCTCGTCGGGAGCCAATTCTGGGTGCAGAATCAGGTCACGCTTACCATAAAAACGCATTGTCATCGGAACTGAATCGACATGTAAAATTTCAACTTCATAGGATAAGAGGAAGTGGTTTTAATTCTACTTGCAATATTTGACCTAAACAAACATTGCAAGGTAAATAAAAGCTTGTTAAAAAAACGAGATGTGCATCGGGCCGGAGAGCGAGCGGATCTCGTAATTTCTTTTTTGTCCGTAGCCTAAATCGTAGTGTGGCTCTTTTACATATTTTTTCAACCCGTAATAAAAAATATTCGTTTTAATGATAGTTAGGTATGTCGTGCCAAAAGGAAGTGAATGAAATGCAGTGCGTATGCAGTGAAAGTGTGCGTCGGTGTAGTTCGAGTGAATAGAGGCAGGGCGCGGAGGGGGAATGGAGGAGAGCACGTGTCCGCACCGACGACAGGCGGCGGCGGCAGCAGCAGCGGCGGCGGCGGCGGCGGCGGCCGCCGCGTCGCACTACTGCCAGCTGCGGTGAGACCACCTGCCGCAGTGCCCCGCGATGGAGCCGTACGCGGAGTGGCCGCCCGCGGGCCCCGCGGCGACCGGCAGCTGTTGCTCGCACCACCGCAACAGCCTGCAGTGCGTGGCGTCGCTCGGGCGCGCGCCGCCGCCGTGCGAGCCGCAGCGGCTGGCGGCGCGCTCGCTGCACGGCAGCGCGGCCCTTCTGGCGCACGGCCACGCGACCGCCAGGCACGCGGCCAACTCGACCGGCCACCAGCACACCCACCAGCGCCCGCCCTGTCCGGTCCACAGCCCCTACCGCATGCCGTACCGCATGGCCGACGCCGCCGCTCCAGACTGCTACGGACATCACTCTCAGGTATACATCCATCTTTAATATTTGAGATATCACGGTAAGCGGCATGGGACTATTAAGCTACGGTCTGGAGACCACGTCGCGTGATTGCAATGCATAGCGTATGTTGATATGCTGACTTGCGCGTTAGTTACGTACGAGTATGTGAGAGGTGACTTGTGCCGCTGCGTTGTTGTGGTCTAGAGACGATGTAACAGTGCCGCTCTGCGTGGCCTTCGACGGGCTGTTTTATTGGATTTATGGGAAGGTATGGAAGCGAGCTTCCTTTCGCGTAGGCGCCTACATTGGCGGCATCCGGTGTGGGTGGAGGAATGTGTGGGTGAGGGGGGGGGGGGGAGAGGAGGTATAGAGTGTGACGCTTTTCCGTGTATCGATGCGTCCAATATTTTAATGGATGCGAGGCGACACGGTGCGACACAAATGAATTTACATAAATACTCTTATTTAGGCCCGATTGCATAAAACTTATACCGAAATCATTAGGTCTCTTTTCACTAATATGTACTTTATCTCTTTCCCTGTTATCTTCTTTCTCCTTCCGCCTCTTCTTCCGAGCAATATTATGTATTCTCAAGTCCCGCTTACGGGGAAATAGGTAAAAATGGGGGGTGGGGGGCTGTCAAAAAAAAGGAATCGGAAGCTAGTTTAATATAGATTTTTTAATAGGTAATTGCTTATAACTCATAAACGCTGCGAGATATTGAAATTCTGACAATTCCCCTTTTCTCCTTCCTTTTTAGCTCCGCCTCTTTGTAGGCAAAGGATATTAAATAAAACAAAAAAGCTTACCTACTCTTGTCAAAATTTTGTCTGAAACATCATACGTACGAAAAAACAGGTAAGTAGGTATTTCTTGTAGGTATTTCCTGAGTGGCCCATGCATATTATATTAAATGTATATTAAACATGAGTCTTATATTAATCGTGCCTTTTTGCGACACTGTGACCAAAAATTTACCCACCCTCCCCATATATTATTTTGAACAGTGACTGCAAAGTCGACATTTCGCATGCGACACGATCTCTAGACCGGACCCTTGCGTCATCGCGTCATTACAACACATTTCAGTTGCGTAACGTATAACGTGTGGTTATTCAAAAGTTGCATGATTTTCAAAATCTCATTTATTATAATCGAGTCACAGCGGCGGCAACGTTATAGAGGCCTGAAGTGGTATAGTTCGCTTCAAATGCCACGACAGTGGTATAATGGGGCTTTTGATCTCGCTAGTGCGAGTTGATCGTCCGGTGGCTCGTTTCGAGCTCGTCTTCACCGGCTAATTCAATGAGGGATGGAGCGTTATAACGTTAGCATGCCGCTTTTATCACATTTCGTTCGCGGCCGGCTGCTCTATGCCTTTTACATACTAGACCTGTGCAACTTTAGCAGTCCAGTATGAACAGACCACTGCTGTATTTTTTTTAATTTCATCTAGGTACAAAAAATAGAGAATCAACGACACAAATACAAATATAATTAGACGGTAAACAATAATAATGAAATATAAATATGCAAGTGAAATATACATATGAATAGTGAATAGAAATATAAAATATAGTGAAATATAAATATGAAAAATATGCAAAGTGCAAATGAATCGGTCATTTCGAAAACCCCATAAAGTCACATTTTGCACAACATCACTTTTCTTTGGATTTGGGTACTAAAAACTCTCCCGCATACGTTTTCAATCAAAAATAGCATAAAAGTCCGGTCGTTGGTGATACAATTGCCACCTCATTTTCCGAGTAATTTCGATAACAACACGGCTCCTATTGATTATGAGTTTTAGAAATGTATGTCATTTTATTTTTTTCTTGAAAACTAACCTAACCTAATCCACGCTGTAATCGAAATATAAAGTTAATAAAACAAGAATTGAATAACTTTTTTTATTGTGCTATAAAACATAACTTTATGAATATTACACTGCTTTTATAAAAAAAGACAATTTATGCACAAATGGCGGACTTATCGCTATAGCGATATCTTACAGTCAACCATTTACTGTAAGAAAATTTACAAGAAAATTTATCGTTTTATTTGCTACATAGAATACTATAATCTGCCATAAATATATACCTACCAATTTTCATATATAAATAGTATTCGATTTTATATTATAATTTTCATATAATTTTAGCGATAACCCTTTATAGTTTATAGATATATAATTGGTGTGTTTTTTTATTCAAAAAATATTATATAAGGTATACGGTAAAGTTCTAATATATTTAAAAAAGTATCTATCCCAGGATGTTTCTGTGATTTTTTGAAAAGTGGTACATTGAATGATGGCAATGTGCCCAACAATGTACCATCTCAAAAATGTCCTTAAATCAATATCAATTCGTGAGGCTGGTGGGTTGCTTTGCATTTGATTATATACAGCAGGCTATCCTACATAATACGCAATCAAAAAAATGTTTCACGTATAACATTCTTTTTAAGTTTTTTACATTACAAAAAATAATTACCAATCTGTTCAGTAATTATATTAATTAATTATATGTTCAATAATTATCAATCTGATGGGTGGAGAACAAAATAAAAACTAACAGAAATGATACATTAAATTCCCCGGATGTTCTGCAACTCTGATATTGTATTTGTTTTGCGCTTAAAAAACTCAAGTACTGGTGGTTTTATTTTTTCGACACGTCTTTGGGCTTATACAGTATTCGATCTTCACATTCTAGCCATGTCCAGAACGCTCCAGATCTCTTCATGCAGCTTATGTCAATACCTAATTTTTGGGATAAATCCTACAAAAATACATTTCAGCAAGTATTAATATTCATACTCTAGATGGCAGGTAAGTTGTCTGAACGTCTAATTATAAGAAAAGTTCCGGATGCTTACCAGATTCTTTCTACCGGACGAGGTTCTTTGATAGCAGAAATTATTCGGAAACAAAAAATGCCTTCGTAATCTCACTTCACGCAAGCGACTGATCACTTATAAAGCAAATCGTTCTTCATCTAGTCGTGATCATGACAAAATAAATATAGTCGTACAAACTTTCTTCATGTTCACTGAATGGCGTATTTTATAAAAAAATCAGGAGTGGTTCATTGTTTGGAGAGGAGGTTATAGTTGTGGCAGTTCACGGTATGTGAATTTATGATCATATGTGTTTATCGTATGTATGATTTCATTTCGGCAACTACATAAAACAAGGACCTGTTTAGGCATTTCTTTCAAAAACAACATACCCGACATATTTATTTTTTTTATTTCTAGGAAAGTATTACATTTTCGACTGTTTTCACAACGTAAATATTTTGTAAAAACAATAATGCATTTAACTTGAAAAAAAATTAAAACATTAACTTGTCATATTTTAGGAAAATCAGTTTTTTATCCATTCTTTAAAAATCACATTTTAGTAGTTATGTTGTTTTTAAAATGTACTTTGAGTCGATTTCTGTTGTCCTTAGTTTGACAAAAGAAAAAACTAATATTTTATTGAATGGTCTCGCTTTTTTGTTTAGATATATGATGTTATATGAGGCAGAATCTGAAAAAAATATCGGTTGTCACCCCAAGGCTTTCCCGGCAAGTAGACAAGTATCCCTGCCAACCGTCATTCTCTAGTCAAAATGCTAGCTAATAACACCTACGGACATTTGGGAGTTGTCATGTACTACGGGCGAACCTGTCACCACAGGAAGGTAAAACGATATTGATCGTTCTTTCAACCGTTGTGCTAGGAACGATGTGTCATGTTTGTTTGTTTATTTATACTATTTATTGTCAAATTTTACGATGGGCGGGTTTATTATCATACGACAATCTCTTACTTACAACCCTACTATGAAGTGTTTATATGTATGAGTGCGTGTAACATGCGTGTAGAAAAAGTATGTCTTGTTGTTGCATTCGATCGACATAATTGAAATACAATACAATACAATTCTCCCAACGAAAAATGGTGGCCCAGCTGGGTATGGAACCCGGAACCTAACAATGTAAAATCAGGCGACCTAACCACTATTCCACCCGGTCGTGTCATGCGGTTTCCAATTTCAGCGTGATAAATTGAGAATAATATTGGTCCAAGTTCGGTGCCCTGTCGTGAACTTTAACTTGCCATTTATTATATAATCCTTCCCTTCCCTTCCGGATTTCGCTAGTTCAATAAAATCTTTTTCCCAGCAAAGGGTAGGCACTTCATTTCGCATCAAATAATTCAAACGATTTAATTAAATACGAAACTCTGCTTTTGGCTCCTGAAGTGCTGCTTCCGCACCACCCTGTGGCGATCGAGATTAATTCACTTCGGGTTGCTCCCTGTAATCTGATTCTGCACGTTACGCCTTATCGGTATCCGTTTTGGGAACATTTTCCATAGATACATTTCCTGTGAAATTCGTTGCTATAGCAGAAAATGGTAGTCGTAGCTTTGTCAGTAATGGATTATCGGTAGCAAGAAACATTTGATACGAAAACGTTTGCGAATTTCCTCCAAAGCCCTTACTCAATCTGTGGTAGTTTCTTGCTTTGCTTACACTAATGAAAACTCAATTCTCCGTAGCGTCAGGTGCGCATTAGATGGCGCCCTTTATTTACTCTAATATATAAACTAACCGAATGGGTGTAAAGAAAAATAGACGGAAATTGCTCAGTTATTATTAGTTCTTCGCCTATCAATGTTGTGGAGGGTAAAACGCGACGCAATTATTTTAAATATTTACGTTATGCTGATGACATGTAGTTATACGCGACAGTAAAGAATATGTATGGACAGCAATTTTGTATTGCTTCAAACGGAGGCTCAATAAACAGTTTTTCATACATTTCTCTCGCACTCTGCCCTTAGCTCTTCCCTGTATACATAGTTTTATTGCTTTTTAGATAATTTGATGTATGTTTATTTTTTTGTGGATTTTAATACGGGATTTTAATATTTTTTTGTGGATGTATATATTATTATTCCTACCAATTTTCTTTCTTTTCTTTTTTTTACTTTATTTTTGACTTTATTTTAGTTTTAAATCTAAAACTTTGACCTATTTTTTTGTAATATTATAGTCCTGTCCACCTTAGAACGGGCTAGTCCCAGTTGGGTGACAGAATCAAATAAGCATAAGGTTAAGGTTGTTTTGCCATTCGGTTCCTGTTATTTTAGTATGCAAAATCAATGATTTTATAGTAATTCATTATTAAATAAATAAATTAAAACATGTTAAAGCTAAATAAGACAATTGCAGCATCGAACCCCAGGAAATATTTTTTGACATCGTGTAGTATATGCTTGGAATGCGTTCCCAGAGGAAGTGATCAGTGCTATCTCTGTCAATAGCTTTAAAAACAAACTGGTCATTTTTCTTAGTGCAATACAGTGACTAGTTTAAAAACAAGTGCATGTGATATACACGCATCAGCCTTAACCCTTGGAGTAAATGGGTATTTTCATGGATGCATCTGTCTCTTTTGCAGGATTTTCGGCGACATCGACCTTAAAGTACTATAACTACGAAACTACTACACCAATCATAAAAAGAACAACTGCACAATGATTGCATTGAAATTTCGAATATAGAATATTGAAATATCATTTTGTAAAACAATTAGATAATTATGAATAAATATGAGAACGTCAAAGAAGAGAAAAAAACGCGGAACCAGATCTGGTCGTATCATACTCAACGGATAATTGTTTCAGAACCAGATTTGGTCGTATCATACTCAAGGGGTTAAGCTGCTAATGTATAATATAATAATAATGTTCTTCCATTTTGTTATGGTTAGCTGTAAGATATTGCTCAACGCAATGAGCTCGTCGATTTAATTGATTAAATAAATTATTATTATTGTTATTAAGATAGACTTATGAGGCCGACTGCATGGACATTCGACGCTATCTCGACCCGCTCACTCGATACTGCGAGTTGAACCAACTGGACCTCTATTTTTAATAATACGCTTCTAATAATAATTGACAACTGTATGGATATTCCATAGCATACGTAATTTTTACTTAGTAAAAGGTTTTTTATGGCTTTAACAATCCGTGTCGTAAATTAAAATAACATAAATAAATAAACAAATTTTACTCAAAGGGGAAATGTTAGGTGCCTAATAGGAGATACGCATTTAAGGAAATGAGCATTCTAAAATTCTGGAGCAAACTGACGAATACGTTCTTAATTATTAGTAATATTAATTATGTCCAAAAAAATAACCTAATGTCGATGTTATTGAATTTACCGAGCAGAAGGAGTACTCAAATTATGACTAACGTATAGAAGTTGTCTCGTAAACCGGGCGAATATGTGAGGTTTTATAGTTTATTCTTCTTCTTCTTCTTTTGAAGTGCCTCTCCATTACTGAAGGTTGGCCGTTAGCTCTGAATACTTTTGGCGGTCTTGCGCCATCCGGAAAAGCTGTTCCGTACTGGTGATCACGGTCCACTCTCTGACATTGCACAACCACGACTTTTTCCTCCTTCCACGGCGTCGTTTACCCTCAATTTTGCCCATGAATATCAGTTGAAGCAGCTGATATTGATGGTTTATATTTGTTTTATATAGTTTATACCAGTGGTTAATTAAACAAATTGTTGTGGACCGTAGTTATTCAAATAAAACTCACCGTTGCTTATGCTCTGCATTTTCTGAAAAGTAGGCAATGCGGACGTTGGGCCACGAGAATAATTTCAAACATCAACGCATGACGCTGAATGTGCGCAATTTTTTGACATTCTAAAGATTCTAAGTTTCTCTATTCTGAGTTGACAAGTTTATTGTATTGAATATTCCTGAAGATCTCGAGTACGGCCCTGTTCGTTTTAAATTAGTTCCACTGCATCCGGCCCGGCGGTCTCTCTTATTACCACCGATTTGTCACCGTCGCAAGCCGACTCCTGGCCCTGAAGCCCTGGATTCGCGACGGTGCATGTCTTCGTGCAGCGGCGTGAGCTAGATAGACCGAGGGGCCGCAATATCTTGACGCAACGACGACACCCCATCTTAACTAAGTTAAATGAACGATTTTATCATGCCGATAGTATTAGGCCCTTACCTATGAAGTTGCCGTTCTAAAAAGAAAATTACAGACCGAGAATACCGTATGAAGAAATATATTTAATTATTACTAGTATTATTGACCATTATCTTTAATAATACTGCATTCAAAGAGAAATGCGAGATTATTGCCTACAAGCAATATTCTAAAGCTAACCTGTACTAATTGGCGAACACTTTTTGCGGACTAACTTAACCTATATATTACAAAAGTTCTGAAAATTCAAAAAGCATTTAATTCTTTGTGGGCGTATAATGTGCCACAATAAAATAAACTAATGCCTTTAAAAACGAAAAGCTTTGAAACGGAGAAGAATCGTACACATGCAGCATGTCAGGTTCATGTTAACAGTCTACAAAATATTCGAAACAAGTTCGTTTGGTTTAGTTTGGTTAAATTTTAAAACCAAAAGTTATAGTAATAATACTAATGAGGCGACCCTTCTATTAAAACTATATTTGATATCATATCGGCGCAACGTGAATGATGTTCTACGCCTTTATAAAATAATGAATGGCGTATTTGATTGCTCTGACCTGGTGCGCGAAATCAATATTTTGCCCTAATGAGAAAAACGCGCCAATTTGACCTTTTTCGATTGCTACGTTTTATAACGATTGCACCCAGAAATGGAGTACTCATTCGCTGCTGTGAGCCTTATAACACCCATTAAAATGGTTTTTATATTTTTAATAATTCCATGAGCACCTATAAATACTCCGTAATTGAAATCCTAGCCAATACAATAAACTAGCTTTTTTAGCTATTTGTCTAATGATTATCACTATTGTTATACGTTACAAAAACTATTATTACTATTATATGCACTTACACTCCACATTCACACACTCAACCCACTCTCTCTCTCTCTCTCACACACACAAACACGCTAAACTCAAGCATCTAATAGTAAAATTTTAGTTTTAGTAGTTCAATGTAACTTCTGTATGTTTTTTAAACTCCATAATCGGTTTTATTTTTAATTAATCTTTATTTTTTATGTACTTTGCTCTGTAATTTCTTAAATAAAGAATTTAATTGAACTGAATAAATAAAGAATTTATTGATTGACTACTATTATTGATTGACCCCTATTATATTTACAGTCTTGCTATTTTGTGGAGAGAAATCAAATAATGCTTTGACGGCAGTTTTCATTGCCTCTTTGGAGTTAATATTTTTCCTGTGTAAAAAATATCCAAATGTCGGAAAAATTACAATCGGCTGAAGCAATATCTGGCGAGTATAGGTGACGAAGTCTCGTTTAGATTATTTTCTGTGAAGCATTTTTTTATATTTTTAGATTGCTGTTTGAATTATTTCTTGTATTATTAGGAAAATTAAATTGTTTTAATGAACTTTAAACGGGTTTTGTATGTGACGTTCTGATAACCGTCACTCGTCATTTTATTCAGCACAACTTTACATACGGCATATTTGTATAGCCTCAGGTTAAGAAGATATTTTCACATCTATAATAATTATTTTACCATAAACGAGCGGTTTAATCAAATGCGGAGGATTACGTGACTCGTTTCAAGATGGCGCGGCGGTGGAACAGCTCTCTGTCCGCCGCGCTAGGCAATCGTTCAATGTAAATCTAATGCGAGTCAATCGCGTTTAATATAAAGTGAATTAAAGATAAGAACTCGCCCATCACACCTGCAAAGCAGAAGCTAGACGGAGGTGGCCTCTCATCTTGTTTTTCTAAGTTTTCGGCTGTAGAATATAAACCTCATCCACCGCCATCCCCTTTACACCATTTTTTCGCAATTCTCATGAAAAGACCTAATTTAATTTTTCATATTTAACCTTTTAAATTCACAAACCGGACACCTGACAGGCCGTCGTAAAGGCCATAGATTAGTGATTTTCAAAGTGGGGGGCGCGCCACCCAAGGGGGGCGCGCCACCCAAGGGGGGCGCGCCACCCAAGGGGGGCGCGCCACCCAAGGGGGGCGTGAAGACATTCCAAGGGGGGCGCAGGCTCCTGAGTGATACAGTACAATGGACACGACCTACCCCTTTATACGTACCACAGGTGCCGTACAACCCTTATATACCTAATATTTCTACATTTCTCTTTATCAATAGAATAGGGTCCCCCGCGGACAATTTCGAGAGCAAGCTTTGGAAATTCAAAATGATTCTGCTGCCAAATACGATTTTGAAAAGATGGATAAAACATTGTTTTGGATCCATTATTTGAAAGTTTAACCATCCAAAGCAAAGCAAGCGCTGCATTTGTATTAACCTTTTTCAAGCTCTTATTTATGCGAAAAGGCATTTTCATCAGTTGAAAGCATTTAAAACGAAGTATAGAAACAAACTCGATAATGCCGGAGATGTACGCTGCACTTTCTTCAATTCAACCAAGACTTGTCAATCTGATTAAAAATATGCAATTTCATTCTCATTGATTGATTTCTTTTTTAACACGCTTTTATTAGGTCGACCTCTATGTAACTGTGTAATGGAATCTAAGGTAACTAATTTAACCATCTTCCAAGGATCGTAGCGTCATTAAAATTGGCAGCTGTATGTAGTTCTGATGACAATACAATAATATGGTACTGTCGAACTGATCTGATGATGGAGTCGGAAGATATCAACTGGAACTTCATGATGGAACATCGTATCATAGCTGTGTTTGGACTTGTTAGAAATGTCTTGGAATGAACTTTGACCACGATTAGGTTTCAAGGTCTGATGATGAAGCCGGAAGATTGGCATTTTTTGGTTTTTACGTGCATTTATAGAGCGTGTTTTTAGTGTTTTTTTTAAACTATTAATTTATTTACTATTTTAGGTAATTATATAATATATGAAATAAGTACACCTCTTGTTTATTATTTTTTAACACCTATAATAATAATTAATAACATGACGGGGAGGGGAGGCATGAGTATTTTCTTTTGGCAGCGGGGGGGGGGGGGGGGGGGGCGTGATACGAATAATTTTGGGAATCCCTATCATAGATAGAAGAACGACCTTTATATCAGACGCGCTTAAGATCGTACAAATTATACTTCTGTCTTTAACCGTACATTCCCGGTCTCCTCTTATAGTTCTTAAAGTGAATTTGCTTGCTTCAGCCAAACCACATCTCTTTAAGATAGTTGCCCGCGCGACAATGGCCAACTCGCGGACAAAGTGCAGTGATTTATTCATGGGCATAGTTTCAACAACTTTTCCGACAATCGCCTTATACTTGGGCCCGATTTCTCATTTGCTTTCAGCGCGGGCCTCGCTTCAACCCGTTAAAACTATTTTCAAAGGTGTGAGGCGATACGAGTTCATATTAAAATTTTAATTGACGTGGATGTTCAAGAAGCAATAATACCATTCAAAGTTATTATTAATTATATCGTTTCCTTGCTCAGCTCCACTCGTGTAGTCCCATCCTTTTCTGCCTGTGGGGAGGATTTTTTCTAGACGCGACTGGAATTCTCCTGGCAGAGACATCACACACACTGATCACGCGTTCAAAAATTAACTTGGGATGCGTACCAAAATCAAATGAACAATTGATAGTAAGTCGCGCCCTGGATGATAGGCGCTTTAGTGAAACAAGTTTTTTTTAAACACATGAATTGGCCGCCCCTCCTAAATTGCCGACCATGGCAGATACCCCCCCCCCCCCCTCCTATAGATCCGGGTCTGCTGCTGGCAGAGGAGTACACTAGAACGGCTTTGCGCGGAAGAATAGAAGGATGAGTGAAGATAAAAATAAAATTAAAATAAATAAAATTTTGGCGCAAGCGTCTTCCGTCTGTCGAGAGTCGTCCTCTTCCAGATGTTTGCGAAAGAGCTCTTTTTACTGCACTGAAGTTGATTCAGCAGCGCTGGTTACCACTCCGAGTCTATGTCGACCGCTTCGGTCTGCTCGGGTCTCATTTCTGGTCGTTTCTTTTCTTTGCCATATGTGCACAATAAATGCGCGAACGTGACCTTGCTTATCAATCATCTGACACGATATAGCATCTTTAGCCTAGCAAAGTATAATTGGACCTTTCTGCTAACGTCATTTTCGAATAGGTGATGCTAATCAAAGTATAAACCGCGATTGCCCGCGGAATGACCTAAGAATGTCAATTCCATCAATAATATAATAATATATTTTTTATGTACACATATTTGTAGTTATTCTATTTAAGTATTTAATGGGCCCGATTGCGTTTCTTTGTGAACTAAGACTAAAATTAGTCCAAGCGAACGAGACAAAGCAATACGTTAGAGCGGAATATAAATCGAACGATCGTCGATAAATACTACCTGTCGAACTTATACTCGTCCGAATAAATTCGAGCATATTTCTTGCGGTGTAAGTTTCAGATGCTTTGACCTTGGCGGGCAATTTTAATGCGAAAAAGTGACAACCGGTCATCTCACATTCCACTCTAGCGTATTGCCCTGTCTCGGTCACACGGACTAATTTCCGATTTTAGTTCACGATGAAACGCAATCGAGCCCATTATATACTTAATATTACTAACTATTAATATTATGTAATATTACCTACTACTTATTGTTATTTATTAGTTACCTATATATAATTGTGATGATTTTGTTTACTGAAAGTTTATTATTTAATCTATTTTAATTCAGAAATTTTGTTTTAGACCATTTTTAATATTAGTGTTCTCCCTGGAATAGGCTCTGCTTAGTTAGGAGAGATACAAAACATGTTTAATTTAATGCCAACTATGTAATTTTTTGATCTTATAATAAATAAAAAAAAGATGGTTGAGAGAAGGCAATTTTGTTAATTGTTTATTTGAAAATTTTGTCAAGATAGATTTATATCAATGTCAATAAAACAAGATTTAGATGGATTTAGATAAATATATGACCTTTGCGACACAAATTCCTTTTCATCCATCAAAACCTTTGAAAGCTTCCCTGCTGGGCTGTGAGGGCGAATTTACGTGTAATGAAACACCAACTCGCCTTGTTAAATTTCTAACTGCGTTAAAAGCCACTTTAATTTCACGTCGGCGGGGAAAACCCGCTATCGAGATACTGCAGCACACGTGTAATTTTATTACCGCAAGTTACACCCACGTTTATTTTTGTTTTGTACCCGGTTGTATTTACGTTCGCTATCCTCTTATCTAGCAAGCCTAATTGAGATTAATAGTCAGGCAATTCGTTGTTATTTGTAGTCGATCCTTCAACCTTAGATCACTGAATATGTTTTATAGTTCTATATATTACTTTCAGAGAGTAACAAATTGAAACTGCATTGTTTTTCTTAATTAACGTATTTATTAGTTAGTAAAAAAAGTGCATGTCTGCTCCGACGCGCGACTGACGTTTACTCTTTAAGTGCGATTGTCATTGAATATACAATAGGCAAAGGGGGTAAATAAACGCATCCTTTATAATACTGAAATAATGTATTATTTTAACATCACGATTTCATGCTTTATAATTCGATTTGAATCGAACATACTGTCGCCATCTATCGAGCGGCCCTCGAAACACGTCGGTAAAACAGCCACCTGCCCCACATCACATCGAAGAATACCATAGTATAGATGTAATTCAACCTGCGCATAATAGAATGTGATGATGTAATAAGCAGACCAAATATCCCATCACTTTAACCAAATCGTTGCATAACTAGGGTGAAAGGAAACCTCACAACCCTATCTATTTTACACTATAGTATATTTATTCGATTACTTTTGGACATATATTGCCATCTAGCGTCGATGATCATTACTACGAACAAATTTATTTAAAACATCGATATCTGGTGCGCGATGATACTAAATTGAAAAAAATGAACTTGCTAGGCGATTGGGCAAATGGCTGCATTTCAACATAAGGCTACTGTTGGCGATTGTTGCTTGAGTTCATGCTTAGTCGAGATCTGAACCATTGAGTCAAGGGTATCGAATGCCAGATAGCGGCGAAGGACCTTAATACCATAAATGAATATACGATACGCATGAATAAACAAATATATTGAGACGCATGAATGAATATACGATAATTAATGTATGTAAACTGACATCAGCAATGCGATGTTCTTTCCATTCGGTACTGTTAGATGATTATAAAAATATATCAGAACAATTATATGCATATTCATACTATTCTATGTAGAGTCTAGATTTGGAGATTATTCATCATAGTCCATTTCTCCATAAAAATATTAGTACCAACAATAAGAATATTTTTAATGAAGCGAGGATAATAATCATTAATTAAATTCCTGCAACTGCCGTGTCGGTTTCTATATCTTCGGTTTCTATTTTCATAATAGTCATTTTATAAACGTTTTATGTTACGACGCCGTAAAAATACTGGCTTTGGAACTGTCGTAAAAACATGCATAAAGGAATATATTATCGTAGTAGATAAAATCTGAAGAGCGTTCGGGCAACGTACTCGTATAATGTTTTTTTTTCATTTTTTTCAGCGATTACTCCGAAAATAACAGACAAGACGTCGAGAGGATCATCAAGCTGGTATTCCGTGTCTGTCGCTGAGAGCTTTATTATTTTTAAAATTTTGTTCTTGTCATATTTCTTTTTGACGATTCATTATGTGATAGGCGATAATTGCCGATATAATATAAAAATCGGTCGTGCCGCCCCCAAGACTTTCCCTGCAAGTAGCCAAGACTGATTTTATCTGAATATTAATTTCGTAAATAAAATCGATGGGCGCCTTCTCTTGGCCGGCGGACGAAACCGTTTGGGTTGTGTTTCACAACCCCCTCGGTCGGCGCAGTTCGTTTCTAGGTTAGCCTCGGGCGGCTCAGTGTTAATATTTGATTACAACGTATGGCAGAATTTAAATATTATTAGTGTAGCTTTGTACATATATGACATATTCCAACCAAAATTTCACAATGTGATATTGGCCCAACTTTGTGATATTGTGCCAACATCTGTTTACTTAATTATAATAAATTACAATAAGCTACAAGATTAATTATAATAAATTACAATAAGCTACAAGACTTTATAATAAATTAAGCAGTGACATAAAAATCAGCCCCAATTGTCATTTGTTTAAAAGCAAAATAAATAAATGGCTGTTGCAAGAAGAGCGTTTATCTATCCATGCCATGATCGAGGTCGTAGAATAAGTTGAAGTTGACTTAACATATATTGTGTTTATATGTATGTAAGTGTGTATATGTGTATTATAATGTATTTAGTATTTCTATTTCCTATATCATGTAATTTTTATTAAAAAAAAATATTATATATATATATATATATATATATATATATATATATATATATATATATATATATATATATATATATATATATATATATATATATATATATATATATATATATATATATATATATATATATATATATATATATATATATATATATTCTATTATTATATATATTTTTAATTTATTATTATTATTATTGTGTTTGATTGGTTCATCGACCCTCGTTTTAAATGTAAAAATATAAATTGCTTGCCCTGGAACGGGTATATCCCAGTTGGGCAGCATTAGCCAGTGAATGAAAAAGGAAAGTTTTTGCCATTTGTTTTAATATTATCTTATTGTAAATGGTTAATTTGATAATTCCAATAAAAATAAATAAAATTCAAAAAGAAAATCAAGTCTATATTCCATTATTTCGAGATTGATATATGACTAGTGCGCCCCGTGTTGCGGGCGGACCGATTTCAACCATACTAATCCTTTTTTCTCAACTCTTGCCAAGACCAAATGATGCCTGCATACCAAATTTCAGCCAATCGGATTAAGCGTTTGGGCGCTATCGTGGAGTTATACATATCAAAAGAAACGTTTGCGCGTTCACAATACTTTCCATCCTGGTCTGTTGGTGGGCCGGAAAAGTAAGATATAAGAGCGTCTAATACGTTTGGCCAAGGCTACATACATAGGACACATATACTCGTATAGTGGCCACACAGTAACCCGTGTGGGAAAGCTGTGTCACTTGAGACTGCACATTCCTCTTAACTATTGATTGACTTCGACTCCTCCGATCTTTCTGTGTCACCGATGCCACATGGCGCACGTCACACTTCAACAAAATATATTTCTTAAATATGCGAGATATAAATATTAAATACACTACGCGTGTCCCAAAAGTAAGGTCTCCATGCTCCTAGCGTCGGAAAGAAAAATATTTTACTAAAGTTGGTAACATTATCGTTTATAGTAGCTTATCCCCTTTCCAATAAGAGGTATCCCGATCAGATATTTAGTTTGCGTCTGACATGCATTTAGGATTGACGCTTCTACGTCTGCCACCGCCTTGTTCTTCTGCTTGGGTTTATGGCAAATGGTACAACCATTAATACAGCTTCATATTGTGAGATAAAAAAAACTTCGCAGAGCCATCCAAAATCGATTACGAGGCATTCTGCTGAAGGGGGTTTGTTTCCTTCATGACAGTGCTCGGTGCCACGTTGCCCGTGACTCAAAAGCTCTGTTGGACTAGATCTTCCATCCCCCTACAGACCAGCCCTTGCCCCGTCTGACTACCACTTGTTTTTTTAGGAATGAAGTTTTTTCCGTCTCACAATAGGAAGCTGCATTGATGGTTGCCCAATTGGCATAAACTTAAACAAAAGAACCATGTTCCTGTCCCAAAAAAAGATAGATGATGGTGGCCAAAGTAGAAGCGTTCATCCTAAATGCTTGTCACACCCATACTAAACACCTGATCGGGTCGGGCTACCTCTCGTTGGAGAGGGGGGAAGCTATTTTATTATTTTTATTTTATTGAAGTCAATTAGTAGTTTTAAGAGAAATGTGCAGTCTCAAGTGACACAGCTTTCCCACATGGGTTACTATATATGTGGCCACTATATATTTATGTGGCCTGGATACGAAGCTGCATTGACGATTGTCCCAATTGCCATATACTACTCAAGCAGAAGAACCCCTTTCCTGTCCCAAAAAGAGATGGCGGTGGCCGACGTAGAAGCGTCCATCCTAAATGCGACACATGCAAACTAAACACCTGATCGGGTCGGGCCACCATCGTTGGAAAGGGGGGAAGCTAGGATACGCGTTACCAACTTCCGGAAAATATATTTCTTTCCGACGCTAGGAGCGTGGAGTCCTTACTTTTGGGACACGCCTCGTATTCTGTCATTTGGTTTAGTATTACCAAATACGCGTGGGAGCAGATCACTCCTCCCGGGAAGTTATTAGCGCTGGGGCGGATTCCGAGATCCCTCTTTCGCGGGGCTTACTTCCATCAAACTTTATCACCATATTTCAAGTCACAATGGGGCCGTTTAGCCACGCATCGTTGCGCCGCCTTCGGGAAAGAAATAAATTGGCCACGTCGAAGAGGTTCCTTCCTCAATAGAGCTTCGGCCGCGTTTGCCTCGCAGCTTGATTAATAATATTTCGCGTACAGCCAGTCGGGGGGCGCGAAATTACGTGCGCCGCCCGCGGACTCGACTCTCAAAGCGGGGTGGAAGAGCGAGACGACATTGGCTGGACGCGGTTGGTTAGCTTATTCGTGGAATCGACGGCGAACCTTGCCGTGTTAAAATCCTCCACTCATCAAATGAAACGAGTCTTGAGTCCCAGGTACGTCAATAATAATGAAATATGTGATGTGCAGTATGATATCCAATACCGAGTTCATTTCATTTATTTCATAAACAAACAAATCAACATTACAGTTATGACCGATTCTTTTAAATGTGATATGAAACATAAACGTGTAAATTGTTATAAGTACTTACATGAGTAGCATTAAATACGCATTAGGTATGCAAGTACAGGCATGAAGAAAAAAATAATAAAATAGAATACGTAAAGAATAAAAACAATCGATCTCATTCTCACGTGAATAAGTAGCGCAATGCCCACATCTTAAAGAGATGCGGGCTCGCTGTAAAAATATCGAGATCTAACGCTGTCGAATATATCGAATTTATGTGCCATAAGGCACGTGTAAGCAGACTCAACAACTTGAGTTGGTTCGGAAGGAGGGCGCCTTAAAAAGAGTATGTGACCGAGCTCGATTATAGTTATCCGGAACAAAGACACAAATCTTTGCTAGCTTGCGAGGAATAATTATCAACTGTGCCCGTACCAGTTGAAAAACGTAGGTCATGGTGAGCTTTTCTCTGGGCAATTTGAGAGAATTATTGATTTCTATTTCGCTCGCGTGCGCGTTATATTGTATTAAAACGATCAATAAATTGTGAAACCTCTGGAACAAGGCGTTTACATCTCGAATCCTGCAATCCTCACCAGCGACAGTTAGAGATTGTCCTATCAGACCGCATCTCAACACAATGACAATTACATATTAAACAGTACATAGAATACACCTAATCATCAGTGCATCCGATTATAATGAAATTGGCAGATACTGCGATGCTATATCGTACCGACTGCACTAACCTTTCCCATACGTTTCTAATAATGTCGATCGATACGGCTCTTTCAAATTGCACATATCATCCCACGCCGTATGTGTGAATACGCCGTGAATAGCGACCTGCTTTTAATATCTGCTGGTTCGCATAAAGGTCGCATACGTCCACACTGGTGCATTTTCATAACGCGCCCATGCGCCTTTACGTGGGAGCTATTTTTATTTTACTGGGCTTTTGAGAGATTATAATAAGAGCTCTTTTGTGGGAGATTAAAATCAGCCGCATACCGCCCTTTTGCTGTTGCAGTCTAGTCTCATTTTAAATAATAAGTACATATGACCTGGAAACATGTCACTGCTTGTTAACCATAGAATACCCAATAGAATCAGTGTGACTTTTTACAAGCTTTTATTTACCTTGCAATGTATTAGTTTATTAGTTTGTTCATGACAAATCTTGCAAGATGAATTAGAAAAACTTCCCTTCTCCTATGAAGTTGAAATTTTACTTCCTGGTTCAGTTCCGATGAGAATGCATTTTTATGGTGACCATGACCTGATTCTACACCCAGGATCGGCTCCCGACGAGGCTACTCGTCCACGGTCAACAGCACAGTAGGACGGTGTCGACTACAGCGGGCTAACCCGTCACCCCAGGCTGGTATAACGATATGTGATCATTCTTCCAGCCGTGGGATGAGCGTAGAAGACTTAGAGACAAGACAATCTACCGTCTAGCTCCGCCAACAAGCCCATTAAAGGCAGACGCCTTACGACGAGGCACCGGAAAGATACCAAGCGGACAACATCGCCTCCTAACTACCAGTTTTAATAGGATACCTCCGTCTGGAGTTAACCTTCAGGATACCTTTATCCTCCCGACTGGTTACAGGTCCGAAGTCGCTTATGCGGGCTTCGCCTATTGTAATTACAGCGGCAATTCAGTTTCATTTTGACGCGGATCTGGGCGTTCTTTGCCCGTATTGCCACATATAGAATATATTTGTAATTAATAAATATTTAAATTATAATTCCAAAATTAGTAAAAAAATTGTTTAAATGTAGTCAAAGGGAAGGGGGCTTTGGGTGG
The DNA here is from genome assembly GCA_944548615.1 of Micropterix aruncella. Taxonomy (NCBI): domain Eukaryota; kingdom Metazoa; phylum Arthropoda; class Insecta; order Lepidoptera; family Micropterigidae; genus Micropterix; species Micropterix aruncella. The sequence goes on along the minus strand of OX155959.1, from coordinate 9,412,220 downwards.
AGAGGATTGACTTGGGGGTGGGGGGGTTGGGGTTTGGCGAAGTTTTGCGCGCTCGGGCGATTTTCTGCTTGCCGGGAAAGTCTTGGAAGACAACCGCTTTTTTTTCTATTTCTCCGCATTTCAAAGTTCTCTATTTGTAATGTTCTATCCGACGTGTATTTTTCATTTCCGCGAGCAATTCTTTTTCTTTGACTTCTTCGATACGGCCTGGCTTGATTCGTGACGTCACAAACATATTATAATTTTCATCTATTCTATTGATACATTTTAGCGTATTTTATTACGATGAAGACCAAATTTAACCGGCTAAATTAGGATGTCGGTCACGGCGAATTGCTTTGTCTTCTCTCTTGCCTCGAATTACCGGAACTGAAAACAATCAAGATAATTTTTATGTAAACGTAGCCATTGTTGCGTGTCTCCCGAAGAGAATATCTAATTTCCGCTCTGCTCACGATTTTCTTATTTCCACGGCTTGTTAGGAGCTTTTTTAAATTAATAATATCTGCTACGGTTCCTTCGCTAGATTCCTTTTTATTTCAATCAGATTTTTCAGTACCTATAGCAGTATTTGGCCAGACTCGTCCTTGCATTTTAAAGTCGAGCAACTTTATTTTTAACACGCTTTTATTAGGTCGACCTGTATGTAACTATGTAATGGAATCTAAGGTAACTAATTTTACCATCTTCCAAGGGTCATGAAAATTGGCAGCTATGTGTAGTTCTGATGACAATACAATAATATGATACTGTAGAATTGATCTGATGATGGAGTCGGAAGATATGAACTGGAACTTCATGATGGAACATCGTATCATAGCTGTGTTTGGACTTGTTAGAAAAGTCTTGGAATGAACTTTGACCACGATTAGGTTTCAAGGTCTGATGATAAAGCCGGAAGATAGGCACTGACATTCCATGATGGAATATCGTATCATAGCCGTGTATATGTGAATATCGTATCATAGCCCAAATGCGTGTTTTAAGTGTTTTTTTTTAACTATTAATTTATTAATTTTCACTTTACCGGACGACCAACCGACGAGGAGTTAAAGCATTGTTATCGCGCTTAAAAAATGTTTTCGAGAAAAAGACGGATATATACATTTTGCGTCACTACATATTTACAATTCACTACATATTTACAGCAGCAAGACTACAATCAAGTGACAAAAGATTTACCATCAAAGGACATAGAGTACGGTAATTAAAAAATAGGTTGTGTCATCCCAAGAGTTTTCCGGCAAGTAGACAAGCCCCATTCCTCCGCCGCGCGTAAGTAAACCCAACCTTCAACCGCAGACATGTAGTATTTTCTGTGGTATTAAAATGGTATTTTTCCAAAAATAATATAGAATTTTCCTTAAATGGCGGACATTAAATATTATCTGTGTTGATTATATAGGAGATATTCCAACCACAACGTCATTTCGGTCTAACAAAGCACCTGAGTACCAAATTTCAAATTTTTAAGTCCAATATTTCGATCTTAAAGTATGACTAACGCGCCCTATAGTCGACCGATTTCAACCACAATCTTTTCAACTCTCGCCATGATCAAATGATGTCTGCATGCCGAATTTAAGCTCAATCGGATGGAGCATTTGGGCGCTATGGTGGAGAAATATACACATAGACAGACACACAGAAGTGCGTTCACAATACTCTTTCTCTGCCTGGAAAGTAATGGGCAACTTACCGAATCTAGAAAAGGTATAACCGCTTAATAATGTATTTAATATACTTTAGTCACTTAACAATTTGGGAACCACTGAGTTAGCCATTTGCCGATTTCATATACAATTCCGAGCACCCTATTCAAGTCAGTTAACGATAACCTTAGGGCTGTGCAAGCTCTTTGTTCGATTGAGATAACAAACGGCGAGCGATTCTATTTCAAACAAGCGATAAAAGAGCCTACAATTGCCACTAATAGGAAAAGGTACGCCGCGTAGGTAATGGAATTTCCAGTCAGTGAGCACCGCCCTATCGTTATAAGGGTCGGCGGATTGGTACTCGTATACACCCGTAAACATGCAAACACGCTACTTACAAAATAATACAAAGTAAAAGTCAAAGATTGCGGTTAAGTTTCTTGCATATGCTACACATTCGGAGTTCCATTAGTTTGCACCCCTTCGATGAAATCAAGTATTATTAATGGTTTACAAGCGCAAATGGAAATTGCCCCGGCAAAAACAGAAGGCATTTATTAAACAAGCGAACGCACCGAAAACACGTTTTCGCCGGGGAAATTCATATATCGAATTTATCGCGGATCCGCGGCGCCCTTTCCCCGTCAAGCTCACTCGGGATCGGGTGGCCAACGGATCGTTTCTAAGGATGTATGACGCTAGGTCAGCAGCTACCCCAACAGCTTCTTAGGCAGCCCAACGTTGGAGTTCATGCATCCTTCTGGCCCTTGAAAGGGGTGAATCAGTTAGGTCAAGTGAGCAACTTTTGATAAAATATTGTAAGAAAATGAAAAAAAAAAAACTCTTTTAGAAAATTAACCCTTTACTGGGAACATGATTTTAAACTACGTAATAGGGAACATCGGTCTGTGCGACCTCCATTTTAAATTATTGATAATAAAAATAAAACACACTTCTAACTCACAACATCATATTTAAGTACCAATATCAAAAAGCCTGATATGTTATGAACTAGAAAGAGTTACGGATGACAGTTATATGTATTGTCTGTTTTATTATAAGTAACACTTATGTCGTATTCGGAGCACATGTTTGCAGACCTTCATAGAACACTCTACACATATAGGATCCGAGAACCGAGTATTTGATGCATTTATAGCCTGTCTTGCGCTTCTTGGTGTATGGACAGAATTTGCAAGTTTTCTTTTTTCAAGTTTGTCCATGGCCATCGGTACCTCTGCGGAAGGTCTCAAAGACCGGTACTAATAATTAAAACTTTTTTAAAAGGCGCTAAAACAATAAAAAAGCGCTCCTATAGACACAATCGCCGTGAGTGCCGACACAGGGGGAACTAATAGGAGAATACTGGGAGATTTGGGTCGCTGAAGGGTGGGGGGGGGGGGCGGTCTGGAAGCGTTCATAAGAAACCTTAGCGGTCTGTGAGACCGATATTCCTGGTAAAGGGTTAAAAAAATAGAATTTTAAAGTATAGTATAAAAAGCGCTAATCACGATACGCCATCTATCGGTAGGTAAAATATCGCTAATATTGTTTACTAGCGATATTTTACCTACCGATGGATGGCGCAGTGCACTTAAATGCTTGTGAATATTTTATTTAAGAGTGAAGTTCCTAAAATTTTTAAATAAAAATGTTTATTTTTTTTTTTAAATTTTAATTATTTCAAAAGGCAAAATATCGCTAATATTGTTTACTAGCGATATTTTACCTACTGATATATGGCGCAGCGCACTCAAATACTTGTCAAACTTATATTTAAGTATAAAGTTCCTAAAATTAAAAAAAAAACATTGTATTTATTAAATGTTGCTTAGTTGATCGTACTGATTCACCCCCTTGAAGGATGCCGGTTAATTACATGTCACCTGTATATGAAATGTATAAATACATTATTATAGCGATTCAGAAACCACATTAATATCGCTTTTAAGTTATGCAATATTATTCTACTGTATTAATATTTTGAGCATTTCTTAACATGCAGAAGATGCTTCTCTGGCGGGTCTGTAAGAACGTGTGCCCGACGGAGCGTTCTTCGCATACATTCTGATTACTTGCTTCCCCGGACGAGTGAGTAACAAAAGGCCTCATGATGAAAGCAAAGGCAACCTCCGCGCGGAGGCCGTGCAGGAATTGATTGTATGTAGATTCCCCGCGGCGCTGCTTCCGTTTTTGCCCGGTATATTTAAACCACAGCTGCCGCACGCTAAGAAAACGAACGGGCACAGAATTTTCTCTGAGATACTGCCCGTCGCTACTATTAATCTACAGTACCGTGCAGTACCTACTATCAATTGGAACAAAGGGTATTTTTCTTCGAAAAGTGCTTTATTGGACATAAACATACAAAAACAGTATTGGTAGTTATAGATATACAAAAACAGTACTGTTAGTTTTGATATACAGAATGTTTCGCAGAAAAACCGTAATTTTTTTTTGATTGATTAGGGAGGTGATTTGCTCGCTTTTGCCCAGATTCTATTTCAGCTAAGATGAAATACTTGGCTGAACACGTTATTAAGCGTTTAGGCGACATGATACTTGGGAACGACCATATCTGAAGAATTTTAGTTTTATGAGTTTTTTTTTAAAATTCAAGCATTAATTTTTAAAAAGTTTCTAAGTGAATCCCTCGATAAGGAACTAATTTAAAATTTGGACTAAAAAAAGTTGCTCAATGCCTTGGACATTAAGGCTTTAAACTGACTTAAAAAACTTTCAGGCGCGATTAAGCCTACAATGTAAGCGGTGAGTGTGTTTTATTATAATTTTATTATATTGACTGGTTAATTTTATATAGCCACATTTTTTATTTAGGCCCTAAATAAATTACAATTAATTAAAACGTGAGACCGCTCTGGGAGTTACGCTAAATATTCTTTGCCATTAATACCCTTATACCACCACTGCGTAAAGATAGTTATTCTGCTAGCGCTGCGATAGAACGTTTAATATGCGCCTGGTAGCAGTTTAGCCAGTTTAGCGGCACGAGCGGACGTCGAATCACGCTTGACGCTTTGTCAACGGTGGATTTTTATTGGTCAAACCCTTCAAAATTTGCCCCGCCTATTTTTTCGCGTGTCCGCCCATTTCGGATATTTTTCTGAGGTCTCATGTCGCCCTAAAATTGCAAAATATTTTATTCAATAATTACATTTTTTTAGTAAATTATCTTCATAGTTTTATTTCAACAATACAGTTGTTTGTTTGATTCGTACACAAGGTATAGATAAAATATATAGAAAATATCACAAACTATAGACCTATATCGATATCATCTATCAGCAGGAAATGTAACTACATAGTACCGAGTGAGTGATTTTATCTTATCCCAAAAGCTAAAGCGGTAAATAAGTGTTGTGGATGTAACAGAAACAGCAAATAAGTAAGACGATCAGTGTGCGGGTGTCGAGTAAGATTTTGCGTCTGGGCAGTTAACATTATTTTTGTTTTACGTCGAGGCTATCTAAACAAGTTTATAGATGAAAGAGGATAATAGATAAGCAATACAGAGATAGATGCTCAGTGTATAAGTAGCACGCAATATTTTGCCTCTGGGCCGTTGTCATTTCTTTGTCTTTCGTTAGGGTGCTCCGTTTTAGGATGATTTTCGTTTTGACTTTCTGTCTGTGATACTGGGCTATATCGATTTTTACTTTACGATCGGATTTTATTTGTACTATTGATTCAAATAACGATATTAGCTTTTTAACCCTTCAGGCCTCGGCCCCTCAGCCGACTGACAAGTTGCTGTCCCAAAAAAATTCAGTAAAAATTTGTAAAAAAAATGAATTACGACACTGTCTCACCAAAACATTAATTTCTGCCAAACCACTGTAACCATAATTAAAATGAAACATATTAACATAATAAAACATAATAAAATAAAACAAATTTAATTAAAATAAAATTAAAACGGGGCCGTCACGCTGAATCGTGTTGTGGTCGATATCGGCCAATCGGTACTAACCTAGTTCTTCATCATAAACCCTATTCAAGAAGATTTAATAACTAGTTGATTTCACAAAATTATCCAGATATACAAAACTTCGGATTTGTATGATTCTAATGATTTGAACTTTTATAATATTACTTCTTTATACAAGCACAAATAATTATTATAAGGCCCTAGTTGTTACACCCAGGGTATACATTTCTCCTTTCACGAACTCGTGACAAAGATGTATTTGACGTGTGTGGAAGATCTTTGTCCAGGTGAAACCATGTTCTTTTGTTATAACCGGGAAAGTTTCGCACTTCAGGTACCAAGTCATCCAACATCTCTGCATAAACTTTCTTTTGAGACATGATGTATGTGTTATATTTGAAACCGCATCCCCTTGTTTGCGCCCCATTCAGCCACGTATTGAGAAGCGTCTGCCGCAGCATACGCGTATACGCATGGCTCGAGAAAAGCGTTATCGCGTGCCGTGCGATATAGATGGATTGTGCCTATCGGAATTGGGACGTGAACGTTGAGGCCGGGCTCGCTTAATCGAAGGCATTGTCTAAGGGGTGTGACCGAAATAATTCCCTCTCGACATACACAAAGGCTGCAGGGCGACGATAAGGACCTCGCGTTCGGCAGAAGCAGGCAGCGTCGGGGAACGCCGATAACTCTATTAGGCTTCGAAGTGGTACCTAAAAGCAGTGGCAGACACTAAGAGGCGCTGAAGCAGGAAACACCAACGACATATTAAATGATATATTTTAGTTTAGTTTCTAATACCGCCTTTTATTTTTTTACATTGATACTATGATTTCCGTCAAGGACCAATTCTACTTCTTATTAGGGTGCCTCTACAACTAGTGAAGGTTGGCAGTCAGCTCTGTATACGTCTTTTTAACCTTCGCCAGGCAAAATTATTCGGCGACGCTCGTAATCTCTGTCCATTCGCGAATGTTCCACATCCAAGATTTCCGTCGACGGCCAGATCTCCTCTTCCCTGAAACTTTTCATATCATAATGAGTTTTAAAGTTAGGCACCTGGCCATTGCATGCTGCTCTGGATTATTGTTTTTTTTCCTTCTTTAATTTATATTTTCCCTGTAACCTCCGAACCTCACTTGAGAAATATCACTGACCTATATCTCGGCCGTGCTTATCAATTAGTTATATAACGGCTTTTAACTCATTTATTTAAAATAAAATCTTTGACCGCTTAGAAAACTTCTTCAAATTCTGCAAGAAAATCGTTTATTTTTCAATTTAGCATACATCACTGTTTAAAGTCTACGCCGGCTCACGAACAGTGCGACTAGAGCCTAAAGTGAACTCCTAACATTTTTTTGCCACGAGCCGCCACTGCCAAAAAGCTTTACCAAACAGGGAAGCTATTGTTTACCAGACGTAGCCGTGGAATTTGGCGACATATTGTCGCTGAAATCTGCAAAAGAAGAGACACAAAACATTTTTGTTAAATCTACAGTGGAAGCCTTAACACCTTTAAGAGCTAAGCTAAGACCAGAGCCTTTAAGACCTAAGTTAGGGCCCTGTGATAATCGACCATCTTTGAGGGTGATATTAGTATTCTTACGAATGAAATTGGTATAAATTAAACATATATACATAGATTTGTAACCAATGACCCAAGGAGCAATACTATGTTCTATGTAGTGAAAAAGCTATGGCCTATTGCGGTAATAATAATTGATTGATATGCTACTTAAGATTTTTTTATTTATTGGCTCGTAACGATTAACTGTTAAGACTAGCCACGCGTGAGAGAAATGTCTAAAGTATACGAGCTGCAGTCACGATGTGTCGGAAGTAAGGCGACTATCACTGAGCTGAGGCGGGGAGCGCTGTGGCCAGACGGCAATCGTAGACTGGTCATCACGTAGCACACTCGAGCTGTGCGGTACATCACGTAGCACACTCGAGCTGTGCGGTATGTTTTTGCTGTGAGGTCGATCGGGCTTAGGACCAACTTATGTAATATTGCCCATAAAGGCTTTTTCTGCAAGGATCATAATACCCGGTATATAAAAAAACTCTCATTATCTCAGATCAATGAAACGAATACACTCTAAGCAATTGGAAATTTTTCGCAGTTTATTAGTTATTTACTATAATTCGACAAACACTTTTTGCTGAGCACAATGTTTACTTAATGTCTCTGAAAACTGATGAATTTTGAAAGATTTCCAACTCGTTTAAAGGATTCATCAACCGATTGACTTACACATTGACACTAGAAAATGTTAAAAGTCGAAATCTGGAAAACAATAAAGTCATTTTGGCGCGTTTTTATTTATTTTATTTTATTTATTATTTATTAGTTACATACACATTCATATGCAAGAGCACAATAGAAAAGAATTTACGATGCAGAAAATACCGTTTTATACTTTTAAATTTAGGTATACAACTGTCTGAGCCTAGGAGCGCATAACTTAAGTATAAAATGTTTGTTTTTCTGATGTGGCCAGTAAAGTGCAACCGAGCCCAGAAATATAAATTAACCTAAACGTGATGTTTCTATGCGTATATTTCCCATAAGATATAGAATATTGTTTAATAAAACTTTATTCACATGAATGTTAGGATATTTGTCATCTAACTAGTCATATAACATTTATATTTAAAACATTTATAATTATGGGGAGCAAAGAAGTGATAACTTTTTAAGTAGGTAGTTAAAATATGCGGGTCTAGATAACATATCGTTATTCCAGTCAGAATGCGAGGACCGACCCTTGACGTCACATATCCTTGCCACTCTGATTAAAATGTAACTTTTTAAAAAGCTGCGTTTAATTAGACCCGATGCGCGGAGTCTGTAGACGATTATATACCCCCTTACTAACGTTTTTTTATATATCAAGAACCTTCATATTTATTCATATTAAATTTCTATATTATATAATGTAATGTATGATATATATATATGTATTATTTATCATTTAAAAAATATAAAACGATGGAGGGTAACATTTGTATTTTTCTGTCTTTTCCTTCGAATAATATTATGATAATTACCGTTATGTTTTTACACTACAATTGTGTAAATTATTACAGTGTGAAGATGCGATTCCACCAGTGTGCAGAACTGTGCGGCACTGCAATGCACATTGTGCGACACAAATGTTTATTCTGGTCGACTCACTAAAGCAAACAATAACAAATTGTGCGCGAACATTCTAGAAATGTTCGCGCACATCTGTATACTTTTGTGCGCGCACACATGCAGGCAGTGGACTCGCGTCGACGTGTACAAACCTGTTGTGCGCGAACTCAGTCTTGCTTCCGCTACCGGAGTGAAAACATTGATTTGTGCGCGTACATTGTTAATTAACCAAGCTAAATATGGATTGGACGAATGATAAAATTATTAATTTTATTCAAGCTATTGAAACTTATCCTGTATTATGGGATTCTAGTCACAGTGATTATAAAAATAAAAACAAAAAACACGACGCCACTCAAGAGTTGGCGCAAAGTTTCAATTGTGACTCGACTGAGGTAATGAGAAAATGGAAGATTATTTTGGCTCAATACCGAAGAGAAAAGAAGAAAATCGCGGACTCAAAATCTTCAGGTTCTGGGATTTTAGATATATATAAGCCGAAATGGTTTGCTTATGCATATTTGAATTTCTTTCATGGAAGGGATGAGCCGAACGTCACCCGGCCTCACCCAACATCGCGGTTTCTTCCTTCGTTTCTTTTTAAGGAGACTACATAGTAAAACACATGCTGCAGCACAAAGCACTACGTTTTCCTGCCCGTTCATATTAACTACTGAACTGTCTCGGCAGAAACTCTGCTCAGTGAACATGTTCGCGCACAAGTGTGCTGAACTGTGCGCTTACAAAAGTTACGCACAGCCTTACCAGTGGAGACGGAAGCCAAATGCGACACCAGCTTAGTACCTGCACTGTTGGAGTTTTGCACAAAATGTGTGCAAGCAAATGTGCTGCACACTATTTTGGTGGAATCGCACCTTAAGAAACCCCGTTAGATGTGCATAGCGCCGTTTGTTACTTGAGCTCTGTTTGTCTTAACCTGTTGTTTTTTAATATTCTATTTCTTTACCCCTTTAACGTCCATATGCTTTGCGGTAGAGTAGAGAAATTGTTGATAAATAAAACGTTTAAAGGGCGATGTAAATAACATGTATTTCAAGTTTTGTTAAAATTGTTTTTATAGATTTTGTATAAATTGTTGGGACATAAGTGTCTTTGTGGTTAATAAAAATGCAAAGTTACAACTTCTTCAAAAATTTTAATATTTTATTATTTAACTTAGAAATCATACATACTAAAAACAAATCTAATTGAAAAAGTCGCCATAAATATTTTATTTATCTATCTATCATCTATCACCAGAGTTCGTTGGTCGTTTGCAATATTACAAAAAAAAACGGTATATTTTTAAACAATAATTTATTTTTTTGCTTATTAGGATGTTGATTTCTCAATAACATATTAAAAATATAATTCATAAATTATTCGTATTCTACAATTTATAAAATGATTTTGAAGTTATGGGACACATAATATGTCGCATGGTCGTTAAAGGGTTACCATATTTTTATTTATTTTCATTTATTTATTTAAAATCACCAGAGTTCTGATGGGCATTTGCGATATGTAAAAAAATACGACATATTTTAAAACAATATTTTATTTTTGAGAATATTTATTCTGATGTCTCAATAACATATAATTTATAAATATGAAGTTATTCGAATTCGATAATTTATAAAATTATATTAATTTTAAAAGTGTTATGGGATACGTATGTCCCATGGTCCTTAAAGGGTTAACTCAGTAATGTTGTGACGATATTTCTTTGTACAAGCATTAAATTAATAAAACAAATTAAAAAAAAATGCAATTTAATAGGAACCCGCATAATTAACCTACTTTTGCTGTCCCGAGAATGGCCTTAGTAACATAGGCAACTAGAGTTGTCGACTACAACGGGCGAGCCCGTCACCTTAGGAACTTTTAACGATTGGTCGTTCTATCTCCCTGGAGTGAGCGCAGAAGACTTGGACAAAACAGTCCACCGTCAAGCTCCGCCACAAACCCGTAAGAGGCCAACGCCTTAACCGCAAGATAGCCAGGAGTGTTACCCAGCGGGCTTACACTCATGCCCTTACTTCCAATTGCGACCAGATTACTCCAGCCTGTCGATTGGTTACGAGTTCGAGGTCGCTTGCGCGGTCCTCTCCCTTACGAAGCGGTGAAACGGTGTATACCGAATCTATCGCGGACCACGGCATCCTTTGCCCGGCTGTTCACCCAGGATAAACAGCCGGGTGAACAGCCGGGCAAAGGATGCCGCCCGGCTGTTCCAACCACCTCCGCTCTATAGGAAATAGTACTGCTTCCAGACTCCCCCGTTACTGACTGTTAGTCAGAGTGCGCAATCGATTGGCTTATACCACACGGCGCGCAGACCGTCCAGAAGCGCCAGAAGGTTGATTTTTAGGGGAAACTAACCCTAAGGCCAGAGTCCTACCCAGGCTCGCACTTCATGCGTGGAGGCCGTCGGATGGGTGTTGACCCGTGAGTGTGACCAACCCTGAACAGAATGGGTCTTCGTGGCCAACTCAGCAAGGGCCCATTAACTACCGGTAACTCCCGGTAATGGAAATACTGCCCAGTAACATAGGCAGTAATTCTCGTTGGAATGCTTTAAGTATATTGTATATAGTTCTAAGGTTATACGCTTAACCACTTCGCGCATCTATGTCATACCCCTGTCACCAGACAATGAATAATGTGAACAAAACGACGAGACCAAATTCAAGAATAATCTCACGGAAGCGACAGCTTATTTTCCCCATCGCCTGTCTGTGAAAATATTCTTGTCGATTGCCGTAAATCATCGCAATGCCGTATGCGCGACCCTTTCTGCTCCGCGTAGGATAGTGCGGTGCAAATGCGGCATTGTTGCCATAAAATCCACGACAGAGATTTACGCCGGACATAAACACGTTTCCGCGAGTTTATGGTTCATCTCATCGGGTGAAATATTTTTATCGTTTCTTGTGGACCCGGTGGAGAACTTTCGGTGTTTCAGTTTGTTCCACTTACCTGCTCTATTAGCTAATTAGTTCGGTAGTAATTATGAACGAAAATTCATCAGTTCTGCAGAGAGTAGGAACTAGTAAAGATTATTTTGCCTTGTTTTAACAGAAAACTCTCTAGAGAATTAGCTATCTTACAATTCGATGAACGGCCAAGCTTCGTTCGCTGTATAATATGAATCGTTCGGTGTTTGGATATGTTTGGTAGTAACGTAGTAATTATTTTGCTTTCCCGGCCCATAAACCGGCCAAGAGGTAGTATGTGAACGCAATATTTTTCGAGATGGAGACGGAGTCTGTCTGGCTGTATGTATGTATGTATGTCTCCAGATAGAGATGTTCTACCAAAACTGGTAGCCAGGGCGCGAGGTTACCTTTCTAGTGCCTCGCCATAAGGCGTTGACCTCTGGCGGGTTCGTGTTTTTTGCTGGTCGGTAGATTTGTATCGTCTACAAAGTCTTTTACGTTCATCTCACGGGAGATAGAACGATCATTATCGCTAAAACTTCCTGGGTTGAAGGGGTTCGCCCGTTGTAGTCGACAACCATATGTGTGTATTAATCCCTTCACGATATCGCCGAAACGCTGAATCCGATTGGGGTGAAATTTGGTATGCAGGCTTCATTTGGTCAAGGCACGAGTTGACAGGGTTGTGGTTGAAATAGGTCCACAAGAGGGCGCACTAGTCATATATCAAACTCGAAATATTGGACTTTGAGTAGTGTTATTAAGTACACAGGCGCCTTTTTGGGCGATTTTACAGTATGAAATTTGGTTGGAATATCTCATATAAAAGCTTCACTAATAACATTAAAGTTCTGCCATACATTTTATAGAAATATTAACGCCAAGCTGCCCGAGGCTAGCCCAGAAACGAACTGCGCTGCGCGAGGCCATTATGTAAGGGAACCTAAACGGGTTCATCCGCCGGTCTAGAAAGGGCGCTCATTGATTTTTTTTTCTTTAGGCGGACGAACCAGTCTTCCCAATATGTGTTAATATTAATTCGAATTACAATATATATATTTTTAAATATTTTTTTTATTTATTTGGTAATTTACAATTATCTACAGTAAATTAACATATACAATTACAATATCATAGCCGAGAATCCAGTAGAAAAAAACTGATAACCTGTTATGCCAGAAACTGCTGCCAGTGATCATATTTTAATGTGGCCTAACTAGGCAATAGCCTGTTCTAAGGTGGATATTTAATTTGGTTTAAATATATTATGAACCAATATAATAAAACTAAGTAATGTAGAATATATAAAATTTAAGAGAATTTATACTCTTAAGAGTTAATTCTTATTAATTCTTACGAGCTGGAAAATTGAATATAAAATTCATAATATAAAAGTGAAATTGATAATATAAAATTGTTAACTTTACCATAATCATAAAAAAGATGCACAATAAGCTAATATTTAGATGATTATAATTGCTTAAAAAGAGTAATCAAACTTAATTATAAAAATTAAATAATTAGTAAAAAAAATAAATAAAATGGGAATTAAAATACAAGGTGAGATGATTGATATAAAATAATATCATAATTAAAAATGATTTATAAATAAAAAGTGTGTAAGTTATAAAGTTGACATTGGTTAAAAATATAGTAATATAATCAAATTTAATTATAAAAATTAAAATTAAGAACAAAAAATGATTTAAATGAGTACATAATAATAATAATTATTATTATTTATTCCGTAGCCGACGATTGGGGAGGGGGTCGCCCTCGCAGCCAATACGCTGCTGTCGGTGCCGCTGGATCTCGTACTCCATTCACCATTCGCTTCCATTCTTGACGATTTTTTGCCACGTCTCGAGCATCCCTAGCCGATAATCGTTGATTTTTAAGGTCGTCTTTGATGTTATTTAGTCAGGTTTTCTTCGGTGCCGATCGCTGAATTCTCCAATCTGTCGGACGGTCTCGCCAAAGAAGTTTACGTGGCAAGCGATTATCGTTCATTCGTCAAACATGGCCGAACCATCGTAGTCAACGTTTTTGTACTTCTTCTTCGATCGATCGATCACATCTTTCTCTAATGGTCTCGTTTCGAATTCGGTCGCGGAGGGAAACACCGAGAATAATATATAAGTATTGAAATAATCATTTAAATGAAAGAAAGTTTTGCAATGCTAAAAGCTATCATACAGGCCAATAATGCGATGAGAATATAAATATTATGAAATAGGTGTTTTTACAAAATTTAATTTAATAACCATTACATACATACCATTCCGTACATACCATTCAGACTTTTCTGGACATGTTCTGGACATGTTCTGGACATGGTCTGTATAATCAATTACATGTCTCCAGCAGTTAAATACTAATTAGTCAACAAATTACGTACGTAATATCAATTATTACTTTTTTGAGATGAAACATTAGAAATGGAAGTTATAAATTCCTACAAGTAAGCAAAATGTAATCAAGATATTCAATAAATGCACGAAATGCAATATATAAAGGAAGTTAACTTAAAGTTTTCCATCAAATAGGTAGGTAATTGTATGTATCTCTCATTATCGCAATAGAATTTCGTCTTCTATTGCGATAATGAGAGGTCTGGCAAGTACGGTGGGTGACCAAGAGTCTGCAGCCGCAACTCCTGCAATTTTGCGACTTTTGACAGTGAAGTCTGTGGTTATACGTCTTCATGCAGAGGCAGTGGCGATGAGCGATTGACCAGGCTCGGTTATTTAATCACGAGCTTCTCCATCATTGTTTGCAGTTCTTAAAAATACACATTTACGGTAACTGTATAGCCAGACTGCAAGAAGCTGTAATAGAAAACTCCGGCATATGATAACATTTTTTTAAATAATGCAACTTTTCCATGGTTGCACATTTACCATGGTTACCGTAATTACCATGGTTGCACATTACTAACTTTACCATTTTCAACGTTACCATGGTTGCACAAACGGACATATTTCAGCAAAAACAAACGACGCAAAGACAAATAAATAGCTGATTCTTAAAAAAGTCAAACCCAAGTTATCCAAGTTTAAAGTGGCCAGTAGGGCGGTGTCGACTACAGCGGTCGAACCCGTCACTTCAGGCTGGTATAACGATATGTGATCGTTCTTTCAGCCGTGGGATGAACGTAGAAGACTTAGAGACAAGGCAATCTACCTTCTAGCTCCGCCAACAAACCCGTTAGACGCCAAGGCCTTACGGCGAGGCACCGGGAAAGGTAACCAGCGGGTAGCCTCGCCCACTAACTACCAGTTTTGGTAGGATATCTCTGTCTGGAGTTAACCTTCAGGATACTTTCGTCCTCCCGACTGGTTACAGGTCCGAAGTCGCTTATGCGGCCTCTGCCTGCTGTATTACAGCAGTAATTCAGTTCAAAGTGGCCAGTGTGAAAAAAAAGCAATTACCTGGGTAACGCATATGCTGTTGAAATTCTGTTTAAAAAAAAACATTTTTGTAGCCTACATTTTTTTGTATTTTTTATTTTCTGGACATGTCTTGTTGGTAACGCGGTTTCTTAATTCTTCATTTCAAGTAGCTCACATTTGCTATTCCCTCGGATTATCGGCGGTCGGCGGTCGCCCCGCGAGCGAAGCACAATAAACAAAGCTGGCCGGTCTTTTGTAATCCAACCGAAGGAAAGGGTACATTCACGGTGTGTTGCGCGGTTAAGTGATCCCGTGAAAGGGACAGGAAATTCAGCGGCGCATACGATAGATACACTAGCACAAAGCTTGCCACGATTTATCAACGTTTCAAACCGAGAATAAGCAATAATGGGTCGATTTCTATGGCCCCTTGGGAGGTAGCGAATGGTTTCGTGCAGCTTGGGCCATAAGATCCAATTTGTTCTCGGATCGGCCCAACTCACGATTCAGCTCCTACTCAGAAGCCTACTCGTGTTGAAGGCTACCCCGGGTAAGACTCTCACGTCTCAGGCCTCACAGCCGAGTACGTCAGTGGTGAGAGAAGAGTACACAAACCTTTTTCCGAGCAGTATTCTGCAAGATACAAATGACAAATAACCAGTATGGTCGCCAACCTTCGCAGCAGTGAGGGTACGTAAAGAAGAAACAAACCATAATTATGTTAAAAACGAATTTACCGCGTTTCTAGCACCCGATATTTGGGCGTTGTTGCAACCACCGTTGTCCAGGATATACTGAAAAGCTGTCAAAAGTCATCCGTGTCTCTACGGGTAGGCGGCAAACCGCTGTTGTCCGCCGATTATAACGGTAATGGGGTGGCGATGCGCTCGAATGCGCTCGAATTTTGGAAATTTGAAAACACTCACTGTATCTTGTGTATCCTTGCGCTCGGCGGTGGGCATTAAGAACTTTTTAAGATGAGGGTTCGTAATCGTAATCCCTACTGAAGGTTCCCTGATCACGCGGGGAAAGTAAAATTGTTCTTTGGAGCTAACGGGCCCATGATGAGGTGGCCACGATGACCCATGTGTTCAGGGTCGGTCACACTCACGGGTCAACACCCATCTGATGGCCTCCCCGCATGGGGTGCCAACCTGGGTAGGATACTGGGTCAACCAGTCTCCCCTGGGAATCAAACCTCTGGCGCTCCCGGACGGTCTGCGCACCGAGCGGCGCAAGCCAATCGACTGTGCTCTCCGACTAACAGTCGGGGGAGTCTGGGAACTGTATTGTTTCCTATAGAGCGGGGGTGGTTGTCTACCTTACGGCGACTGCTCTTGAAATGACCATTGGCCATCTGATCCCGGTTCAGAGTCGGGCAAAGGACGCCTTGGTCCGCGATAGATTCGGTGCACACCGTTTCACCGCTTCGTAAGGGAGAGGACCGCGCAAGCGACCTCGAACTCGGAACCAATCGAGAGACCGGAGAAATCTGGTCACAATTGGAAGCAAGGGCGCGGGGGTCGGCCCGCCAGGTAACACTGGCTATCTCGCGGTAAGGCGTTGGCTTCTTGCGGGTTGTGACGTAGCTGGACGTTGGTTTTGTTCTGTCCAAAGTCTTCTACGTTCACTGCAGGGCGACAGAACGAGAAAATCGTTAAAACGTCCTGTGGTGACGGGCTCGCCCGTTGTAGTTGACACCGCAAGTTGTTCTTTGGATAGCACAACGGGATATTGAAACCGCATTCAGTGGTTAGTTCCGCTATCCACTATGTATTCGCAGGTCGCTATTTTTTTCTCGGTGAATGTTTTTAACATATTAGATATGGTCTATAAGTCGATTGGCTATGGGCCGTTTCGTTTGTCCAACATCTAAACCACAGGTCCTACGAGTATATATATTGTGAAACAACCGCAATATTCTTCGACTTCTTAAGAATAAAAATTTGTACAATGTTGCATCAGGTATTAGATTAGTTAGATACTATGTTTACCAGTTCTTCCATTTACTTGATGGAATCTCCCTTTAATAACATTCAGGCATTCGTATACTGGGTATACCGAAGGATACTTAAGATTTCGTGTGCTGATAACGTTCTTAACGAAGGGGAGGAACTGGAGTTGCTCACTACAATTATTGAAAGACGGAAATGGGAATATTTCGACTATGTTATAACAGGCTGTTAATGCTACATTCGGAAACTTCCAGGGCAAAATAACAGGATGGCGGATCGAAGGAAGACGCTAAAGTTTTTGGCTGAAGAATTTTAGACAATTGTTTAGAAGGACTACGAATTCTTTGTTCCGGGTAGCAGTATCTAGTTGAGATAACTATTATGACAGCCAACCTACTAATAAGAAAAGGCATCTGAAGAAGAAGAAAGAGAAAGATGCATTGTATGTTATTCAGTGTAATAATATAAAGTCAGTTTAATGAAAGCGGTGAACCTTTTTCAAAACGTTAATATACAAATTGATTTCGCACATTTCAACAAACAAAATTAAATGGAGATCTCTTTGTCTATATTCATATTTTATATTATAAAAAGATCGCATCGCCGTTCCGGCGATATTTTTCAAATATATTTCGACAGTTTATTTAGGTAACGCATCGCCTCGCCCATCTAACGCCTTCCCAAATGACGGGGACTCCTACCGACCTACCTTTGATATGTTTAAATTCGAAGGTAAATATTTTACGTACAATATAGACAGTACACAATCATTACGAGTCCACAAATATTTGCCTTATCAAGCATGAGTAAAGCGCATATTTACAAACGCTACGTCGTTAGTCTCGCTGTTGAACTTTGTTTAGCGCCGTCACTTAACCCCTCGTAAAATCTGAGTTAGTACGGCAAATATACTGCATAAAACCACAGATTATGTCTATTTTATTTCATTTTATTCCATTAATGTATTCATTGAAATGATGCAAATATTCATTTAAGTGGACAATTTTAGAATTTAGGTATTATGCACAACATTATTTT
Organism: Micropterix aruncella; assembly: GCA_944548615.1. Classification (NCBI taxonomy): domain Eukaryota; kingdom Metazoa; phylum Arthropoda; class Insecta; order Lepidoptera; family Micropterigidae; genus Micropterix; species Micropterix aruncella. The sequence goes on along the minus strand of OX155959.1, from coordinate 9,394,150 downwards.
TAACATTGAGTTAATACTAGAAAATGAATACATCGAATTGTTCACCTAAGTAGGCTAGGCTAGGAGCTGTTCTAAGGTAAACATTTAATTTTGTATGTGCTTGCTCATATTGTATTTATAAAAATGGCATTTATATCCATTCGTCAATGAATTACCTATTAAAAATGATTACTTTTTAAAAAATAATCATTTGATCATTTATGAACAAAAGAATAAATATTAAAATAATGTATTACAAATAACTAAATACTTGAAAAAATTATGTAAAAAATAATATCAGCAAAGAAAGTGAAATTAGATTAAAATGTTTATTTGTTATAAAATATTCAAGTAGAAAATATGAAGATATAAATAAAATAATCCTACACTTTACATAAGCAAGATAAAGAATGAAATCCATTAAATTAAACTTGAGCTCGTTTTATTGTGCAACGCGCAACTTCATCGTCGCTTTGATTTTTTTCCTGATTAGAATCTTTATAGTTTCGTACGATAACAATAATTAGCTTAAATCTGAAATTAATAATAATTAAGACTAATTAAGGTTACGGTGAAAGATTTGGTAATTTCACTTAGAATCCCGCTTCATAAACACCCACCAAGTTGAGTATTTTGATTGAACAATGAGGCTCCTACTCGGATAATGAGCCAGAAGGGCAAAATTTAATGTAAGTAATTGGAGCAAGGGCACAGAGGCGCTTGTAAACCATTTGCTTCATCCGTTGATGTGAATACACAATGTTATTATACCAGTGGCGTGCACGGCATAAAGGCATAAAAGCAGTGGCGGTACTGTCTTAGAAGCCTAAAAGTCTGGCTTGCCTAACTATGTGAAGAGATATCTTATACAAAAACCCGTCCAATTCTAGACGCCCGCCCTTTTTTTAACTTGCGTTTTACTCTGACGCCTGCGTGTAATACCATAGCGTAAGCAATAACGCATGCGTCAAAACTAGTTGAACGACAGCGCATGCCTCAGCGCACTCGGATCAGGAATTCTGTGGATACGCTTGCGTCAATGCGTGCATTTTACGAAACAAAATGGCAATTTTCGGTTTCAACTTTTTTCAAAAGCTTATAGCAAAGCTTTTAAAACTAGTGGAAAGCTTGTAGCAAAAGCTTATAGCAAGCTTATAGCAAAAGCTCATAGCAAAGCTTATTGCTCTTAACATTTGTGCGAAGTTTTTGAAAATGATTTCTTGAATGACAAATCTTTCAATATTAAAAAAATACGTTTCTTCAAATTGTCTTTCATCCATATTGATCGACTATGTTCACGTTTTTTTCTTGCATTTATTGTTATTTTAATATTATATAAATAACAAAATTAATAACAAAATTATTATTTTAATTTTAACACCAATGCATATTATACTAGTTATATATTGAACGCTTTTATGGTAAATCACGCCGATCATCATTTTGTTTGTTGGTTTGTTTGCTTCTTCTCTTTATTGTGAAATTTTACAATCGGCGGGTCTTATTTTTTTTTACAACCAACCAACCACATGAACAACGAACCAACATGAAGTGTTAGTATGTAAATATGAGTGTAACATAAGTGACCATGTGTGTCGTGTTATTGCATACGATCGACAGAATTGAAAATGCAATTTCGTTAATTTTATCCCAATGGAAATGGTGACCCAGCCAGGAATCGAGCCCGGAACCTTACAATGTAAGATCAGGCGATCTACCACTATGCCGCCGGGTCCTGTGTTTATAACTACATTAACAATTTTTTTTGTAACATGCAGTGATATCATTAAAGATTACTACATTATCGACGCAGTTTTCCTGGTGTGGGTTGGAGGTGGCATCATTGAAAATATACTTACAGCACCTCCCAAACTTATTGACCCCGCGACCCACTTTTTAAAATCACAATATTTTGCGACCCAACGAGAACTTTTTCTGAAAAGTTAGTGAGTAGTTTCATGTAAAAATAAATAATTCATTTGTAAGTATCATAAGTAAGTCTTTATTTTTATAAGAAATTGTAATGAGACATTTTTTATATAGTGAGACAACATAAAAAATTATTTTTAAAGAACTATTTTTATATACCTACCTACGTACCTACTTTGAAAATCATAGGGTACGTACGGCGAAATAATTCAGTGTGACGGATGAGCTTGCTTTCTATTTTTCAAAATTACAGCTTCTACGTCAACTGTAATGCTAGATATTTTTAAGCGCAGAGAATTTGACTAATCTAGCTTTTTCCTGTAGGTACTTTGTCTTTGTAATTGTCATAGCAGAAAAACCTACTTCACACAAATAGGACGTTGTGAATGGGAGTAGAAGTTTTACTGCTTCAACATAAATGTGCGGATGTGTGGCACATATAGATAGCCAGAATTGTTTCAAGCGATTGCATGTACTCTTCAAGTAGGTATCTTCTAACGAGTCAATTAACTCTTCATCGGAATTAGTTGAATGTTCGAAATCGCATTTTAACGAATTTAAATGATCGGAAATTGCTTTTATTACGTTACTGGATGGTTGCAGTTGATTTTCGTTTTTGTGTGTATCTGAAGCTGGAAAGCAGACGAAATTTCGCTGTTCAGTGTTATTCTTCCACAACACAAGTATTCTCATGAATGCTATTCTTTTCTTATCAAGTGCTATCTTTGTTTTATTTATTTATTTTATTTATTTATATTGTCTTTAGGTATCCTAAATACACTTAGACTCGTCATTCTATCTCGTCGTATATCTGCCATATTATACGTTCATACGTTGTGTTTGCGACCCACCTGGAATCGGCTAGCGACCCACACTTTGGGAGCCGCTGACTTACAGGATTTATTTATGTTCACCGGTAATTAGCATTTTGACTAGCTAACGAAATAAATCACTGGGTCGAGACTTCGCTGGCTGACAACCCGGGAAAAGAGAGATACGAGAGCCCCTTTGGTTTGCTCTACACAATCTTCTAGGAGACTGCTCAAAGCTATTTCATAAGTAGGCTCAATGCTCTATTGGCTCACGGGCGCCCTCTGAGATCTGAAGATAACCTACTGCTCTCGATCCCTGGTCACAGTAGTGATTTCTACTCGCACTCCTTCTCCGTACATGGAGCCCGTCTCTGGAATGCTTTACCCACACATGTAACGACAGCACCGAATTTCTATCGCTGATTCTCCCTCGTCCCCTCTCTTCCCCCATCCCTGCTCTATTATAGGCTTATTGTTTTTTTTTTTTTTTTTACAGTTTACATTTCATTTACTGCTGGATTTTAATGTTAGATACATTTGATACAAGCTGTTTGTTTAAGTGATTTTAATAATAGTTTTATTTTATTTTTACCACAGAAGGCGTTTTTCCATTAGATTAAGGTTAGCTGCAAGATATTGCTGTAACGTAATAAGCTCGCCGATTTGTTTCAACAAATGAAGCGTTTTATATTACTATTGTTGTTATTAAATCGGTGTTTTCAACATTTCTAAGATTGAAAAAAGCATTGCGTTCGATCTTCGTGGCAGTGAAACAGAGCCAACACCCTTTTCCGCTGCCTAGGCAGGCGTCTCTAAACTTGTAATAATGATTATTAGTTATGGTTCCTAAGAAGCAATTCATAGTTTCGAGGACTTTGCGGAAGGGTTGGGTCATTGACGATGAAAATTATTGGCCAAACGGGAGCGTTAGCATCGTATGAATCGGCCCGGTCGAGTTGCTCAAAGGGCCAAACTCCAAGTTCCGAAGTGCTAGCGAACTGTAACAAATTCGGCTGTCGGAGCAGGTAATAAACATTTGAGCCCACGCGATCGGCAAGACAACTCCTAATTAGGTTAATGACGATGAAATTATTTGAAATGTTCCCCTGTGTATAAAAGCACAACTGTCTAAGTTTGATAAAACGAATGGGCAACAATCGATTGGTTTGTTTCTTAATTATTATTTTATTTTTAGCACTAATGTACTCGTATGTTGTACTAATTTTATATGGAAGAATATTAAGGTAAAAAATTTCGAGGAATCACTACTACATAAGCACGTAAGAGGTATCACCGAATAAAATCATTAACTCTTGCCTACGAGATGCCATTGCAATGAGAATTACAAGAAAACTAAGCAATTTGAGCCACTGGGGCATAGGCAGAACGATCCGGAGCGTGATTTTACCCGAATGACAATAGAAAATGCAAATTCGGCGCGTACGAGGTCTCGTATAAGTAAAAGTAGACCATGGTTTAACTTCATGTCTTCAATTCAATACAATATCCAGAGGATTAATCCTCTTGATGAATGGAGGAATTCCTCTTTTTTTTGACACAAAGTTCCTTCTTCGTCTAATTGTATGTTTTCCTCTTATTTGCAGGTAAGCAATTTCTGGAAATTTTCCGGTTGTAAATGCTTCGAAAAAGGTAGGAATTCGTTTTATAATAAAATCGCAAACCCACGCTCATATTTTTCTATGAATTCTTTTCCGTCGCTTGTCACCGTATGTTTATATTAATAAAGGCTTTTTCGAAAGTCGACCCCTAACAGGGTGAATCGGAGGGTTGAAGGTTTAGCCCGGCCAAATGCACATCTCTGTAGTCGATACGATAAAATTCGACTTCGATATTCAGTTTAATTATTCCATTTTAAAAAATAAAGAAATATGTATTCGAGAGTTATGCGAATACCGCATAACTCTGGGGGTAAAATAGGGAGATTATTATTTCTAAAAACCTCATTAATTTCAAGTTTGGTTTAAACACTCTCCCGAGAACATTGAAACATGCGTATTTCAGGGTTTTTTGAGAAAAACCAAACCTAACGGGGGGAGAGTGGGAAATATAGATTTTGCAAAATCCTCCTCGAAGGGTATCAAAAAGGGGTTGTTTTTTTTTAATGCTGTGAATACCATAATGACTGCTAGAAATCTAGATTATGTTATTATGATATAGTACACGATAGTACATGATATCAACAGCAGCAATTCTTTTCGGCAAACTCCTTACTAGCTTGCCGCAGTGTTATCTAGAAATACCCCGCTATTCTTGTTTCAAAATATTTTTTAGTGTTTCTTTCGACGTTATTGATAAGTTTCGTATCTTACACTTCACAATACCCCACAAGTGTTCTATAAGGTTTAAACCAAGAGGGCTGGCCAGTTCACAATATTTGACATGATTTTTCCGAGACCACTCCATTGTCATCGTTGGTTATGGCAAGCCTCGCTGATTTTTGTAATTCCTTGTATCATTGTATCCCTACGGAAAATGGTGACTTAGCCAAGATACGAACCCGGAACATTACAATGTAAGATTAGGCAACCTAACCTCTGTTTACCAATGCAACCACAATATGATGAAGCATGAATAATGGATTAGTCTTTCTTATTGACACAATATTGACAGAATGTTATATTGGTATCTTTCTATATCCATTAGACTCGTAGATCGACGCACCGGATGATTTATGAGATGTATGGAGGTGACGTAATCGGCTCAAAAATATTTCTGGTTAAACAAACTGCGGTCAAGCTGGTATGCTTTTATACTATTCCAAACTTCACCTTTTATATTTTTCCACCCCGAATAAAGACTTCCTCTACAGAAAATGGAGAACGACCTTGCTCATTTTAAGCATAGCTATTTTGGCGGACCGCTTTCAAACGGCAATTGAGTGGACGAGCCTTTTCCTTTTGTAAACACGATGCCCAAGGCTCTCATTCATCATTCGCTTTACCATATTTCGTCTGTAGAGAAAGGAATTTTTGCTTTCTTACTGAGTTTCGCTGCTTGCGGGCCTTGCGCGCTTTCGCGACGTGGCAGTTTGATTGCCAGCGATATGAAGGCAGAAAAAAATCCCTTCGTTGATATTTTTCGTTCTGCTGATGATATTGTATTTTTTTTAGTTTTATTTATTTATTTAAGAATTAATTACATAAAACATTGATGTTGCTTACAGAAATAACAGAAACCGAAGGGCAAAACCTTAATCTTATGCCTATTTGATTCTGTCACCCAACTAAGACTAGCCCGTTCTAGGGTGGATAGGGCTTTAATATTACAATAAATTATATAAACGTTTTAGTAAAACGCTCATAAAACTAAATTTCCTTAAAATGTGGTCTCAACAAAAAACAAATCGCAATTCTGTTATAAAATCAGCATTAAATGGAACATAACATTTCTTTAAATAGAGTGTGACAAATAGAGTAGACTTTAAACTAAAATAAGAAAAACAAATTATGGAAAATAAAAAAAAAAATAAAAGTCAGAAGAAAAATATAAAAAAAGGCATTATGATTTGCTATAAATAATATTACATAACTTTTCTATCTAAAAATAACATTACATAATTTATTCATTTCTTATATTTTACCTACGATTACACAAGGAAACAAAAGAATACTTTTAAATTAAAATATAGCTACAAATAACTCATCGTCAACGTCACACTAGGCTTACACCTGTACGTAGATGTGCGATTTACTACTTAATTTTTATTACGAGCTGTCATATTAATAACAAAGATTAGTAACGATCAGTAATTAAGTATACATTATAGTTACGACATATTAAAAATTAAATACTAATAATAATAATATGAAAGATAACATCTTTCATAGATATAATATTACGAATACATTAAACTAATCGGACAGTTCTTTCTCCGTTCCAGAACGCCCCTACTCCAATATAATGTATTAATTATAGTTTGGAAACTATCAATATTATCCAATATTTTAACATATTCTTCTAGTATATTGTACATTCGGGGTGCAATGTACAAAGCCTGCCTTTGTGCGAATATCGTTCTTACCCTAGGCATGAATGAATATTATTATACTGGATTTTTAAAAAACTATTTAATCACAAATGGTGGACTTATCACTATATCGATATCTTACAGTCAACTATTTGATAACCTAACTTTTAATTTTATTGCACAGTACACATAGAAGTAATACTCTTTAGGAATTACGCCTTTACCTACCGTGGAGCAGTTTAAATATTTGGGCTCAATACTAAGCAATGATGGCAAAATTGACAACGATGTTGCTCATAGATCTACAACAGGATGGAGGAAGTGGAGACAACTAACAGGCGTTATGTGCGACAGAAAATGCCCCTTAAGATCAAAGGGCAAATGTATAGGACAGCCATTAGACCTGCTGTCTTGTATTGATCAGAATGTTGGGCGACTAACAAACAACATCTTAATAAACGACACAACAGAAATGCGCATTCTACGCTGGTCAGTGGGTGTCACACTATTAGACAGAATCCGTACTTAAGGGGAAGTTTTAAAGTCGCTCCGATAATTGATAAAGTCAAAGAAATACCGTGCCACGTCCAGTGACGCCCAGATGATGACATGGTGTAGCTTGCCCTAGACCTGCCAACAACAAAACGTGCCTTTGGAATACCATCCGCTACTTGGTTGACGTCAGTTGAAAAAGACCTGAGAGAAGCTCAACTCGACACCGACACAGTACAAGATCGTGTTCAATCGAGGAGAAGGACAAGGAAGGCCGACCCCAAGTAAATGGGACAGGGTCTAGGAAGAAGAAGAAGTACAATGTATCGCTTTTTACTATATTTGCCCAAACAATGATAAAGAAGACGATAACGTGTGAGTAATTCGTTAGTGGATGCGTGAAAGCAAATGTTTCTTCAACAACTGTTTGAAAGCGAGCAACGAAGGGGCATGCTTGACAGTGTGGGAGCTGTTTCCATAAACGAGCAGAATGAACCGTAAAAGAGTACGTGTAAACAGTAGAGTGATGTAACGGAAACGCGAGTGTGTTATAACGGCTTGATCGAAGTGGAAAACCGCCCATGAGGTGGAATTTCTCCTTGAGATAGGAGGGCGAAGTGGGGTTGTTGAGGATGTTGTAGAGTAGCGACAACGTATGCAAATTTCTTCGTTCGCGAATCGGAAGCCAGTGAAGTTGCTTATGAAAGCAGCTAACGACCCTTTTACGGAATAATATACGTATACGGAATAATTATAGAGATTTTGTGATAGTGCGAAAAATCAGTTTTCAGATTTTAGTAGATCTTTCAGACAGGTAACTGACACAAAAGCTAGAAATAAAATATACCTTTTTGAATACTGAATGAATGATTGAATTAATACTCGTTTAAAGGTAGCCTTTATAGATACCAACGGAATGCTCTCGCTGGTTGTTTCAATTAATCTCTAGTTTCACAAATAAAATATCTATGCTTATTTGTGTAGCGCTATTTGCAAAACGTTCGTGACTCATCTCGTGGCGTGTTGGTAAAGCGCGGGATTTGTTTAGGTCTTGGCACGACCTTCCTGGGCTCTCGATCCCCGTCACAACAACTCCACGAAATATATACCAACGTATTTACCAACATATTTTTGCCTGATAGCGTTGTGTTTAATTTCTAATTATTACAGTCAATTCTGACGTTGTAATCTTAGTTATTCGAGGAAAACTGCATTTTTGGTCGTTTGTCCAAGTAGTGTCGTTTGTACGATTTTGTCATTTATTTTAAACACAGTTGCACAGGAAAAAAATGGGAGTTGGTTCACAAACCAATATTTAAATTTTCGCCAGAAGTGATGTATTCTCCAACAACACGGTAAAAAATGTTGCCGATGTTTATTTATTGTGTTTATTGTGTTTATTCACTTATTACTAATCAACATAACAGTAAAACCAAGGCATTGAGAAGTAAAATTAATAAAGATATTACCATAACTATACAAATAGAATGATACTTATAATACTAGCTATCATGTAAGAATAAATAATTAATAGCTTGCAATTTAAACAAGTGAGGGTTGGCGGTAAAAATATCAAAATCTGGTGCCATCAAGTGAATTTCATTTAAGCGCCGCAAAGCACGCGCCAACAAGTTCCACTCGTAAGGTTAGTGCGCGAGAACGGCTCCGCGAAAAGATGGTGCGATCGAGCACGGAGATAATTATTTGGTATGAATAGATCCACCTTGGCTAGTAAGCTAGGGTTATCAGTTTTACCACGAATTAGATTGAAAACATAGGACATGGTCAGCATTTCTCTTCTGAGACAGAGAGAATTATAGCCAACCATGCCTGTGATAAATGCAGTCGGATACAAAAATGGATAATATCCGTACTGCTTGAAGAACAGAAATCTCAAAAAACACTTCTGTACCTTTTCCAGCATGAGGGTATAAGTATCTTCATGTGGATTCCAAATAGCTGCATTCGTTTCCATGCGACTTCTAACAATCGAGTTGTACAACGTGCGCATAACCCGAATATTATTGAAGTGCTTGGATTGCCGTATCACAAACCCTAGAAGCTTGAAAGAAGTGATGTTCATCCAAGAGGCATTTTTATTACCTCTCATACATACATAAACTGAGGTTGAACACTGTATTGTTGAATTGTTATGTCAGGCGCATTTCCTTGGGTGTTTCCTTAACTACAGCCAAACTGCTCTTTCAAATATCCAACCGAAAGTGATGTATCGAGTGCAATATTATCAGGTATGTAACCACGTAGTAGTACTGCTTTATAAAGATGCTGTACTGGTTAATTTTAGTCAGAATTTTAATCTCCCTGGCGGTTGGGGTGAGGCGCAAACTTATTGGCCGGTTGTTTACTTGATTGTCGAAATATTTGATCAAGCTTTTCATATACGAGTAAAACCCAGCTTTCATATAGCAAAATCCGAAATGAGTACATAAGGGGAAGTTTTAAAGACGCTTACCAGCGAAGCCCAGATGATCACATGGTGATCACATCTTGCCCTAGACCTGCCAACGACGAAACGTGCTCGTATAAGACCACCCGCCGCCTGGTTGACGACGGTCGAAAAAGATCTGAGAGAAGCTCTACACGACGCTGACACAGCACAAGATCGTGCTCAGTAGAGGAGAAGGACAAGGAAGGCCGACCCCAAGTAAATGGGACAGGATCTAGAAAGAAAAAGAAGAAGCTTTTTATATAAGAATAGAATCCTACTACTATTATAAATGCGAATGTTTGTAAGAATGTATGTATGGATGTTTGTTACTCTTTCACGCAAAAACTGCTGAATGGATTTTGATGAAACTTCACAATAATATAGCTTACATATCAGAATAACACATAGGCAATGACACATAGGAATAACACATCAGAATAACACATATTTATAAAGATATATAGTTTTCTATCATCATTATCACAAATTTCCATCACCACGCGAGTGAAACCGCAGGGCGCAGCTAGTCTATAATAAATGACAGTTATAATATCGTTATTTAAGCTTATACTTTTGTTTTATTTTGTACCCGCGTCAATTTTGTTATATTTTGTCGAAATATTTGACTTACGGGTTGGCCAGTAGATATTCCTACTAGGCAATAGGCCCATCTATTACATTACATTACATTTTCGTCGTGTCCAATTGACGGCTAAAGACCGCTCTTGGACGTGTCAAAATAATTGGGTTATGTAGTAAGTTTCGTTACTACTCTTTACTGAACATACATAGTTAGTCAAGAATTAACTACTAGATTGTCAAACTATAAATATAAATAATCAAAATAGAAGTTTAATATTTGAAGTAGTTAGTGATTCGAAAAGATACGTAGTAAAATTATTTATCGTAATATTCAAATTGTCAGTAAAATGTTAAATAATCAAATTAAATCTACGTTATGCATTTTAAACTAAAAGTACAGATATAAGACCATATAAAATAATCAGACAATAAGGCTCTACTTTTTAAAGTAATTTAAATGAGCACAATATTTGAAAAATCATGGCCCTCACTTGTATACTTAGTCTATAATAATGTTTCCAACAACGACAACAACCATTTAAATACGGACTATATTCATCCTGGAACGGGCTAGTCCCAGTTATTTGACAGAACCAAATAAGCATGAGGTTAATAAAGGTTTCGTTATTCGAATCCTGTTATTTTTGTAAGCAAAATCAATGCTTTTTAGTAATGAATTCTAAAATAAATAAATAAAAAAATAATATTCCCCTGCTTGTCGAAATATTTGATTTATATATTCCTGACTTCTATAACGATAGTTATAGAATTACTTTTCGATCGGTTCTTTTTGTGAGTACTCAATGGAACAGCTGTCCCACGGGCTAAGTCAACGTTGCCGACAATCTTCGACATTGGATTTCTTTTAAGACTGCGCGCAGTTGCTCCGAAATAATCGCTCTTTAATGAGGCTGCGAGTAAACAGGGAATCTAATAAGTCGATTCATCCCCAGCGGCCACTGGGTTCCGCAGGAATGATCGCGGAAAGAGCGCGCGGGCGAGTTGAATTGGAAGCTTTTAAGAGCTCTATGTAGGATGTGATTTAAAATTGAAAGTCCCCCGAGCGCTGATAGTCGCGCTGATAAAACCGAAACGATAAACGGCGAACTGCCGCAGAGCTCACAATCAACAGCGACATAAAAGTATAAAAAAAATTGAGTTGTCAGCTGCAACGGGCGAACTTTTCACCTCAGGAAGTTTTAACGATTGGTCCTTCTATCTCCCGTGAAGTAAACTCATAAGACTTGTCCACCGTCAAGCTTTGCCACGTGCCCGTAAGAGGCCAACGCCTTATCCACGAGAAAATCATAAGCATTTTATTCAACCCTGGACAACGGCGATTGTAACATCGCTAAAAAATAGGGTGCTTGAAAGTTCACGAGGTAAAATCCCATTTTGTTTTATTTATATTATCTAACTACCGCGATAGTCCTCGGTTTTATACTAATTATCCTTTTATGTGGGAGCTAATGGGCCCTTGCTGAGTTGGCCACGAAGACCCATTTGTTTTGGGTTGGTCACACTCACGGGTCAACACCCATCCGGCGGCCTCCAGGCATGAAGTGCGAGCCCGGCTAGGACTCTGGCCGTGGGGCTAGTTTCCCCTAGGATTCAATCTTCTGGCACTCCTGGACGGTCTGCGCACCATGCGGCATAAGCCAATCGATTGTGCATTCTAACAGTCGGGGGAGTCTGAAAGCAGTACTGTTTCCTATAGAGCGGGGGTGGTTGATGACCTTACGGCGATTGCTCTTGAAACGACCATTGGCTACCCGATCCCGGGTGAACAGCCGGGCAAAGGACGCCGTGGTCCGCGATAGATTCGGTTTACACCGTTTCACCGCTTCGTAAGGGAGAGGACCGCGCAAGCGACCTCGAACTCGTAACCAGTCGAGAGACGAAGTAAGGTCGTGAGTGTAAGCCCGCTGGGTAACATTCCTGGCTATCTCGCGAATAAGGCGTTGGCCTCTTACGGGCATGTGGCGGAGCTTGACGGTTGATTGTTTTGTCCGAAGTCTTCTGCGCTCACTTCACGGTAGATAGAACGATTATTTTGTTAAAACTTCCTGCGGTGAAGGGTTCGCCCGTTGTAGTTGACAACTCTACTTGTATCCGGGACTACATAAACTTGAGAGTAAAAAAAATCCGCACAAATCTCAAAAAATACAAAGTTTGGTATTCTTTTATTGCAGATTCAATGTCTATTTTAATGCCTATCCAGTGGTACCTTTTTCGTGCTTAAATAATTAATTATACTTTTTGGGTGCACGCAAGTCAACATTCGAAGTGCACGTTTTTTGGGAATTTGGCAGCTTCAGAATTGATGTTAAAAACCGAAATAAAACATAAAAATTAACACAAAAACATGTTTAATAATAAGAAGTCTTGCACCCCTATCCCTAATGACAGCTTCCATTCGATTTTCATTGATTTAACAAGATTATACACTTTGATTCTATGTGATATGATACTGCCACTGTACAGTTTAATTTCATGTGATATTCATTTTCAGGAAGCCTCAAAATAAAAAAAGTGATTAAGCTCTATATAAAAACATTATGGGTGTGAGAACTTATTGCTTTCAAGTGGTGCATTGACAATATATTGATGATTTAAAATTACGGTACTATATTATTTATCACGTAAATAAATTGCCGCAGCTATTCGGCACGGTATCCTATTATAAAATATAACGATTAACGTACTCGGTAAGTAATAGAACCGTCTATCGCAGTTTTCGATTTAATGCAGACTGACATTATAATGTATTACAAGAATTTAACAACGGACGCTCAAATTATAATGAGACTGCTTAGAGTAGGATAGAGTTTGGAGTTTCGCCACTTATCTACAAGTATCCAACTTTGAAGGGCGGTTGAACGTATAACCGATAAGGCTTTCCTAGTCCCTAGAGGCGCGATATTCACTGTTTTCATATTCGCTCGCCGATCGTTAATCGGCAGCATCCGTGCCGCATCTGTTGACTGTGCATCGCAGGACCTACAAATCTGCCGAGTATATCGATTGTTAAGGGGATAGTCTAGGGTCCAACCCTACTGCCATTGGTAATAAAAATAAAATGCGACCAAGGGGCTTCATGATCAATTTATTTATTTGTTTATTTAATTTTTTAAAAGACAAAAATATCCGTTTTAAAAAAAGGGACAAATGAGACCATTTCCATATTGAAGTCTGCCTGTGTGTTTGTGTGTGAGTGTGTGTGTGTGTGTGTGTGTGTGTGTGTGTGTATGTGTGTGTGTGTGTGTGTGTGTACCTATTCCTCCACGATAGCGCCCAAACGCTTCATTAGATTGAGCTGAAATTTAGCATGCAGGCATACATTGATCATGGCAAGAGTAGAAATGAGTGTGGTTGAAATCGGTCCACCAGGGGTCGCGCTACTCATACATCAATCTCGAAGTATTGGAATTAGAGACTTGGTACACAGATATTCGGTACACAGATGCGTCGTTGGCCCGAAACCACATTGAGAAATTTTGGTCATATTGGGAAATACCCATTTCAATACCCACGGAAATACTACAAATATACTACATTTGAGATCATAGGTACTTGACCTAATTACTATTCGAGGGGGGGGGGTGGAAGGGGGCCTGGTTAGTGGTGGCTTTGGCGTGGGAGAGGGGGGTTAAAGAGGTTGTCACGGGGGTGGGGAGGTGCTTGTCTGCTTGCCGGAAAGTTTTTATAATGCGTATTTTTTGTGTAAACGAAGTATTTTAAAAAATGACACAAATTCCATCGGCCTCAGAAATAATCCCCCTAATTATCGCATCGTAGCACAGAGTATCTCTCCGATATCATAGACCTTATCATGTACACCTGTACCCTTACAAGCTAATGCTTCGTATTTTCTGATAATTGGATATAAAGAGAGATATTCTATCGCAAATTAGGATCGTTATCGCTAATGAGAGATGTGAGAGTGGTCTCATGTTGCTCAAACGGCTAAGATACGATATTTATGGCGCCGCTTCTCCGCCGTTTCATTAAAATAGATTTTAAGACTTCAAGATTTTACGACAGTTCATAAAGTCCCCTATTATTAGACATTGGCCTGAATATGAAATGAGAAATTAAAAATGAAATACATCGTAATGGTTGCTATGATTTCGTGGATATAGGATCATGAATAGTTGATGTTATATGCCATGAAGATGATTGTTGGCGATTTCATTATGACGTCTTCGATTATGAAAAGGACGGATACTATTAAGCTACTATTTAATAAGTATAATAAGGAGCCAGAATCGTATCAATAGTAGGTACGGACTTCGCAATATTCAAGCAATGGTTTGTCTTGTCAAGCGGGGCTCGGTTTGAGAATTATTAAATATATAGAATAATAAATAATATAAAAACGAATCTACTGCGTGAAGTTAGAATCTACCGCGTAAATCTACCGTCCCGACGTTTAGGCGATGTTGCAACCGCCGTATTCAAGGTTATACTGGAGTGCTGTCAATGGTCATTCGTTGTACTGTTACAGCGCAGATTATAACGTTAATGGTGCGGCGGGATCGGCGCGCGCGAATTTTGAAAATCCGCCGTGCACACAACAATCACCGTATCTTGCGGTTCGTCCTTGCGCCCGGCTATGACCATTGATAACATTCTAAGAAGATAGTTTCACGTAGTAGACTTTGAAACCGTCATCTCTATTAAAGTTTGGGGTTCACCTTGTTTCAATGGCTTCTTATTTCGTATAGAAAATTCTAGACAAAAAAAATATGTTTTGGTCTGCCCCGAAATTGGTGTTATACTTTGTGGACTGTAAATAATTTTAAATTAATGGCTTATTCGACAGTTCGTATGCAGAAAAAGGATGTCGAAAAGAAATGAACAAAAGGAACAAGCACGCTTCCCCTTGTGGTCATCGACTTAGAAGTCGTATAACGTAGTAGAACCTGATCCTGGGCACTACAGCTTTCCTCCTGATGGACCCACTGCACTTTAAAATGTCTAGAAAACCAGTTAAAAACTCTTTATTACTGTTAATTTTATGGTTAATTATAAGTTATGGCGAAAGTTGAAACGAACATGAAGCGGCGGCGAGGGATACATTTCTCCATTGATTATATAGGATATTAGATTGCACAATGCCACAACTAGAGCTGTGGACTACAACGGGCGAACCCGTTGCCCCAACTCGCGATTTTAACGATATTGAACGTTCTGTCTCCCAAGAGGTGAGCGCAGAAGACTTAGGGCAAAACAGTCCACCGTCATGCTCCGCCACATAGAGGCCAACGCCTTAACCGGGAGATAGCCAGGTATGTTACCCAGCAGGCCGACACTCACGCCCTTAATTCCAGTTGCAACCAGGTTACTCCGGTCTCCCGACTAGTTTAGAGTTTGAGGTCGATTGCGCCGTCCTCTCCCTCACGTAGCGATGAAACGGTGTCGAAAACCCGCAAAAAATGCATTTAATTTAGTTTTTCGGATTCAACGTCCAAAACTTTTTCCTGGAAACGACAAGCTTAGATCTCATATGCTTGGACTACATGGATAAATACATAAACCACAAGTATTTCATAAAAGACCGTAATTAAAATAATTATAAATGCAGTAGTTTGTAGTTTTGTAATGGCCGTCGTGTTTTTTATTCCTTTTAATATATTAACTTGCGTTGTAAATGCGTAACCATCCGTCGCGCACTTCACCAACTTTTCTGGCGGCTTTCCATGTCATAAAATATGACGTCATCCGTTCGAAATTAGCGCCGGCACTTTTAAAGATTCCGCCTTACTTAGTTCTTCCTTTATAGCGCCGATAAATCGGCCGAGTGCGGTAATCAGCGGCGGGCGGTGGAGCGCTAAATGCCCGCCATACCAAACGAAATGGACGTGCTCTGTTTCCGGATCAGCGGAAGATGGGCCCTCGTTACCTCGATGCCACTTCTTTCAAAACCCATTTATAACGGGCCGTACAATGGTGACCTTTCGCCGTTGGGTCCTTTGCGCGATCGCGCGTCTCAACGGGGGCGACAATGCCACCCATTAATCCTAACCCGTGAATCGGAAGCCTGATTACACGACCCTTCTGCAGTGGTGTGACTTTTAACCTTCATCTAACATGTATATTTTATGCTCGGATACAATAATATCATCACATGTTTTTCATACGGAAATCCTACTCCATTATTCTATTGAAAGAGTGTAACAAAAGAACGTGGCCGATTTAGAAGGGACAACGAAACGGACCAATGCTATTAGTGCTATTAATTTACCGTTCTACCAACCGACAAGAAGGTAAAGTATTGTGAACGATCAATTTTTTTTTCGAGATGACGGATATAAATATTACCCTTTATTGTACTAAAAAAAATAATTACATTGGTAAAGAAAACTTAAATTCTATTTTAACTTAGTACCCACGGCGGGCTTATCGTTTTGCGATTTCTTACAGCCAACCGTGCAATACTAAATAAAAGTAGTAACAATACAGCTCACATACATAAACATATACACATAAATATACATATACATACATCCATACATACATATACATAAATACATAAAAAATATCATTTATAATATAATATATGTATATTATAATAATAGATACATAGGAACTACACATAAATAAAAATAAAAATACCTACTAAATATAAAATGTTACAAAGTTCCAGTTAAATATAAATGTTAAAATGTTACAAAATGTAAAATGTTACAAATTACAAAGTTCTTATAGAACCCAAAGGAAGGGGGAAGGGGGGAGGAGAAAGGGGGGAGGGTTGGTTCTTAGTTGATATTTTGAGGGAGAAAATGTTCTTTCAGTAACGCCTTGAAGCAGGGCAACGATGTTGATGTTGCATGACGAATAGCATGCGGAAGCTGGTTCCAAAGTCGAGCAGAATGGACGCTAAATGAGTTGGTGAAAAAAGAAGACTGATGTAGTGGAATTGCTATGGTGTTGTCCTGACTTGACCTGAGTGGAACACCATAACTTCCTAACGGGAAAAAGAGGTCTTTAAGGTAAGGAGGTGCTATGGGACTATTCAGGACTTTATAAAGGAGTGAGAGGGCATGCAGATTTCTGCGCTCACGAATTCGAAACCAGTGAAGTCCATCGCGACCGCTGACCCCTGAGACGATTAGGACCATTTTTAGACTGAAGTCGGTCTGTCTGTCTTGTGTTTCTGTCTGTCTGTGTTTATTAAGGTTAGCTGTGAGATATTGCTTTTAGGCATTAAGCTCGCCTTTTTAGTTAATCAAATAAAGCGTTTTATTACTATTATTATTATTCCTCCTAGATAGCTCCCAAAAGCTTCATCTGATTGAGCTGAAATTTGGCATGCAGGCATCATTTGCTCATGGCAAGAAGATTTAAAAAGATTTTGGTTGAAATCGCTCCACCAGAGAGCGCGCTAGTCATACGTTAATCTCAAAATATTTACTCGGTATACAGATGCCTTGTTGGGCCGAAATCATACTGTGAAATTTGGGGTGGAATATTTTTATTTATTTTTTATTTTATTTATTTAGGTGAGTAACATATATTGAGTTGTCAACTACAACGGGCGAGCCCGTCACCACAGGACGTTTTAACGATTAGTCGTTCTATCGACCTGGTAGAAGACTTTGGACATAACAAATCCGACGTCTAGCTACGCCACAACCCGTAAGAGACCAACTCCTTACCGCGAGAAAAACAGACAAATCCTCATCTGCTCTGACAGCAGAGCAGCACTGGACGCTCTGGCTAAAGCCACCACAGAATCTTCTGTGGTCTGGGACTGCATGCAGGAGCTCAACAAATTGGGAAAATCCAACAAAATCACCCTAATGTGGATACCGGGTCACCAAGGCATACCCGGAAACGAAGAGGCCGATAGACTGGCAAAACTGGGCACACTGGATTGCCCAGTGGAGCCAGCTGTAGGGGTCCCCTTCGCTACAGGTAAGAAAATCATCAGGGACTGCTTGGAGCAGGAACATCGGGCTTCCTGGAAACAGAGTCAGGGATGTCGCCAGGCAAAAGCCATGATGGAGGAACCACTACAGAAGAAAACCAAGGCCCTACTTGACATGAGCAAGAAGAACCTTAGAACCACTATCGGTCTCCTCACCGGACACACGACCCTTAGAGCTCATCTATTCAACCTTGGCTTGACTGAGAGCAAGGATTGCCGAATATGTGGCGAGGAACCTGAAGACAGCATACACATTGTTGGCCGCTGTCCAGGGCTCGCCGCCAAAAGACACAGTTTACTGGGACGAGCCTTTCTCGAACCCAGCGATCTGCCCAACTTGAAGGTCAGTGACCTACTTAGTCTGGTAAGAAGTACCGGGCTACTAGCTGACAATTGACCTAACCACACAGTGGGTAGTTACAAAAGACCTTACAGATCTAGGTGACATCAAGGGCTGGAAACAAGCCCCCCACTCCAACTACTACTACTACTACTACCGCGAGAAAGCCAGGAATTACTTCCCGGCGGCTTGAGAAACTCGCGCCCTTACTTCCAATTGTGACCAGATTTCTCCGGTCTCTCGATTGGTTCCGAGTTCGAAGTCGCTTGCGCGGTCCTCTCCCTTATGAAGCGGTGAAACGGTGTACACCGAATCTATCGCGGACCAAGGCGTCCTTTGCCCGGCTCTGAACCGGGATCGGATGGCCAATGGTCATTTCAAGAGCAGTCGCCGTAAGGTACGCAACTACCCCCGCTCTATAGGAAACAATACAGTTTCCAGACTCCCCCGATTGTTAGTCGGAGTGCACAATCGATTGGCTTGCGCCGCACAATGCGCAGACCGTCCAGGAGCGCCAGAGGTTTGATTCCCAGGGGAAACTGTTTCCAGAGTCCTACCCAGGTTCGCACCCCGTGCGTGGAGGCCGTCGGATGGGTGTTGACCCGTGAGAGTGGCCGACCCTGAACACATGGGTCATAGTGGCCAACTCATCATGGGCCCGTTAGCTTAGGTGAGTAACAGCATGAACTTATTACAGATATAAAATTCTGAATTAGATACATAATTCTTAAAAAAACATGTTTTTATGCCAATCATAACTTACGCCGTTCGAAATTATTTGAAAAATATTTTACAAACTAAATTTTGAAACAAAAAATACAATACATCCGTAAATATTTATTATATATAATAAATGTCAAGCCCTGTGAATTTATCATTATACGTACGTGGCAATCGGTTAAGCATAGAATTGCGCGTGTAGTTAGAATGACGTCTCGGGGGCTCGAATAACCGTATAGATCGGGTTTTACGTTGCGGCACCTTCAGAGCGATGCTCGAAACTATGTATGGGCTATCCAGCGTCCCATTGACGATGTCATGTAGCGCAGTCATAGCCGCAGCAGTTCGCCGATCCTCAAGCGACAGCATATTAAAATGCTGTAGCCTATCACGGTAAGAATGAAATGAGATGTTCGCGAGATGTTCGCGTCGGGCTATGCACCGGACGAAACGTCTTTGAATCCCCTCCAGTTGGGCTTTGTGCACGCTATATTGCGGAGACCAAATGGGAGACGCGAATTCAAGAATGCTGCGGACATAGCTGTTGTATAGTGTCAGTGCGGGCTTGGTGCCCGAGAAGGGCTTAGTCATCTTTAACACAAACCGTAGCATTCTGTACGCCCTCTCTGCTGCTTGTCGACAGTGACTATCGATGACTATATCTCAGTGTATCTCATATAGTGACACAAATAATATTTATTGTCCGCCTTACAACTGGAGGAATGAAATAATAAAATTTGCGGCATCACGCGTTTGGTATCACGCAACGTACGTTCAAAATTTAAATCTTTATTGCGTTGTGTCGCTCGTATGAAATTCAAATGTTTAACTGCGAATTTTACGATGGCGCGCGTTTGCAAATCGATTTTTAAATTGAACGAGATGACGTCCTTGGTTAATGGTCGGGAAAGTCTTGGGGTGACACAATCGATTTTTTGTGATTTTTTTTGTGATGCGACCAGATTTTAATACCGAAACCTTGATATTTCAAACCATTCTCTCTAAGGTTAATTATAAGTTATGGTGCAGTATATCGTGGTTTAATCTTTTGGTAGTCATCTTCCTGCTGTCTCTGCGTGTCTAATGCACTTAGTCCAATGTCCCGCGTGATATTATTGATTGCTTCATGAACTCTTTTTTCGATTTCTCTCGTATTAAAAATTGAGTTTTTAGTTGCGATACATCTGCAATCAAATTAGTTCAGTGTGGTTATATTGATAAGTATATAGCAGTAAACGTATCACTCCATGCCCATACGCGACTGAGAAGTTATAACCTGGTGACTTCGAAATATTATTGAAAAATCTATTGTGAAACAGAACATATCGAAAATTGTCATTACAATTACAATTAAAATTTAGTTCTGCTCCAGTAGGTAGGCTTTCCTACACTTGGATGCGTCTTTGCCTCTAAAATTTTAAATAATGTAATTAATTAAAGAATATTAACTATCATGATATAGTTGTGGCAATATAAATTAATTTAAGTAAATTATAATTGGTTTGAAAACCATTGATAAATAGAAAATAATCTAATAATCAAAATTGCCTGTAGTCATAATTATCAAGGCAATAATATGATGGTCATGAAAATAGATAAGGGTATACTAAAAATATCTAAATTTAAATTAATTGTCAAATCTAGCAATATAGCCGTCGTCGATAAAAATAAAAATAAAAATTACGCTCTTTGGCAAAGTTGATTATCACGAATTTTCCATTATTTTACATTAGGATGCTCTTGGAATAAGAATTCAGCTATTAGATACTCCTAACTTCTACTTTGATATGTATAAAAGAAATTAACAATGTAAATTAACTTAAAACTTTTTAAATAACACTTGCTAAATTTAAATATGAAGAATAATGTAAGTTAGTCGTTAGTGATTATGTGATATTTTTGTTTTGAAACAATAAATGGTTCATGGGGTGCCGGAGGGGGCAGAAACCAGGAGAACATTTAATTATGGTATTGTGTTGATGGAAATCGCTATTCGCCGGGACATCCGATATATGCTTACGAGCAAACATACTATTTTGATTGATATAGCACGAGTACATCGTCATGATTCCCGACTCGATGAAAAACGGCTTACACGAAGTTAGCGGAGAAGCTCTGTAAAGACTGCGTACAGCCCTTTTGCGAAGAATAAGAATCCTCCTCGAATTTGCTGCCATTCCCCAGAACATTAGGCCATATGTCATCAAAGAATGGAAATAAGCAAAGTAGACAGATTTAGCAGCCTCAAAGCCGCATAGATTTCTATCCTACATCTAATCTGCGCTGACAGCTTTGACCACTCGCGCTTCAGAAACTTTATTTATGATTTTAGGAGGCGGTTCACGTCGACTGCGAATATTATAAATTTATTACGAAACTCGACGGTTGAATATGTTGCGCCCTGTAAAGCGCTGTTGGAAACCATACGAGCTGCGGCTTGGCTTCTACACTGGTTCGTATTGTTCTCCGCTGAACAAAGCTATTGAACGCATTAGTCGGGCCGGTTTCGCGGATCAAACTTTGTAGGCGACTAAGTTAAGAGAATATATTAGGTTCTGTAATATATGTGCTATCCCTGTATATGAGCTATCATTGAAAGTTCTATTTTGAATCAAATTATTATTCAATATTGAGCGTAACAAAAGATTTAATCCTTTTTTTATTTTTTTTAGGTAAAAACAGTCATATACAGTTGTGTGAAAACATAAATAAAACAAATAGACATATATTACCATTAATTACTACAAAAAATTATAAATAGTAGCAAGAAATAAATTGACAGTCAAAATTACACTAATAATTTATCAAACCAAGAACTAATGCAACCAAAAAAAAAGTTATACTCACTAACAAATTTAACAATTAATTAATGCGACTACAAACCAACTTAATAACAAGTTAAACCGTGAGGTAATGCAACAACAAATTGCCTATTTTTTCCTAAAAATAACCAACGTGGCGAAAAATATGTCGAGGTCATTCGAAGCTTTATTATAATGTAAACAGCACCGTCTGAAATAGGTATTTTTCGCATAGTTCGTGTGAAAAAAGGGTATATAAAATGTATATTTTTAACGAGAGGAGGGAGACCGAGGAACTTTAAAAAGATTTTTGTCCAAAAGGGGTGTAGAATTAATGTAGTTATTTAAAATGCGATTTGCGTCTGATCTGAAAGTATCAGCTTTTACAAAACTCTTGCACGTTTTTGTCGCTGCCTCTTGGACTATGGAGGTAGAGTCACTCAAAGCAGACATTGGTTATTTTGGAGCGAAGAGCAGCAGTTGTGTTGTGTTTAAGTCAAACCCACCTCCATTTGGGCAACAATTTATTTATTTATTTATTTATTTATTTATTAAAGAAAAGCACATTTTTTTATGGCGGTACATTGTAAGTTTAACAATATAGGCTTAAATGTAAATAATAGCAAAATAGAAAGCCAGACCAATTTTTTTAAAATCAACGCCGCCTAACTAGGCCTAGGCCCGTACTAAGGCAAGCGTACCAAGTAGAGTGGCTTGTGCATACTTTAGAATACTTAATTTAAAAGATATGCTAGGTATCAAATAATATAAAAAATTAACTAATAATAATAAACATTGTAATTTGAGTGTAGTGTGATGTAACTGTAGTGTAGTGTAGTGTGATGTAAATGTAGCTGTAGTGTGCTGGAAAAATAACATTCAGTAAATGGTGAAATAATTAAACTGAATAATAATAATATAATGTCGTAATAAATACAATAAAATATAAAAATATTATTAATGAATCGAAATCGAAATAAAGGAAAAAATTATATCTCAATAAATATTTAAAGAATCATATTTAAATAGTCCGAGGATACAATTATTTATAAAATGTCCATGTTACAAGTTAAAATATATATTTCAATATAATTCAATTAAGAAAAGAGAAAAACAAGAATAGCGATTTAATAAAATAATAATAATAGTAATTCAATTTATTTAAATTAAATTACATAAGAATATCAAATATTTGGTGGCTAATATCCCGACCTTCATTCAGAAGCCACCTGTGACACCGTTTTTTAAATTGGTCTTTACTGTATACGATTTTTATCGACTCATCCAATTCGTTGTATATCCTGGGGCCTATACTCATAAGATGCCTCTGACCAAAAGATGTTTTCGTTCGACGGACGTCTAACATATCCGCCACGGATCGCCTTGTTCGGTGTGCTTGTTGTGTGGGCGCTCTCTTAATTTGAAATTGAATAAAAACCAGACAAAATTTTAAATAAAGTTGCCTTACTTCAAGTACACTGAACTCTTCAAAAAGTTTTTCTGACGGGTATCTGTATGGTTTACGGGTGATAATTTTAATTATCAGCTTCTGTGCTACCTCTACTTGATGGATAATTGTTTTGGAGCAACCTCCCCACCCAATGATCCCGTAACTCAAAATGCTTTGACACAAGGCGTAATAGGTAGTAATAAATGTCTATATGCATCAGCCTTGTAGACAAAATATTCAGCGCTCTGATACACAGCGTTAGTTTTTTTGATGAGTTCCAGATAAATGGGTGATTCCATACACAAGCCATGTAGACGTGTTACGTGAGACGGGTGCTCACTTAAAAAAAAACTATATATTAGATCGTTACCATAGGTAATGACGTATGGGTTACCGCTCTACAAAGAATATCTAAGGCCAAGAAGTTTGTATGAGACTAAGACAGAAGTTTGCATGAGAGATTAGAGACACTAATTTAATGGTGCCGTCTATTTTCTATGTAGTTTTGCTATTTTAATGGCAGTTAGTTAATCCCTCTACTGTAGAACTCTCGTGGATAGGAATAATTAAATGCTTTAAAGGCATTCTTCAGTAACTCTTCGTAGTTGCTTTTGAGCAGAAAGTGGAAGGTGGAAATATGCTGAATCAAGATCTGGCTAGTACGGAAAGTGACGAAAAATATCCAGTCTTTCCCTGCTACTTTGTGTCTGTTTGCTGTGAAGTGTGTGGTCGAAAGTTGTCTTGAAGAAGCAGTGGCGAAAGCGATTGAGCAAGCTCGATTGTTTATTCGCGGCCTTTTCCTTAGAAGGAGAAGGCCGCAGCTTAATTGCTGGCATTTCTTTACGGTACATACTCGTATTTGCGGTAACTATAGTGCCGGGCCGTAAAAAACGTCGGTGAATAACACCGGCGTTGGTCCTAATATTCGAAAACAATGCGATTTTTTTCTTTTCGTTGTTTGCACGCACACAAAATAACGGGTAATAAAAAAACAACAGAAGGAAAAAATATTATTTGATACATGTACGTAAAATCTAGCATGCGTGCCGAAAGAAAACCCTGTTTTCGTTGTATTGTAATGCTGTGTATAGACTTACGCAACGTGACGTGAAACGTAACATGAAATTGCCGTCCACATTAGTGTAATGTATCATGCAATGTAACACACTTTGTAACAAATTCTCATAGTCTGGACGCCTTGCGCGCGCGAACTGTGCATTTCATGCGCAGACTACGAGCATTACAAGTCGCGCGCGGAGCGATCCGTATTTTGTCGGTTTTTCGAACGAACACAAAGTCCCTAACAAAGGGGCGCGCGGTGCGCTCAGAGCGCCAGTGTGGACGGTTTTTGTTGAGACGCGCGCGAACACGAACTGAACTAGGTATAGACACAGTATGTATATGTATATCCTTCTAGCCGTGTTCGGCCATAGCGACTGCATTGTAGATTCTAGTGACTTCTTTAGTCTTCTCAGAGTCCATCGTTCCGAAGCAGTCAAGTGCGCAGGCTATATTATAGTGCACAGGTGGGCGCGCGACCGCGGGTGCACTCTCTCTTCCTCCCTCTTCTGAACCCGGTGGAACGGAGACCGTTACAACCAGAGAAAAGTTTGGATGCAGATAAAATAAAATAAATTAATTAATCGCCAACACAGCAATGGCTGTCATTGTTAAATTTGTACTTAATATTGCAGAGCTATTTTTTGCGGATTTAGTTCGTTTTTCCACACTGTCATTTATGAAATTGGTAGTTATGGCTTGTGGTGATGTTTGAGGTTTTTGTGGAGCTATTGTAGAGATGACCGGTGACTTATTACCAATAAGTCATAGACACAGTCAGCTACGGACGAATCGTGGAGTGAAGAAAAAGCCTCAAGCGAACACACTATCGGACGCGTCCGCTGCCGCGGCTTATGGACAGTATGCACAGTCGTTTGGGACGTGGCTTGCCAGATCTCTATCGGACGTCCGAAGCCTCGAGGTCGCGTCTGCGACTGACGTCCGATAATGTGCACGGCTCAATAGAAATTCATTACACAGATCGCGCCCATAAGCCGCGGCTAACGGACGCGTCCGATAGTATTGTATTTTTAATAATTAAGCACTGACAATTAATTGTCAGAGCCAACAATTGGTCGTCACACTTCATTCTCTCCGCGTTCTCAGCAGACTGACGCTACGTTCGCGATCACGCCGGAAACAGATGCGAGCGGGTACATATGTTCGGTTCGTGCACGCGCTGCGTCAACACTGAAGAAATGTTCCTTTACATTGCATGTTACGTTTCATCAGTCTGTACGCAGCATTAGAGTGCCATGTAAGACGGCTGTCAGTAGTAAAATAGTTTCTATGTGGTTTCCATTGCGAACCGTTCACCTTTGAAATTATCAAGTTTCCAAACATGATCGTCCGACTGTGCCGACTGCGTGTTGCCGATTTTCGCCCGAGCGCTCGCCGTTTAAGCAGTCGAAGTATGCGAAAACTTGTTCAATAACGGGGAGATCGGATTGAGCAAGATCGCAGTGGCAACTCCCGCGGTTTGTATTCGCTCGGGCGCTGTAAACTCCCGGATTGAAGGATGACGAGTTTGAGTTGAGCGAGAGTTTGAGGGCGATCCCAACTTACGAGTACTTCGACAAGGAAGATGGGCTAATAATATACGGCGATGTAGTTCGTCAATCGCTGGTCTTTTCTCCTACCTCTCATCCGGCAATCTGGCAATAAATCTATCCAAGTCATTTTCAGGGTTGCCACAGAACCGAGACTTGGCAATATCGTGATAGTCTAGGTTTACCAGAGCAGTTCTTGCTCTTTTCTCAGATTTATTTATTGGTAATTATTTGCTTGTGAACATACTAATGGCTCATAAAGCACTGTATACTAATGGCTAAACAAAGTGAAAATGTTAGTTAAAATAAAACGGATTCTTACCGCGTGTAGCTGGACGATAGATATAAATAGGATAAAAACGAATTTACCGCGTGATTTTTGTAGCACCCGACGTTTCGGCGATGTTGCGACCGTCGTTGTCCAGAGGAGTCTACTCTGGACAACGTCATACAACCGCGATAGTCTTCGATTTAAACACATGACATATCCAACTATATTTGCAGTTTTGGATGAATAAAATAATGTTGACTATTGACTATTGTCGGTGAAATTTAACTACCTACAAATTAATAATGATATATTGTATTCTTATAAATCACTATTTATTAAAGAGGCGATATATTGAATTATATTATATTAGTGGAATATTATTACCCGGTGGTGCCCTGGTTAGGTTCATGGTTGGTTCATAGCGTTCGGTTGAACAGTATAGAAGTGTATGTGCTGCAGCGCCATTTAGATGCGAGTTACAACAAAGTGGATAGCGTGATAATATTATCCCTCAAATACCTATGTATGGCGATCATTCAAATACATATTCATGGCGATCGGTTGAACGGTATAGAAGTTATTGTGCTGCAGCGCTATCTAGTAGGTAGCGAGTTACAACAAAGTGGATATAATAAAAACCTTTTCCATGAAAAAAATACGTATATGTATGTACAAACTTGGTCAAACGGTGATTGGTTAAACGGTGTGGAGGTCTATTAATATATCATGACACCCGAGAATGACCATATCTGATGAACTTTTGTTTCATAAATTTTGTGAAAAATAGAAGTACTAATTTAAAAAAGTATCGAAACGAATCCCTAGATAAGGAACGAATTTATAATTTAGACTCAAGAAAGTTGCTCATTGCCTTGGACATTCAGGCTTAAATCTGATTTCGAAAACTTTCAGGCGCGATTATTCCTACAATGTACGCGGTGACCGTGTTTTATTTTAATTTAATTATATTGACTGGTTAATTCTCTAGCGTTGCGCTTAGCTATTTTTTTATTTAGGCCCTATATTAATTACAATTAATTTAAACGTTAGAGTGCTCTGAGAGTTACGCCAAATATGATTTTCCGTTAACACCCTTATACCACTGCGGAAAGACAGTTTCACTGTGACAGCGCTGCGATCGAAAGTTTAGTGTCCGCCCGCTCGCCGGTGCATACGCACGTGGAATCATGCCTGATGCTTTATCAACGCCAGATTTTACCTTACAAAAAAGGCCCCGGCTATTTCTTCGCAGGTCCGCGAATTTTAGATATTTTTCTCAGGCAGTATGTCGCCTTTTAAGCTCAGATATACCGACATCCGTTTTTATATATACAGGTGAATTTTAATCAACCGGCATCCTTGAAGAGGTTGAATCGGTACGAGGAAGTAAGCGATTTTTGATTTAAAAAATGTAAGAAAGTAAAAAAACAAATTTAAAAAAAAGATTTGTTTTGTTTTTATGTAAAAATTTTGTTTATGATAAAATGTCAAGTCTCCAAATTTTCAAATAAAAAAGAAAACAAAAAATATAAATCTTTTTTTATTTTCTTTTTTTTTTAACAAATTTGCTTAAGTTGCTCGTACTGATTCACCCTCTTGAAGAATGCCGGTTAATTAAAACTCACTCTGTATATTAATGCGAAACTTCATAAATCTGTCACACAATAAACTAAGAAGAGTTTTATATTAAACTACGCGATTCGTCCTATGTTCGCCGATCTAATCATTCGTCTGACTGCGTCGCTTGCCCTCCAGACGGGAGGTCCTTTCTCTGCCTCTCTCCGGCGGCTTCGAGCTAATTTATGGCCATATTTGTCACCACGCCACCGCCTGGGACCACCTAAGTAGTCAAGCTTATTGTTTCGTGTGGAATACCGAGCGCCGCCTTAGCCTCATCTCGAACCGCGAATTGCTTACTCCCGCCTTGGCAGCGCCACTTTTTTATCGCAAGAGAATTTTCTGCAGAGAAAAACTATTCTCGCTGGTATATTTAACCGCGAGATGGTGGTGTTATTTTTAAACTAAATAACCCGTTCTATTCGTGACTGCCAGTCCCAGCGAAATTAGCGACGGAGCTATATAGCTCTATTATATTATATACTAGGGAGTCAAGTCATTCATCAATCAATGACGTCTAATTAATGTTAATCCCTGGTATAAAATACAAAATTAGGCATTTTTGGTAAATATTTTCAAGAAATATTTGCATTTTTCCTGCGGTTTACGATGCCCTCCCAGTCCGCGACGCTATGCTTGTCAAGTATGCTTGATCGTCCAGGGAGCCCCTAAGGCGCAGTTCAAACAGAACAGACGTGGCGCGGGCATCGGGCGAGGACGTGGCTCGGACGCGGCGCGTTTTCGAGACGCCCCCATGGTAACCGTTCGAGTCAACTCGGACAGAAGGGACGTGTCTTGGTCAAATAGCGTCAAGAAGCGCGTCTTTTTGGCGCCCGCGCCACGTCGTTTGGCGGTCGCAAGCGACACACCGAAGCGGCGAGCGCCGTCGGACTTCGAATGAAAATGTGTGACGATATTGAATACAATATTGATTTATGTGAGTTTGTTAAGAAACGTCACGTCACGTCCACGCCACGTCCGCGCCCCGTCCTCGCCCGACGCCCGCCGCACGTTTCTTCTGCCTGAACTGCGCCTAAGAGCGCAAACGTCCACTACTGAAGCAGTTGCAGATGCGCGGAGCAGAGTTGATGTGCGAACCTGATGGATATATGCATGCATGCATGTTGCATGCAACACCTTTGCATTAGTATATGTGTATGGATTATATGAAGAAGAAAAAAATACTCTAAGATGTATAAGTGGTGAAAGTAATTTTTTCAATCAACAATAAGCTATTAAACACAAAATGTTTTTGCTTAACGTTTTATAACGATGGATACGTTTTAGATTACCTACAACCTTTATTTTTCCTAAACATGTCTAGATATTTACTGAAGACGTGCGCGTAACTCGACTTAACATTGGATATAAACAAATCTAGCCAGCCTTTCCTAACAAATCGTTATTCGTAAACGAAAACACGCACTTTACCCAGTTGTCCTTGCTTCCTTGTATTTATTCCTTTTGCATGAAGTAAGCTCGAAGTGAAAGGGAATAAACCTAGGTATTTCAAGGAATTTTTATTACTAACTTTATGATTATAAATAAGATAAAAATGATTTTAATAAGTGAAGTTTGTAGCACCCGATGTTTCGGCGATGTTGCAACCGCCGGTGTGCAGTCTACCCTGACGACGGCAGTTGCAATATCGCCTAAACGATGGGTGCTACAAACGTCTAGAGGTAAAATCGTTTTTATCTTATTTATAATGTCAAACAACCACGATAGTCTTCGATTTCATAAGTTTAAGATTGTAAAAAAATGTGTTCCATTTCTTTTTATTTAAGATTGACAGATTAGTATGTTAGTCAAACATTAACGAACTATCATTGTAGACAAACATACAATATATTAGTCCGACCTATCGGACGTAGTACGTGTATGCTGAAGAAAGCCAAAACCTATAATATATAGGAGGCCTCAGTTTATAGTCAGTTTCACCATGTTATCACTCTTGTCAGCATTGGAGCAGTTACACTCGTCGTGCGTGTCATTGACTCTTATTGAGGTCACGCGCCCAGGCTCTACAGGTGGCTAACGGCATCAAGGGAAGAAATAATATATGTGCATGTCATTGACTCTGACAGATGCAGATACTCAGATGGCCAGTCACTTTCGAGGGTGGAATTCACAAGGTACATTACCATTGTCTGATGCTTCGAGTGCCTCATGTTTTATTAGGGCATCTACTTATTTTACATTTTTTATTGATTTATTTATCTGTTTAGTGCTTGTACGAAAAACGAAGATGCAATGTCATTGAAGTAAAGAAATATAACATTGAATAACAACAGCCTAAGATCGTCACAGCGTCACATCGTAACAAATGGCGGCACATTTAACGACACTTCTTAGGCGAATATCTATATGCACAATTGTGGTGTAAAACGTAAAGTAATAATATTATTAATATTAAATTATCGAGAGAAAAAACGGGAAAATAAAAACAAATAAATAAGTAACCCTCCACCGTTTTATATTAATAAACATCAAAAATGTTTTTTTATAAAAAAAAATATAAATATTGACCAAACATTATGTATACTGGGAAAAATATTCTAAAATATAATATACTGTTATTTTCTCTTGACGTTCAGAATATGTACGCAGTGTATTTATGTATAAAGACTTTTATTTTTTTATTATTGAATTTAAATGAAAGGAAAAGAAAAAAGACTTAACATCGCATTTATCGAAGATTAGCATTGATTCCGATGAGGCCGATGATGATTGCTAGTACGCCAAAGGAGATATCTTGATATACTTGCTCTCCCCTATCGTGTACTCTCCCAATCAACACCATCCTATCTCCACGAACTTTTTGAAACATTAAGTTCTCACGGTCTCGTACTTCAGTCAGCCTCTAACAGTTTACTAAAAATTTCGTGTCATAATACAGATTTCTATTCCTACTCTTTCTGTGTCCATGATACTCTCTGGAACGATCTGCCGGCAAATATACGAAACTCACCTTCTTTACCATAATTTGAGACTCACCTCAAAGATAACTACCTTTCTAAGAAGTGACCTGTTCTTTCCTTTTTCTCCTCTTCCTCTCCCACTATCCTCTTCCCGGGCATTTTTAGTTTTAAATTCTTAGTTTTAAATACTTATCTTTATTTCCATAATGCGCGCATGTAACACTATGATTAGGTGAGTTGTGAGATATTGCCAGGGGGCAATAATCTTGCCTGTTTGTATTACAATTAAGTGTAAATAAAGTGTATATTATTGCAATTATCGATAACATCGCGATGATTGCAATTATCAAGAATTGTCATCGCAATTACAGGCTGCACACATATATTATCACGCCTTTTCGTTCATAATCAAATCATTCCTCTTTGCTACCGATTCTATCGCGGTGTGTTCCCTTTAAAGCAGTTTGTCTGCCCCTGCCCCCGACGCCAGCTGATTAATGGTCCGTGTCATAGTTTCTGTCATCAAACATCAGTCAAGAACACAACTCTTCCGCCGCGAACTACTCCATGAATTTATAGTCCACAATTGTTTTGACAAGTCTGATACGCTTAAGGCAAGGATATGAAGAGATTTAATCATTCGTCGTGAAAGAATTTTCATCGACAGATCTTGTCGGCCGTAATGTCTCTTACTAGAATTAATATTTTCACCATTTCTCTTATCCAGAAATCCACAATGGCCCTTTGTTTGATTACGCTATTTTCTTTTCACGTCTGTTTTATTTTACCCCTGTTAGAGTTACGCCTCGGACTTACTTTGTTTTTCTAGTTTACTCTCATTACACAGGCTTTACATTGTTTTCAGCACTGCTTTTATATCGCCGCTCTGCGTTTTCCTTGTAACATTTAAATTTTATGTTTCACCTTTCGTTCCATATATTCAAATGTAAATTAAACCATTTTAGTACATCAAGTAAGTATAAACTAATCCTATCAGTAAACTAGCCCGAGTTAAAAGTTTTAACCGTTACTTAAAAAACCGTTAAGTAAGAAAAATGTGTAACTAAAATATTAAGTATTTAAAGAGGACGTATGCGATTTTTATATTATAATAAATTACAAGTAAAAAAGGATTTTTTAAAACAAGCTTTACTTTCCACCAAGGAGGAACTCCTTGGTGGATTTGGAAGCTTGTGACTCCTTCGTGGCAATCTCCCGGATCCATCTTCAGACCCTCCTCGTCATGTTTAATGGAGAGTACTCAAGACAACAAACCAAACATGCCCAAACTCGACTATCTTAGCACTTTCAATTAGGGAGTTCCAGTGGCAATCTTCCGGCTCCATCGTCAGACTCATAGTCAGTACTACTGACAGACTAAAATACTCATGATAATAAAACTTACTAGCCCAAACTCGGCTTTTTTACTTGCCATCAATAAGTGCTAGTCCCTACATCCCGACTTTATCATCAAATCAGTTCGGTAGTGCTCACATATTGCATTGTCACCGAACTTACATTAGTATGCCAAATTTCAGCTCAATCGGCTTCTCTTTTGTTACTTTTTGCCATTTTTTAGGTTTTATATGATTGTTCTGTTAGATATTTTACCACCAAATGTAGAATAAGGCTTCCACAAAATAAAAATAACAGTTAACCCGTCGGACGCCAACAGTGCCTATAGGCACTTTGCGCTATTTGACAGATCCGTAACCGTTTCGGCCGGCCCCCATATATATATATTTTATAAATATATAATATACACGACTAACAAGATTATATTTTATTTATTTTTTTTTATTTTTTTATTTAGGTAAAAAACAGTCATAAACAAATGTTTTTACAAATACACTTAAACAAATAGACCTACATTACCATTAATTTTAACAAAACTTGTAAATGTAGCCACAACAATGTAAATGTCTAGTCGGATCGAACTGTTTTCATTTAGTACGAGTACCTAAATTATTGGCTGTAAACTAAAACTAATGCAACAACAAATCACTCAATTGTTTCCTAAAAGTAATTAATGACACTGAGAATATATCTATGTCGTTCAAAACTTCATTATAACACATGCAAGAGCGTCTGAAGAAGGTATTTTTTGCGTAGTTTGAATGAAAAGAGGGAATATAGAAAGTATCTTTTGAACGTGAGGAGGAAGACCGCGGGATTTTAAAAAGAATTTTTTCCAAAAGGGGTGCAGAGTTGATGTGGTTATGAATAATTTTATATAAGAAAATGCTGTCTAAGAATTTTCGTCTTGAATACAGAAAATGCATTTTGTGTGTTGTTACTCTCTCTGCGTAATCGGTGCAGAGGCTACCTGTCCGAAAGTCCAATGATTTCAAACATTTCTTTTGTACCCTCTCAATCCTATCTACGTGAACAGCATACTAGGGACTCCAAACTACACTTCCGAATTCTAGGACACTACGAACAAATGCATTGTAGAGTATTTTAATGGTGTTGCCTCTGGCAAAAGGTTTACTTATGCGCAGAATCAGTCCGAGTTGTTTAAATGCCTTAGCTACGATCTTATCAATGTGAAGGTTAAAGTGCAGTTTGGAATCCAGGGTAATGCCTAGATCACGAATGTTGGTAACTCGGGTTAAGTTATTACTGGATATTTTGTAATCATAAATAATTGGATGATGCTTTCGGGTGAATGTTATGACGTTACATTTATCCGTATTTAAAATTAGTAGATTATCCTTACAATAGTTCTCAAAGCTTAATAAATCCTGTTGCAAATCTTCACAATCACCAACACCTTTAATAATTTTGAATATTTTTGTATCGTCTGCATAAAGCAAGTGATGCGACTTATTAAAACACAGTCCAATATCGTTTAAATATAAAGTAAAGTCCCCAAGGTGGGATCCCTGAGGAATTCCTGACGGAACATTAAGAAACGAAGAGCGGTAACCTTTAAGGGCGACGGCTTGACTACGATTGTTTATATAGGACTGGATCCATCTTAGCAGGTCGCCGTGTATACCGAATTTCGAAAGTTTTTGTATAAGGATAGAATGACTAATTTTGTCAAAAGCCTTAGAAAAATCGGTATACACGGCATCAACCTGGAATCCGGAATCAAGGGCATTCAACAAAAAGTCAGTGTATTCGATAAGATTTGTGTTAACACTTCTACCACGAAAAAACCCATGCTGTTCCGTTGATACAACGTGCTGCATTTGAGTGGTTAACGACGTAGTAATTATTTTTTCGAAAATCTTACCAAATAGACTCAGCTTAGAGATAGGCCTGTACTGCATAATATCATGTTTGACACCACCTTTTGGAATTGGAGTTACCAGAGATTTCTTCCAGATGGCAGGAAAACAGCCCTCCAGCATAGATTTCCTATAAATTATGGTGATTGGTATTGAAAACTCTTTACTAAGCTTCCTGATTAAGATGGGATGGATGTTGTCGAAACCCGCACCCTTGTTTATATCTATTTGCTGAAATAGTTTATGTACAAGGTTTTGTGTTATTTCTACCGTCGAGATGTTAACTGAAGATAAGGCTGTATCAGTACAGGAAGTGTCACTCACTTGGGAAGTGTCGGGGATAAAAACTGAGTTAAAATAATCATTAAACATATTGGTAATTGTTTCGCCGTCACTTGAAGATACATCGTTCAGGCTCATATGAGAGGGAATATTATTGGCACCAAATTTAGATTTTATAAATGTCCAAAAAAATCGAGGGGCGATGTTAATTTTTTCTTCTGAGAAATCAATATAGTTTTTGTAACATTCCCGCTCAAGTTTCTTTTCCCGTGAGCGTAATAATGAAAAAGTTTGGTAGTGGCAAAGATTGTCATATTTTTTCCATTTGGAATGCATTTTCATTTTCTGACGAATTAATTTTATTAAACCACGGGAATACCAAGGTGGATAATTTGTTTGTGATTTTACTAGTTTCTTCGGAATATATTTGTCTATAAGATCCTGTAAGAAGTTGTAAAAATAGGTAACCGATTTTTCAGTATCCGATTTCGATAAAACTTTATCCCAGTCAACATATATATATATATATATATATATATATATATATATATATATATATATATATATATATATATATATATATATATATATATATATATATATATATATATATATATATATATATATATATATATATATATATATATATATATATATGTATATATATATATATATATATATATATATATATATATATATATATATATATATATATATATATATATATATATATATATATATATATATATATATATATATATATATATATATATATAGTTGTTATATTTGATAAGGTTTGTAAAGAAATCCATTTATAGGATGATGTTTAATTTAAAATAAAATTAGTAAAAGCTACTTAAAAAGTAGCGAAGGAAATCCCAGCTAGTATTGGGAAATGCTTATGTTTGAATGAGCTATACTTACGGATGTGCACGACTTTCGACGGTGCAATGTAAGTTTAAAGGTCCGTTTGCAGTCGACTAACGATCACTATTCATCCATTTATCTCATAAATAGGGCTTATCCTTATGCAACACAAAATGCCTTCAATTGAGACGAATTAAGCGAAATAATAAAAAAAATTAACTATTGATCACTTCGGCAAAGCCGTTTTATAAATGAAAGTGACATTACGAAATAATTCATATTTCGAATGCTACCAACATTTAAAATATGATACAATTGGCTGAGTTTGTTATCAACGAGCCATTAAATCGAAATAAAAATTAAAAAACCTCCATATCTATATATATATATATATATATATATATATATATATATATATATATATATATATATATATATATATATATATATATATATATATATATATATATATATATATATATATATATATATATATATATATATATATATATATATATATATATATATATATATATATATATATATATATATATATATATATATATATATATATATATATATATATATATATATATATATCTAACGGGAGCTAACGGGCCCATGATGAGGTGGCCACGATGATCCATGTGTTCAGGGTCGGTCACACTCACGGGTCAACACCCATCCGACGGCCTCCACGCACGGGGTGCGAACCTGGGTAGGACACTGGGTCAACCAGTCTCCCCTGGGAATCAAACCTCTGGCGCTCCTGGACGATCTGCGCACCGAGCGGCGCAAGCCAATCGATTGTGCTCTCCGACTAACAGTCGGGGGAGTCTGGGAACTGTATTGTTTCCTATAGAGCGGGGGTGGTTGCCTACCTTACGGCGACTGCTCTTGAAATGACCATTGGCCATCCGATCCTGGGTGAACAGCCGGGCAAAGGACGCCTTGGTCCTCGATAGATTCGGTATACTCCGTTTCACCGCTTCGTAAGGGAGAGGACCGCGCAAGCGACCTCGAACTCGGAACCAATCGAGAGACCGGAGAAATCTGGTCACAATTGGAAGTGAGGGCGCGAGTATCTCGAGCCCGCCGGGTTTATTCCTGGCTAACTCGCGGTAAGGCGTTGGACTCTCACGGGTTGTGCGTAGCTAGACGTTGGATTGTTATTGTCCAAAGTCTTCTATGCTCACTGCAGGGCGATAGAACGACTAATCGTTAAAACGTCCTGTGGTGACGGGTTCGCCCGTTGTAGTCGACACCGCAAGATATATATATATATATATATATATATATATATATATATATATATATATATATATATATATATATATATATATATATATATATATATATATATATATATATATATATATATATATATATATATATATATATATATATATATATATATATATATATATATATATATATATATATATATATATATATATATATATGGATGTATTTTATTTAAGTATTTTATTTTTATTTTCATTTAATGGCTGGCTGATAGCGAGCCCAGCAATGGTATATCGTCCTTTTAAAGAGTGGATATATTCGAATTTCAAATCGAACTTTCGGTATGTCATTCCGCATTTAAGAGACGATTCATTGTGATTTTTTTCATTATTTTTGCTTTAATTTGTCTTTAGTAAAGACATTTTATTTTGGTTTGCAAAAGGATACGCTTTGTTTATGAGATGTGGATGAAGGGCGATCGTTCGCTAGCGATAAAGGGATCCCATTAAACCTACATTGCACTGTCGAAAGTGGTGCTCATCCAGGAATACATCTCATTTAAAATAAGCATTTCCCAATCCAGTCCGGGAAAACCTTCCAGCTATGTAAGTGGCTTTTATAATATATCCGATAAAAAAATCTTTTAAATCGGAAAAAAGAAATCAAAAAGTTTTAAAATAGAATAAAAATTAATTATCGCGCTTATTATATTTAATAGTCAGAACAGCTACCCATTGTATGGCGCTCGATCAACATGAAATTTGGGGAAGTATATGATACCGTGTATCAACCAGGAACTAGGTTTACTGGTTCTACGCGACACACTGTGCGACGCGTCACAATTTTTCATAAACGAGCCTTTTTCGTGCAGTGAAATACCAGCCTCCCTTTAGGGTAGCGGCTTGACTGACAAACGGGCGAAAATAAAATTTTAAAAAACATGGCAGCGATTAATAAATAGAACGAAAGGGGAACTCCCGGCCACCTGGAACGGAAGTGGAAGCAAACTGAATTAACTCTCCCGGAGGAAAGTTGGCGCCGCGGCCGTCGCGGGAGCCCGGGAAAACCGTCAGCACGGTCTCCGAGGCCTCCTTTATCTATTAGTATATCCTAACCTAGCCTCTCTTTTTTATATAAACGGAAACGAGCTATTTTAAAACCTTTCTTTAGCATATATTTTTGTATCTACCACGTACATATCAATGTATGCAGTTAATTATAAATAGGATAGAAAACGAATTTACCGCGTGAAATTTGTAGGACCCGACGTTTCGGTGACGTTGCAGCCGCCGTTGTCTAGGGTAGACTGAAGAGCTGTCAGTCCGTTGTTTTGCTGGTAGGCCGCAAACCGCTGCCGCCACTGCGTAGGTTATAACGGTGG
The DNA here is from genome assembly GCA_944548615.1 of Micropterix aruncella. Lineage (NCBI taxonomy): Eukaryota > Metazoa > Arthropoda > Insecta > Lepidoptera > Micropterigidae > Micropterix > Micropterix aruncella. The sequence goes on along the minus strand of OX155959.1, from coordinate 9,356,246 downwards.
TGGGGTGCCGGGCTCGGAGCGCGGGAATTTTGAAAATCCGTCTTGCACACAACACTCACTGTATCCTGTTTTACGTCTTTGCGTTCGGCGTTCGGCGGCGGGAACATTTTAAGAAGAGGGTTCCACGTAGAAGAGAGTTTGTAGCCGTCGTCTCTATTGAAGTTCGGAGTTCTTCTTATTTCAATGGCTTCCCGGATCATGCGAGGAAAGTAGAATTGTTCCTTGAATAGAACAATGGGATTTTGAAACTGCATCCAGTGGTTACTTCCGCTATCCAATATATGTTCGCAGAAAAATCGGCGATCTGCGAACACATATTGTACAGTGGAACTAACCGCTGGGTGAAGTTTTTAAATCCTATTGTGCTGTCCAAAAAAACATTTTACTTTCAACACACGAGTGATTAATAGGTTGCTATGTTAAAAAGTTTGATTTTAACATTTATTTTGAAGAAATTGTGGTGTTTGTCATATCGCGGAAAATAGATATCCATCAGTCGAGTGGATATGTGCATTAGTTTTGATTTCGGTACCGATTTTGATTTTCAGATAGACATTTTTAAATATTATAAGTCATCTTATTATTTCTAATTTTCTATCGATTGAACCTAATTCGTTTCTGCTCATTCTCTTTTTTACCGATATACTTATTGATAATCTTTATTGTTTAACCTTCCTGGAAGATACCAAACTAGAACCCGTCCAGCGATTCTTTAGATTATCACAATCAACAGACAGACGCTTTTTAGAAGCTTTCTTTTATAATTGTTTAGATTAGATGTTATTACTGCGCGAAAACTCCGAAGGAAAATTGTACTATTAATTTGCCTTTCGTCTTATCATGTCGCAGTCAATCTCTCTTTGGATCATTTCCCCAAACTTTCTTACGGAACTTTCAACATTATAAACACTTGCTCCTCGCTATTTCTCTCTCACCGCGAATCATAAACCGCTTATAGTGAAACTTTTTTGCTTTTGTGTTTTTACGTGCCAATTCCTTGTCGCGCCGAACAAGCGATGGAGTGGGTACACATGACGCCACTATGCCACATCCACAACTTCTCCGGCGGAGTTTAATTCTGTTTTATGCTTGCGTTGCCGCAGCTGTCAGCGCTCGCATCCGTTACCATAAAAGTGGCGCCGCGACTTCTCTTTACTTCTATTACCTATTACCAGCACTTTACTTCTATTACCTAGAGAAGCGGTACGTTACGTTTTCAAAACCGCGACCCCAAGTATTAAAATTTTTTAGGCTGTGGAGGTGAGGGGTAAAGGGGGGGGTGGGATCCAAAGGGGCAATCTAGAATCGAGGAGTACTGAAACAAAAGTGAGAAACATACATCCATTCAAGTTAATAAGAAATGCCGTATCGAAAGATTTGGTAAGAACTATATATTTCGCATTGGCCCATAATTTATTAGCATAGCTTGGGATGGAGCTTCGCTGCAAGCACTTGACCGTCCTATTAAGGCCCACACGTCGCTATTAAGAGTAATCCATAAAAATCCCTTTTGATGTCCTTCTGAGAGATTGTTAAAGGAAGTATGATGGTCAATTACTAGTTTTAGTGTTTTAAAAATAGGTTAATATATGGATATTAAAAGTAAATTTCATGAAGATTCTGAAATACGACATCTTTTAACGATATTATTTACAGTTATCATACGAAATGCAAACAGTTGAAGGTATCCATGAGCATTTTACTAATGTCAATAGTTGTACCTACTCTTCAAACTAATCAACTTTCTCTACAAAATGAGGACTTTCACTTATCGCGTTAGCTATGAACCTAAAGCTAGACATTGTGAATGCGAGTGAGGGAAAACGAAAGACTCAGCTTACGAAAAGTAGCCCAAAATAAGATTTAAAGGCTGCAAAACGCATCGAATCATGTACTCTGACGAATACCTCACTTAAAAAGATATATGCATTCGAATACTAGTCATATCGTTTTGAAATTGGTACTTCAAAGAATGAGTGAAAGAATTGGAGCTGCTCACGACGGTTAAATGACGATAATCGGAATACTTTGACCATATTATGAGAGGCATTATACCACATAACGGAATCTTTGAAGAGGAAAAGCCTCATGACGAAGAAGAACACGCTTGAGCCAGGTTTCCTTTCCATATTAAATCTAGAAGCCACGTTTTCCCATTCCCATACAAACATTCCATTCCCAAAATATCCCCAACTGTAGGACTCTTCACTTTGCTAAACTTAGCGTATAAATAGAATCAACTCTCCAGTCGACTTATCCTCCCTCATAATATAGTAGCGACGAGACGTTGCGATTACTTGAAAATTTATTCCAAATCACAGACTAGATTGACCAGATATTTTTAACTGTACACATCCAGGTTTCCAGACACAGTCATTGATTTCTATATTTTGGTCCAGAGAATATGTAGGACGTAATTGGCATTTCAAATACTAAATGGCAATTTTCATATTAAGCATTTCAATCATAATATTTTATTATCTCTGGCAATGATTAAACACAACATATTACCATCATACATGTACTTAGTAATATGTGTACTTAATATAAAGTTACCTTAATACGATACACTGTTTATAGTTCGTTTTGAATGAACCGGCTGTTGTCTGTAAACAAATGTCATGCTCTGGTAGAAATATATTAGATATTATTGGCATTAAAATACTATTATCGTAGTGAATTTTTTGAGTGATAAACTGATACATGTAGTACGCTAAAAAACTCCAAATAAATTCATTTAATTTCTTTTTATATTTTTTGATTTTTGCATAAACATACTGTCCTTATTTATGCAATAAGTAATAACAATAAATGAACGCTAAGACCTGTTAAGTATCCAGATAGTTACGATGAAGCTTATGTAATTAATGAGTGTCCGTGTTACATATATGATTTTTCTTATAATATTATATTACACCAAAGCAAAGTATAATAAGTACATAATCCGGCTGAATCCGTGGCACCGATCCGTGAAGTCCAATTTTGAATGACTCTGCCGCATAGATCCGGTTGAATTTGAGCGATGGCCTGAGGGCATCGGTTGACTTTGAGGGCATTGGTTGATTGCGGCTTATTGGCATAAACCTGCGACTTTAGAAAAACCTAGCGGAGTCAAATTGCATGATCTTGGTGGCTAATTCACGTCACATCCTCGAGAGATAACCATGCAATAACGAAGACTCATTTCGATAATAAAGTTTCAACGTGCCGCTCAATCGTGTAACTTGCCATGGTGATTTGGCATCAGTGACTTAATACTAAATAGCAGATTTGGCAGACGCCGATAAACAACATGGCCGCCACAGACCTTTAACATCGACCCGCCCTTATTAGAAAACCCTATAGACATATCGGTATATAGAAATATAGATAGTATTATTATTATTATTATTTTAATTTTATTTGGTTAACAGAGTTTATAAACAAATACAAAAAGATAAAAATAAACCTATGACTAATTATATGTTAACACTACCGTTAATTTTATGTGTACAGTATCTCCGTTATTATATCTCCCTGTACATACATTTCTTTAGCAGTGATTTATTGTTAGAGAAAAAAAAGAACAAAAACAAATGAAAATTAAATTTACGTTAAGATTATAAACATTTATTTAACACCAATAATATATAAAAAAATATTGAAAAAAACTTTTTATGTAGACTGTTCAAGCGATAATACGTACCTAATATTACGAATATCGTTTTAGAGGGCTATTCGTTCATTTTATCTAAATATTATGGGTAATTTTCTATGTAAGATATTTATCTATGTGAGGTACTACTCCACTTACATTTATTTATGTAAGGTGCTACTTCACTAATTCCTGAGTTCGTCCGCGATTTTCTCATAATCCATTATTGAGCTTACTACGCTACCATGAGATCAGAAGCTAGATTTCGCCGAGCCATATTTTTTAACCTCGCGCGCCGGCGCTACTTCATAAAGCACCCCGAAAAAGAGTATTTTTTTACCTCGCAAACAAAGCAAATTTATCCCATATTTTACTCCGTCGCGTCGCCCCCTAACGTTACATCTTTCGTCTGTCAAAAATATAATTGCTTTTGGCGTATGAAATTCTACCCACCTGAAAATTTATATTTTTGCCATTCTTGTATTTCCTGCCATTCTCGTTCGTTCTCTTAATAGTCTATTAACCTTAAACTTTGCTTTCCCAACTTTTCGGTTGGACGAAACCGCGAGTTTGTTCTAAGTATCATGGTAAATATTTAAGTACACCTGAAATTTAAAGTCATTTGGACTTTGCTCTTTATAGACTCCGCGCAAAGAATAAGTTAAAACAGCAAAATATATCTGATCGGACGTACGAGCGACAGAAGGCAAAGAACTTCTTCTTCCTCGGGGTAGACTGTTATTAATACCAAAGAGCTCGCCCTTTTGTTAAAAAAAAGTTTGATAAACTCGCCCTTTTGTTAAAAAAAATGCACAAGAAAATGTTGGTTATTTAGTTGAGATTAGACCGCCAATACAGGCGCCATGCTAAGAGCAACAAATTTAAAAACTTTCTCACTAATCTAGATATTGCCACCTTCTTCTGCATTGTTTGTTTGAGCCTAATGTCGAGAAATTACCTCCCATGATTATTTATGAAGCTCTTCGGGACATAATTGGGCTGTGGCGACCACAATGGGCGACCCGTCACCCCAGGCTGGTATACCGATATTTGATCGTGCTTTCAGCCGTGGGATAAGCGTAGAGGACTTAGACCATGACAATCCATTATCTAGCTCCGCCAACTAGCCCCGAAAGACCAACCCTTACCTTCCGGAACCGTGTAATTAACCCATCGGACAGACCAAGCGCCCTAGCTACCAGCTATGGCCAGATTTCTCCGGCCTCCGGCCTGGTTAAAGGTTCGAGGTCGCTTGCGCGGTCGTCTCCCTTACCTGGTTACCGGTAGCATTTGTGTTTCACGGAAATCTGATTTCAAATACTTAAATTTGAAAAACAACTAAAATCAGTAAGGGGCTAGTTAGTTAGTTAAAATTTTATTTTAAAAGAAGCTAAAAAATACAAAAGTAACGATGAGAGAGACGATCTTTTTTTTTTTTTTTGCATTTATATGAGTTGTTAAAATAATTTCAATAAGGGCTAGTTATTTATTAAATTTTATTTTAGAAGAAGCTAAGAATTACAAAAATGTTTGTTTTTGTCTATTTCTACTTTTTATTTTGAAATTTCACGATAAGCGGGTTTATCATTAGATAATCTCTTACAACCAACCCTACTATGAAGTGTTCATATGTATGTGCGCATGAAATATATGTGTCTTGTTATTGCATGTGATCGACAGTATTGAAATGCAATTCCGTTAATTTTATCCCAACGTAAAATAGTGGCCCAGCCAAGACGCCAACCCGGAACCTTACTACATCAGATCAGGCGACCTAACCACAGCCCTGTTGACGGGCCCGGTTAGGTCAGGTCCGCGTGGTTAGGTCGCCTATACCTAGGAACCCAAAAATCAACAGTGAAAGATTTATTTAAATATCTTTTAAATCGTTTTTGTTTCTTAAAATAATCAAGTTATGAGTTGCTAACATTATTTCATTTATCGCCGGGTGGTATGTAGCTGTACGGGGGTTTATATAGTTATTTTCTGAATTTTACTGCATATTTTAAAATACTCCTGGCGATTTACAGAAATCACAATTTTTGTAATTTTGTTCATTAAAAACACATTTTTGTAATTTTTACTTTGATTTTTAAATTCAATAAAATGTTAAAATTTAACTAGCTCATAGCACTTTCTATTTAGGTACTTCCAGAACTAGAACATTTGAACACAAATATGGTAACCATTTTTTCACAAAATGACGAGACTTTAAGTCAAGCCAAGCTACTCAGCGTAAATTCCGTGCTGTCAATCTGATAAGCCTCAGAGTGGCGAATATCGCGATAGGCATTCGGGAAATATAATACTGTTCGGTATATATAAACATACGCGTATTTCGGCAAGTCGGGAAGCACGCGAGCAGGAAATAAGATACGTGCTGAAGGAGCGAACGCCTTGTGATAAAGATAATAATATATTATTGTACGGATCGGGAGCGTGAGAGGTATTGAGTGACACTCTCGTCTATTTATTAAAGGATTGGAAGGTATCGTGTAGATGTTAATAATTATTATTTACTGAGAATCGATATTTACATCTATCGGCAATTTGTAGCACTTCCTGATCAACATTTGCGATATCCCCACTAAAGGGTCCGACGTCTCGGCTAATCGCTTACAATCCAGTCTTCATACAGTTAGTAACCGCCGGGCGCCCGCTGGACATATCCTATTGGCGCTGGTTTTACCAAGTATCGGCCGGCGCCCAAGCGTCATTCGTAATTCCAACTAAACATAGTTATTTATTTTGGGAAACATACATCGGACATAATATACTTATACAACAAAAAGAAAAATATATGCCGATAATCGATTCCTGCGATAGTTACAGTTTTAATAAATATTTGCATATTTACATAAAAAATACTGAATCAAATTAAATGTTGAGTTTAAATAGAAAGTCGCTAAGATAGGCATGGAATTGAAAGTGATTAGGAAGAAAGAGTTGGACGATGACATATAGATATCCTACTACTATTATAAACGCGAAAGTTTGTAAGAATGTATGTATGGATGTTTATTACTCTTTCACACTAAAACTACTGAATGGATTTTGATGAAACTTTACAATAATATAGCTTACACATCAGAATAACACATAGGCTATAATTTATAAAGATATATATGTAGTTTTATATCATCATTATCACAATTTTCCATCACCACGCGGGTGAAACCGCGGGGCGCAGCTAGTATAGATATGTAATAGAGATACGTTGTATAGTGAATATATAGATTTCGATGTTTAAAGTAGGTACTGTTGTGTTACATTATAAGTGTCGCGGAGCAACAAACATGCACAAAACCCAACTACTCAAAATTCTATAAAAGGAAAGGACCGGAAGAAGACTCCACCCGAAGGCGGCAGGAATTGGTATCGCCGAGGTGCAATGGCGACACCGGAATTAAGGAGATGGCGATGTGCAATGCCATCACTAGGATTACCTACCCCGAACGCCCAATAATCAGACACGTCTTAAGTGCCTCCAACGAGGCGTTTATTTTATCATCACAAACAAGCCGTCAACGAGAAGCTAAAGCAAACATCGAAATAAATGGGAGTGAAAAGTACAAACCGTCGCGAATCTATCCGCCGTGTTTCGCACGCAAAACGTCACGAAGAAAACAAACAACGAAAACCGCGACACAGTGTAAACTCAAAAAACACGAAAAAAGCTAACGCGCAAACACGAATCACTTCTGGCGACTTTCCAGTCCAGAGCCTTGCATCCGGTGGCTACTGGAAGTAGGTCGGGGGAGGGGTCAACCGGTGGCGTCCAGAAGCGATAGACGTGCGAAATCTAATGTGCGAAACACGACACAACTGAAGCTGAAGCGCCGCCCGCGGGACGTCAGCTCGCGGGGGCAGACGGCGGGCGACTGAAGTGTGGCGCCCCGAGCAGGTGTATATCTGGCGACCGGCCGGAGTGAAGGAGACCGCGCGAGACAAGAGGGAGACGAGGCGACCGCCGCTACGGCAAATAATATATATAGGCGATAGTGTGTAAGGAGAATCAATCAATTTGTACGTGACACTTTTGGAGAAATAAACAACTACTGCAATTCGAATATCGATCGCGAGTTTTCATTCTAACGACGGAAACCCTCGCGACACTGGTGACCCCACAGAAGAACTCACAACCACGGCAAGAAAACGGACAAATCGCTAAACGGACAACGGCACGAACCACCAACAACCAGCCAATTTGGACGTCTTCTCCAACGAGTCAGACACAAAAAAATCAAAATGGAACCATTCCACGACACAACGGAGTCAACACAGCCAAACCCTGACATCGCGCCACTGAGCATCGCTTCGCGAATACCTGCATTCTGGCACCACGCACCACGCCTCTGGTTCGCGCTCGCCGAGCAGATCCTGGCACCACAGAAATGCAGCGATCAAGACCGATTCTCATACGTAATCGCGCAACTGGACCGAACAGCGTTACAGGAGTAAGCGACCTGGTGCTACAACCGCCCAAACAAGAAAAAATCGAGGCATTGAAGGAACGGCTAATCACAACCTACGAGGAATCAGAGACGCAACGACTGCAGAAACTCCTATATCAAACAGAAATGGGAAGCGACAAACCTTCGCAACTAATACGAAAGATGAGAACGCTTAACATGGGAAAATTACTCGACGGTACACTAAAAACATTGTGGCTCGGGCATCTACCTGCAACGATACGGGCGGTACTAGCAACATCAGATTAAAAAGAACTGGACAAAATGGCGAACCTTGCAGATCGAATGATGGAAGTCACAGCAAACGAAAAAAGCGACATCAACAAAATCGAAGCGACAACAACCAACATGGCAGCGATTGAAAGGAAGCTAGAGGAACTGGCAAAACAGATCGAACGGCTACAAGCGAGAAGAGCAGAAGAAAATACCTCCAGCACGCACAACACCAGAAGACGGGAGGAACAAAGCACCTGCTACTTCGATAAGCGTTTCGGAAACACAGCACGAAAATGCCAGAAACCGTGCGACTTCGAACAGACACCGCAGAACCAGGAAAACTACAAGAGGCGCCAAGAATAGCTCAACTTGGCGCCGAAACAAATAACCGCCTATACGTCCACGATAGGAGAACGCAACAACGGTTCCTAATCGACACAGGAGCAAACATCAGCGTCATACCCAAACGAAGATGCGACGCACAATAAAAAGAAGAGCTTCTTTTACTGGCAGCCAACGGCTCAAATATAGCAACATACGGAAAGAGAACCATCATGCTGGATTTCAGATTCGACCAACAATTACAAGCAACCTTCATCATCGCTGATGTAAAACAACACATCCTAGGAGCGGACTTTCTACACCAACACCACCTGCTGGTGGACCTCAACCGAAAGAGGCTCCTAATGAAAACGAAGGACAACAAATACGTCGAGAAAAACCACATACCGCAACCAGCGGTATTCCCAATCGAGACCAACCAAGAATTCAAGAAGATCTTCGAGAGCTTCCCCGACATACTCTCGAACACGTCACAACCAAGAGAACCTAAACACGACATAGTACACCACATCGAAACTGAAGGAAGACCGGTATTCGCGCGCCCGAGACCACTAAATCCGGAAAGATACGCGGCAGCGAAGAAAGTTTTCGATGAGATGATGGAGGCAGATGTATGTAGACCTTCGAAAAGCCAATGGGCAAGTCCACTGCATCTGGTACAGAAAAGCAGGTGAATTCCGTCCATGCGGAGACTACAGACGGCTGAACAGCATCACAGTGCCGGATCGGTATACTGTTCCCAGAATACACGATTTCACTCACGCTCTACAAGGAAAAACGATATTCACGTCACTGGACCTGGTGAAGGCATACAAGCAAATACCAGTAAGGCCCGAAGATATTGAGAAGACCGCCATTACCACCCCGTTCGGATTATTTGAAATGACCCGGATGTCCTTCGGACTCCGCAACGGAGCACAAACCATGCAACGATTTATGGATCAGGTACTCCGGGGCCTACCGTTCGCATACGCCTACATTGACGATATCCTTATAGCGTCAGAGGACGAAACGACCCATAAAGAACACATCACAGAGATACTGGAGAGACTGGACAAACAAGGCATCACCATAAACCTACAGAAATGTCAGATCGCACAGCCAGAGCTAGACTTCCTAGGATATACAGTCAACTCAACAGGAATACGACCAAAAGCCGACAAGGTGGAGGCGATAAAAAACTTTTCGAAACCAAAGGATGTCCAGGAACTTCGACGCTTCCTGGGCATGGTCAATTTCTACAGGCACAGCATCCCAGAAGCAGCACATCGACAAGCCAAACTAAACATATTCCTGAAAGAGAGAAAAAAGAACGACCACACAAAAATAGAATGGACAGAAGAGAGCAACGAAGCCTTTAACCAATGCAGACAGAGCATAGAGGAAGCGGTTCTACTGGCGCATCCAATCGCACATGCACCGTTGGCACTAATGACGGATGCGTCAAATACATGCGCGGGTGCAGCACTGCAACAGAAACAAGGAGAAAAATGGGTGCCATTAGGATTTTTTTCAAAAGCCTTCTCACACGCGCAACAACAATATGCGGCATACGACAAAGAATTACTGGCGATATACCTGGCAGTGCGACACTTCCGGAAGATGGTAGAAGGGAGAGAGCTGATAATATATACAGACCACAATCCGCTCATTCACGGATTAAAACAATTAAACGATACGCCAACAGAAACGCCGATACGCATTAGACACTCATCGTACATCGCACAATTCGCAACATCAATCGAATATCCCCCGGGAAAGAAGAACGTGGTAGCAGACGCCTTATCCAGGATCGAGGAAGTAGGATGCCCTGAGACTTTCGACTATTACGAACTGGCGAGTCAGCAAGAAACGGACGAGGAATTAAAAGCACTACAACATAAAGAAAAATTTAAATTCAAATTACTCAAACAAGGCAACAAAGAAACTGAAATCTGGTGCGAAACTACGGCAAACAGACCAAGACCATACATAACAGCGGCACTACGGCAAACAGCGATAAAAATAATCCACAATCCTAGTCACCCGGGAATTCGAACGACAAGAAAGATGACAGCTGAAAAAAAATTCTGGCCACGCATGAACAAAGACAGCGCAGATTACGCCAAAACATGCATCCCGTGCCAACGAGCAAAGGTGCACATACACACGCGTACGCCAATAGGAAAGATCATGGAAGCCGACAGATTAGAGCATGTACATATCGATATCGTGGGTCCGCTCGAAATATCCAACGGATATAGGTACCTATTAACGATGTTGGATAGAGGTACAAAATGGCCGGAAGCGATACCTATACGAGATATACAAGCCGAGACAATCGCAAAGAAATTTTTTGAGGGATGGATAGCAAGATTCGGCGTTCCTGCAAGAATCACGACCGACCAGGGGAGACAATTCGAATCGGAACTTTTTACAAAACTCGCACAACTACTGGGTGCAAAAAAGATTCACACCACGCCATTTCACCCACAGGCGAACGGACTAGTGGAAAGATGGCAGCGATCTTTAAAAGCGGCATTGATGGCAAGGATGAATGCGAAAGAGTGGGCAAACGAGATTTCAACCGTCATGATGGGTCTAAGAGCAGCCTTAAAGGAGGATATCGACGCCAGTCCAGCAGAAATGTTATACGGAACCAACATAAGATTGCCAGGCGAATTTTTCGAAAATGGAAAAAAAACGACAGTAGCAGAAGTCCTCCAACAATTAAGGGAAACATTCGAACATCAAAGACCGAAGAGGGAGCGGGAAAACACAACAAGGATATTTGTTCACCCGGACTTGAAGGAAGCAACCCACGTCTTCATAAGAGACGACACTGTACGACGGCCATTACAAGCTCCATACAAAGGACCCTTTAGTGTGGTGAAGAAACGCGAAAAAACGTTCGACATAGAACAAAACAGGAGAATAGTCACTGTCCCTCTGGATAGACTGAAGCCTTGTTACATGTCTAGGGAAGACGAAACCTCTCAGGCAACAACGCAACAAAAATAAAATAATACAACTATATCGAGATATGGAAGAGTCATACGACACACACGGCAATTAAATACGATGACTTTTCGTCTTCAAAACGGGGAAAGTCATGTCGCGGAGCAACAAACATGCACAAAACCTACCTACTCAAAATTCTATAAAAGGAAAGGACCGGAAGAAGACTCCACCCGAAGGCGGCAGGAATTGGTATCGCCGAGGTGCAATGGCGACACCGGAATTAAGGAGATGGCGATGTGCAATGCCATCACTAGGATTACCTACCCCGAACGCCCAATAATCAGACACGTCTTAAGTGCCTCCAACGAGGCGTTTATTTTATCATCACAAACAAGCCGTCAACGAGAAGCTAAAGCAAACATCGAAATAAATGGGAGTGAAAAGTACAAACCGTCGCGAATCTATCCGCCGTGTTTCGCACGCAAAACGTCACGAAGAAAACAAACAACGAAAACCACATCGCAGCGACTTCTCAGCAGAGAGCTTTTCATCTTATACCACGGCAGTCCGAAGACTGGTGGCGAAGGGGAAGGTAACAACTGAGGGCGCCGCGACACAGTGTAAACTCAAAAAACACGAAAAAAAACTAACGCGCAAACACGAATCACTTCTGGCGACTTTCCAGTCCAGAGCCTTGCATCCGGTGGCTACTCGAAGTAGGTCGGGGGAGGGGTCAACCGGTGGCGTCCAGAAGCGATAAACGTGCGAAATCTAATGTTCGAAACACGACACAACTGAAGCTCAAGCGCCGCCCGCGGGACGTCAGCTCGCGGGGGCAGACGGCGGGCGACCGAAGTGTGGCTCCCCGAGCAGGTGTATATCTGGCGACCGGCCGGAGTGAAGGAGACCGCGCGAGACAAGAGTGAGACGAGGCAACCGCCGCCACGGCAAATAATATATATAGGCGATAGTGTGTAAGGAGAATCAATCAATTTGTACGCGACACTTTTGGAGAAATAAACAACTACTGCAATTCGAATATCGATCGCGAGTTTTCATTCTAACGACGGAAACCCTCGCGACATAAGCATATAACTAACTGAGTTAGATTTAAAAATATGTTTATTGTAGATTGTGTGTTTGTTGCCAGTGTTCTATATAGTTTTTCAAATTTAGGCACTAACAAGCTCATTAGGTTCAATTGAATTGAATATGTTCTTGACGAACGTCGTTTGGTTAATGTTAAATAATAATGTATATGGTGGAGAAACGGGAGTCGTATGTGCACATCAGCCTGTGAGCGATATAGTTTTTCCCGTAGTTCGCGTTGGCGCAAGAGACCTCAAACGTACGAGAATTGCGAACCAATCGCGGTGGTACGAAAAAGCACATGTTTAAAGGTATAACGATATTGATCATTCTTTCAACCTGGAGTAAATGTAGACTTAAGAACGAAATCAGTCTACCGTCTAGCTACTTGCCCTAGCTCTACTTGCCCGTGAGAGTCCAACGCCTTACCGCGTGACACTGGGAAGTTGACCCCTCGCGCCCTACTCCTAGATTCGGCCGGATTACTCCATTCTCCAGTCTGGTTTCGGGTCCAAAGTTGCTCGCGCGGCCTGTTTAATGTTAGCTGTAATTCATTTCGAATTTATCGCGGTCCGTGGCATCCTATGCCCGTCTACCACTCGGGTTCGAGTGGCCAATTGGTTGTTTCAAGATTGGCTGACAATGGTCAACATCCACCCTGCTGCGTAGGAAACAGTATATCATTTCCAGACTTCTCCAGTTATTCGCCGGTGTGCAAAGTCGAGTGGCTGACACCGCACGGTGCGGAAACGGCCCAGCAGCGCCTGACAGCCATCCCCCAGGGGAACTGATCCACCTGCCGTAGCTTGGAAACAGAGTTCTTACCGGGGTATACCGTTTTCGGGGAGGTTACTTTATAGGAGCGGAACCGTGAAGTAACGAGCAGGTTTTTATGGCCCAACTGCACAAGAACTGTTTGCTGCCAGTTCATCTACAGCTTACCTGCCAGCTTACTCTAAACCTCTGCACTTTGTACATTCCCAGTTTACCTTATGGCCAGATGCCAATTAAACAATGTATTTTTTACAGGATTGCCTATCAAAAAAGGAGTGTAATGTGTTCAGAGTTCATCTATGTATTTATTCCGTGTCCAACCTAAATGCCAAATACTTCTAAACGCTCAAACCGATTTAGAAGTATTAGGTATTGTTAGAATCGTGATGACATAGGGTACCGATATCAAGTAAATAGTTGATTAAATGTCATGGTTTGATTAAGTAACTTCCAAAAATGTATATGTATCTATATGGATAAATACATGTAAACCACAAATATTTCATTAAAAAAACTTAATAAAAATATTTTTTTATACAGTAGTTCACTTTTTTGTAACGACAGTCGTGTTTTTTATTCTTTTTAATATATTTACTTGTTCTTTGTCTTTGTCATGCTTGCGCTGAGTTTTAATAATTTTTTTAAATAATCATCAGCTCAGCCTCTAATATATATTATTTGGAGTGTACCTATTAATTTACGTCACTCTATAATTCTCTGGATTCGCCCTCACATCCTGAATCAATATGTCGTCGTTTAATCAATCACGATATTTGCAAGCCACACATGGAACGCCGACCGCAACCGCAGACCATGTTTTCGATTACATCAAGCAAGTTCAAACTGGTTTCGTCATCGCCACGCTACGGCAATAAGTTTTACGGCAATACGCATACGGCAATACGCATACGGCATTACGCTTACGCCACGCTACAGCAATACGCATACGGCATCACGCTTATCGCTGCGTATTTCTAAATAGTGTGCGCAGAAATAGACCCCCTGCTTGCGCATGGCAGACCCAGTAATCTACAGCTCGCAGCAAGCTAAAGCTCTGACAGAACCTTCTCCGCTCTTACTACGACGTTGCTTTTAAATTATATGTGGTTTTTTCTCTGTATTGTTTAAATGTTGCTTTCTCGTTACAAAATAAACGCAAAAATATAACAGGTAAATGTATTAAAAATAATAAAAAACACGACTGCCGTTACAGTAAGTGCACCATTGTATTTTTATTGGTTTTATAAATGAAATATTTTTAGTTTATGTATTTATCCATATAGATACATGTATATTCCTCAATCAGACCTTTAATTTGACACTAAACTCGATATATTTATGTTAATTTATTGACATTAGGACAATTAGACAACTACTTACTTGATATCAGTTAAGATACCCTATGACACTAGGGATGATATAACGATTCTAACAATATCACACACTTCTAAATCGGTTGAAGCGTTTAGAAGTTATGGTGGAATCAAGAAACGGAAATCATACTCGTCGATGAACCCTGAACACTTTACACTTCTATTTTGTTAGGCAGTTGTGTAAAAATAATGGTTTTTGGGTGTTATTCATTTAAAATGTTCTTCGAATTATTCATTTAAAAGTTGAATTATTCAAAAAATGTTTTAAATATGTGAGGAAATGATCCCAGCAAAATCGTTTTTGAACTTCTTCACTGATTTTTACCTCGTAATTCTTATAATATTTAAAAGTTTAACACGATGATATTTTATTTAAGATGCACTTTAAAACGTCTATCTATCTATCCGTATATAATTTTAAGTTTTATAATTCATAATATGTGATGTTTTTTCGGGTTTACGCAGTGACACCACTTAAATTTTCCTATTATTGTTGGAACGGTGCCTGTTCGCTAATCTTACGTCGATTTTTTCTCAGCGGACTAGAGAGTAGAGAAACACAAACATTAGTATTTAATAAATTAATTATGCAGAGACGCTTACCATTGAATGCCGTGGTGTGATCGAGGGTGATTTTATATATGAAAAATTGCGGTTTATAAAGCGAACATTTTGACGTTGAAAAATTCAGAATGACATCAGGCTATACATTCGTATATAGAAAAAATGTTCGAAAAATTCTGAGCGCGAAAGATACGTTTATGAATTCTGATTAATTATCTTATAAATTAGGTCAGACAGAATTCTTGCGAAAAATGTTGCCGTGTGAATTAATTGGTAGTCGCAAAATTATATATGTTGCTAACAGTTACTTATAAAAAACATCCAAAAAATATCTTAACTTCAGTGTATCTATTACATATGATATCTATTGCTGTCAGACAGATTGAGGGTTTACGAAACAGAGAACTAACTGGCATCTATGGATGTCTACAGTGTAATGAGGGTCCATTTTTTTTAAATTCCTAAGAATCCACCATAGATATCCAAAAACCTTCCTTTGAAGATGTTATTATCTTTGAATATAATATTACAAATGCGAGATTGAAATGTAAATTATCTGTTGTTTCCGTCGTTCCTACGGCCTTTCGTTTCTCCTTGGCCGTCTGTCACATAATTTGAAGATTTTCTCTTGACAATTATTATTTATGTTGATTGTGTAGGGACAAAGTCTCAGATCGTGCTGTATAAATTTCCTTCATAATGACGTCTAAAGCTTCGTAAATATTCATTAGCGCCCGTCCTGTTCTTCAAAGATACATGGAATCCAAGAGATGCTGGCTTGGAATCAGCACTTCAGACTACATACAGACTAACAAGCATCGAACCAAGATACATAAATGTAAACAGTAGCTTAATTTCACATAAAGACCAAAAAATCCCTTACCAAAACTGACAATATTGCAACCTATCGCAGCAAGAAACTAACAAAGTAAACAAGACAAAAACGGTTTCATCTTTATATATAATAAAAAAAGGTTAACCGCAAGACTTTCCCGGCATATAGACAAGCTCCCCCTCCCCCGCCCCTCCCTGGTCCCACCCCCTCGCTAACCCTCAACCCCCTCTCCCCGCGCGCCAATCCCCCACCTCGTTATACTTGAATACCGTAAAATGTTTAATCATGATAATACATAGATATGACATTGATAGCAAGGCACTATCGCGAGTGAATCAAACAAGGGACCTAGGAGTGATCTTTGACTCACGGTTGACATATAGACAGCACATCTACAACCTAGCTGACAATTCTTATAAATTGCTATGTTTTGTAATGAGGACATGAGGCAGTTCAACAACACATGTGGCATGTGCCTCCTATTTAATTCCCTTAAGGATTCGGAGCAGATTAGAAAACAACGCGGTAATATACAGTCTATTATGAAAATAGGTACTTGGCTGGAGAGTATACGAAACGTTTTCTGAGATTCTTGTACTAGAAACAGTATGGATATTATCTATGTCTGTACCCTACGGAATTTATTCTAGGGATGGTTGAGTACAACTTACTACGCGTGAGGAGAGATTGACTGGCAATCTCCCACATATATAAACTGCTTAGGGGATTTGATCATAATCCGATCATCCTTAGAATAATCGGTCTGTTTGTACTCGGTAATTACTGCCGTGCTATGACTTACGTATTGTTCGCGTTACCGCGTGCTAGAACTAACATCGTTCAACACTGCTTCACGGTGCGGACGCTTCGTATCATGAATGCACTATGTTCAGCTGAGCTAGAATTGGATAATTAAACAGTGAATTTAGCACAACTGCAACGTGCGGGAATAGAATTTCTTAGCAATCAGGTAATGAAGTAAATGTGTAGTACCTACGTAAAAAGTTGTTAAAAAGTAGTAGGTACCTAGTAATAACAAGAAAGGTTAGATAGATGTATAATATAGTCTAGAATAATAATTATAGATTTGGATTTATCTCCAAGGTTCAATCTACGACTATAGGAAAATTCTTCTACGCGTAGAAGTCCAATTCTCTAATTAACTTCTCGAAAACAATCGTAATAGGTAGAGGAGAGGAGGGTAATATGGAATAGTCGGTAAATATAGAATACCGAGGTTTCGGATCTGTTTGGTACTAATCTCGTAGAAATACCACCAACTACTTGTGAAACTTCTATGATTCAGTGCAGTGAGAGCTAACCGCTCGTTGTTGTCGCGCCACTCGCTACAGAACAAAGTGTGTTATGTAGTTTTCAAGAGTTTTTGCAGTAAGTTTTCAAACTTTTTTACCGCACAAGTACACATGTGACTTGAACATTGATATTAATCACAATGTACACTAAAAGAATTGTAGATTGCTATACTGTGGTTGTTTTTTAGCTGACAGTGTATTGTCTATTCGATTAATGGTTCATTTTTCAAGATGGTGTGTTAGGTATTAACCCGTCGAACGCCAACAGTGCCTATAGGCACTTTGCGTCATTTGACAGATCCGTGCGTAACCATTTCGGCCGGCCGCCATAGATATTACATAAATATATAATATACACGACTAAAAAGATTAATTACTAGGTAACAAGAGAGAATTCATTGAAAAAGGATATTGTTAGTATTTATTTACAAAATTTCCTAAAAAGTTGCGTCGCAGTTTTTTGCGCGCGAAGACTGGCTTTCGAGCAGTTAAGGAATACTAGGTATTTCAAATACCCGATATAAAACTACATCTGTAATATTTTTAAAAAGACTCAAAGCAGAAAGGACTTGCATATACTCGTAATTTTAAAATATGGTTTTTGTACTGAAAAATAACTATGTTTTATGAATTCAAATAGTATTTCAATGGTTTAAACTACCTATTCTATATTACCTGACTATTTCATATTAGACTCCATTTGTAACTTTTTTTTTATATTTTTTTTAATAACAACAATATAAATAAAAAAATTGTTTACAAGTGACTGTTCATAACAAATACTAATGATGATTTTGGGGATTTCTTTTCAAATACCAGCAAGTTATTATTGAACATAATATAAATGGGTTCCATAATACCCTCCTCTCATCTACCTATACACTTACCAACAATTACCAAAGGCATTAACAATTATTTTATATTTGTGACTCGTAGTCGTCTACCCTTGGAGTGAATAGTATAAAAATTAAAATATTACTTTGATAAGAATTTTCGCCTCTTTCTAGAGGCGAAAGTTACATTTCCGTCACCGACATAATGAAAAATATAGCATAAATAAATGACATATCACATTTATTGTAAGTAACAATCCTAGCTTTCTTGGCGACGCGCCGCAATAGTAGGCTTTTGCTTCTGCAACGGCCTGAGTTGAGTTCCTGTTTACCTTTCTATGCATACAGTGATTGAGCGCTGTATTTCCGTTACCGACACAGATAAACATATGCAAATATAGCGTCCTTGTTTTCATTAGATGTGATTGTGTTTGCCGGGAAGACGGAAGCGCCTTCAGCGTATTCTAAGTAAATAAACGGTTATATGACTTACTCCACTGTAAATCACGTGTATCAATAAACTTGTTCTCGGATGATATCCTTTACAGTTTTCAATTTCACTTTGTTGCGAAACGTGCAAATTTCAAACATAGTCCTAATTCTTTTGAAGATCTTTTCATAGGTTTAATTGATTATACATTGTGTAAAGATGCGCTTACACAGCCATTTTAAGTTGCTTAATCCTAGGAAATATTTGTCAAAGATGACGCCACGACAACTCAAGCAATTTATTGCGATGCCAAAATGTAGCAATTGCTGCTAGAGATACCGCCACGCCAAATTGAGCTATATGGATCATATTTAATGTACTAGGCATTACATTTATAACACTAGCAATTCAGTAAAACAACCGCTGGCCATGGACGAGGTTTTCTGACGGCGGCACGGCGGCTTGTAGTATTTTTATTATTATTTAAAACGAAAAAAAAAGAAATAGACGGATTTGGATGCTAACGTATCTAACAAAATGAAATCCGTCTTCCTTATGTAATGAATACGACGATTTATTATTTAAAAAACTTTACCAGAATGTCCTAAACTGATATAGGGCTCGATCGCGTTTCTCTTGAACTAAAATCGGAAATTAGTTCATGTGAATGAGACAAAGGTTGTCGAGAACTATTGTCACTTTTCCTCATTAAAACTACCCACCAAAGATAAACCAGCTAAACTAACACGAAATGGGTCCAAACTTATTCGGGCGATTATAAGTTCTACAGGTAGTTTTGGTGCGGGAAAATCGACGATAGTTCATTTGATATTCTGTTCAAACGTATTGCCCTGTCTCGTTCTGTTGAATTAAGTTCCTATTTTAATTCACGAAGAAACAATCGGTCCCATTGTTAATTATTGTTAGGTGATACTGTATAGTATATATGTAATATACACTTGCGAGCAACTAAATCGCTATTCTAACTAAATAAACTATTCTCCTCCCTCTCCTTGATTATTCAGATGTTGCCTTTCTCGACATCAAGGAAGATCTAGCCACCAGGGTAGAAGGCTGCAAAATGTCTGCATTCGATTCATTTATGACCTACGAAAGTTTGACCATATTACGGAGTACAGAAGGAGACTTCACTGGCTGACGACCCGAGAAAGGAGAGATACTAGAGTCCTAGGTTTGCTCTTCAGAATCCTGAAGGGGGCCGCTCCGAAATATCTTATAAGTAGGTTCAAACCTCTATCTTCTCACGGGCGCCCTCTGAGATCTGAAGACAACCTACTGCTCTCGATCCCTGGTCACAGTAGTGATTTCTTCTCGCACTCTTTCTCTGTACGTGGAGCCCGTCTCTGGAATGCTTTACCCTCGCGTATAAGGATAGCACCTAGTTTGTATTGCTTCAAACGCAGGCTCAAAGAACACTTGAACCCACGCTCATAAACTTTTCCTTATTTTTCCCTATTTTTTCCTCCCTATTGCGTCCCTTGCGTCATTATAGGTTTATTGTTTGTTTTTTTCTTAAATTTATTGTTTTGTTTCCCTGCTGAATTTAAATGATTAAAATTTAATTTATTAGTTTATTTTTACCGCATAACATGTTATTCCACTAGGTTAAGGTTAGCTGTAAGATATTGCTTTTAGGCAATAAGCTCGCCGTTTTGTTAAAGCAAATAAAGTGTTTAATTATTATTATTATTATTATTATTAAATCGACTCACTTCTTCAGTTCGAATATTTCAAAATGGCTAACTGGATGTATACAAAATACTTTTATGAAAGCCTAATTGTGTATTCTTTTATGAAAGCCTAATGTAGCTTTATAACGACAGCACTTTTATAAAAATCCGTTCAGAACTTTTTTAAATAATATTATCTGAACGTAAAGTACGCAATGCATCGCAAAATGTTTCCGCGTCGCAATCGCACATAAACCCCCCGGAACTGGTTTATTTTTAACAGTCACTTATCAGTAGTAAACGCAAAATCATCTCCGTTAGCCAAACTCATTCTTATCGCGAAAGTATGGATAGTACGTCTGTAAAAACCGCTCAGGTTATTGCTTTATTGCAGCATGGCCTTAGTCAACGTACAGTCACTTTTCAAGTGGAATTGAGTCAGTCTGCCGTCTCAGGAGTAAATAGGAGGTTTGAACAGACTGGTTCCTTCAATCGGAGATCAAATACCAGCCGGTGCCGGGCATTTCTCAGAGAGACGACCATTACATCGTCTCGACTGCACTGCAAAATCGCCAACTCACCGGCTTTAATGTACAGCAGGAGCTGAGGAAAGTTCAAGGGGTAGCTGTCAGTCAGTGGGCGTTCACAGGACGCTTGAAAGAAGCCGACCTTGTACCAAAAAAAAACCTGCCACAGGCCCAAAATTGACCACATGTCACCGGCAAGAGCGCCTTCAATTTGCTCGAGAGAACGTCAGTTGGAGCATCGAGCAATGGCGGTCAGTTTTATTTACTGACGAGAGCAGTGTGTCTGCATGGCAGCGACAGAAGAGGCCGGGTCGACAGGCGTCCAGACGAGCGATTTTCACAGAGCTGCTCGCTGAAAAAGTCTCCTGCGGCGGCGGTTCGTGCATAGTGCGGGCTGGCATTTCCTTAGAGGGAAGACCGACCTCGTTTTCGTGCCATCGGGAGGTTGAAGAGGAGCCCTGAAGGCTGAACGCTATATCTAAGATATTCTCCTGGATCATGTGATACCGTTTGAAGGATTTATTGGGGAAAACTTCGTGTTTATCCACGATAACGAACGGTGTCACACAGCGCGTATCACCCTGCGATTCTTAGATGAAGTTGGTTTGGAGAGCATGGACTGTCCAGCTTTCAGTCCAGATATGAATCCCATCGAGAGTTTGTGGGACGAGCTCAAAGTTGAATGACGAATGATCGTGAAGTGTGTGGCTACGTTTGGTCGTATTCAGTGGATTCCTCAGAAAAGTTCTTAGTCGATGGGTATGTCAATTGTTGGAGTTGTTTGTCAGGCTAGGGCAATTCTGGAGCTATGTATCATGCTTACAATGTTGAATCCGTGGTGTCATTTCTAAGTATAATCGTCGACCGCTACACCTCCCTCCCCGTTTATGTAAAAAATAAAAAAATATTAAATAAAGCCATTTATTCATACAATTTTAATAATCCGCCGCTTATTAGAAATTTCGCCATCACTTTAATCCACCATTATGCATGTAAATTCGCGTCTTTTCAAAGGGACCTGGCCAATTTCTCCTCGGTTACATCGAGATGAAAGATCTTGAAGATAATAGAGTTTCGGTGTTGATAGAGGCCAAAATTAATTAACGACACGTCGAGAGCGTCTCGCCCGCCCGCTACGCCCCCCAACTCACTTACAACATTGACGTAAACAATAAGCAAAGATCAGCCCTACCATATCGTCGCTCTTTATGTGATGCCTCATACATGCCAACAAGTAAACTGTTCAGAGCAAAGAAAAACTTAATAACCTCCTTTACGAGACGTTATTGCATGAATACCCAACAATAAAGCAGTGTAATGTGTTTATTGTTTATCTATGTATGTTTTTCGTTTCTTTATTCCACCATAACTTCTAAATGCTTGACCGATATAGAAGTGTGTGGTGTTGTTAGAACCGTTATGTCATCCCGAGTGTCATAGAGTACTTTACTGTCCAAATATCAACTAAGTAATTGTCTAAATGTCCAAATGTCAATAAATTAACATAAATATATCGTGTTTATTGTCACATGAAAGGTCTGATTTAGTACTTTCCAGAAATATACATCTATCTATTTGGATAAATACATATATCTATATGGATAAACTACAAATATTTCATAAAAAACGTAACGAAAATAATTATACATACAATAGTTCCCTTTCTGTAACGGCAGTCTTGTTTTTTATTCTTTTTTATATATTTAGGTACTTGTTTTTAGTAGTGTAAATGAGACAAATTTCTAATTATTTTTAATAGACTGTACTAACTTTTAAATCTGTCAGAGTTAAGTTGTTTGCGTGGAATTACTACTAAGCATATAAGAGGTACCTATCTACTATGTTTTAATATTGCATAGACTATCTACCCAGTCTACCCTGGACAACGGTGGTTGCGACATCGCAGAAACATCTGGCGCTTCAAAATTTGTTTTCAAACCTTTTTATAGCATTACCCAGCTGTAAATATGAGCATTTTTCATGTGTTTTAATATTTCAAGATTGTCTACCATTCCTACTATGTTTTAACATTGCATAGACTGTCTACGCATTCGACACTGAACAACGGTGGTTGCAACATCGCCGAAACGTTGGGTGCCATACAATTCACGCGGTAAGTTCGTTTTTACCCTTTTTATAATGTCAAACAACCGCGATAGTCTTCGATTTCATATAGTTAATGTTACTCGTACGTCGTACATGCTTTTGACTTTCACTATTGCACACACACATTACACGTTACACATTCTTTACGTTACTTATTACATACCTAACTACTTTTCTACTTAAACTTTAGTTTACAGCGGCCCTTCCAGGTTAAGACCCTCTTCAAAGACGCTACCGGATGGGAACTGAACCGTGAGTTGGGCCGACCTCCACAGCACGAGCAGGCCATCGGGCCCAAGCTGCATGGAATTATTAAGAACTACGAATTAGGAAAGTGGACTACCGGTCGCTGATCAAGGACCCGCAAGACCACCTTGAGCGTCCCACAACCCAAACATCTGGGACGATACAATGCTTCTCTTCTAACACCGGAGTCATCAGGTGTTGGCTATACTATCAACCATGGCCCTCAGGAGACGAAAGAAAAAGAAGAAGAGAAAAATTTTTCCTTCCGTCGTCTGTTTAGACCTTTATTTATGGGCGTTGATCCAACGATTTATTATTCTTTTATGAGCGCGGTTGTCTTGTCCGGGAAGGTTGGTTGGTTGCTAGTAGAATTAGTCACTGTATTTAATAGCCCTGATTGCGTTTCTTCGTTAACTAAATTTGGAAATTAGTTCACACGAGTAGAACAAAACAATGCGTTAGAGCGAATACACTCGTACAATGAACGGTAGTGGAATTTCCCGCGAATAAGTTTGAACATGTTTTGTGCGGTCTTAGATACACTCGTTTTGTTTTCGGTGGATAGTTTTAACGCGGAAAGCGATAGCCGTTCGTTTCACATTCCGCTCTAACGGAATGCCCCGTCTCGTTCGCACGAATACATTCCGATTTTTCTCCAAGAAACGCAATCGAACTCATTAGCGATCTATTGAAACTCCAATATTCAGTCATAATAACAAAAGAAATAAACAAGCTTTTATATTTACAATTTTAATTTGATTGTCCAGCTTGTAAGAATTAATAATAACTCTTAGTGTACATACGTGGCCAATTCATTAGACTCAACAACCATTATTTGAATTTTGTTGAAATAATTGTTATATAATCTTCCCTTACTAAATGGAATTCATAATATGTCGGCTTAATAGAATCGGCAGTATGTCCTTTTAAGTTATTAGGTACTTGCAACACATATTGAAACTTTAACTACTGGCAACACCCATAAATGCATATGACGTTCAATTGTATTGTGTTAGATGAGGATAAAGTGTGTTTGGTCGGATTTTAATAATTCTTTATGCATGTTGTTTTAAGATACGGACAAAATTAGAGAAAAAAGTGTTTGGGGCTAAAATCTACCAAATATTTTCAATGTTATAAGTAACAATTTCTAAAGTGAAATTTATAATTGTAACGTCGAAAATCGAAAGCGGGTCGAGAAAAAGATTTGTGTCAACGAAAACTTGCTGTTGTAACAATTCTACTGAAAGAAAAAACACTTTCACAGCGAAAAATCGCCCAGAAAACAAATGTTTCGCAAAAAACTGTGAGCCGAATCAACGTGGGTCTTGACAGTGTTAACGAATGCAATCATAATCGAGTGGGGAAACTTATCGAAAATCCAAATTAACCCCTCGATCGACCAGAACATTGACGAATTTGTGCCTGAAGATCCTCAAGCTTACTTCAACCGACCTGAAAAAGAAGATGGCAAACTATGGAATCGTTGTATCCTCCAGAACAAACCGCCGTAAACTTTTTGATGGTGGTCTGAAAGCTCGGCTGCCAAGAAAAAAGGCAACGATTACTTCTACCATGGCAAAAAAACGTCTACATTGGGCTCGTTAACACGCAAACAACTCAGAGGAAGACTGGAGCAAGGTAACAAACCCAAATTTATGTTTTAAATACTTTAATAAATCATTAAAAAAAATACCACGCAACACTTTGCTTGAAATATTTTTTTTACCAAACTGGTATCCAGGACCAAGTTTTGTAAATTTTTTTTGGGTCATAATTTTGGGTCATAAAACACGTGCCAAACTTTTTTTCCATGACAATGAACAATCAAAACAAGCTAAAGAAATGCATACTAAATACTAATTGTCATTACTGTCTTATAAATTTAGAATTGCTTAGAAATAAATCTTGAAAACCACAACTTTTTCTTTTGCGTCTAATGAATTGGCCACTTCTGTATACATTCTCTCAAATTTTCTAAATTCCTAATTGCTTAGTTTTTTTGATTGGTTCATACATATATTTACAACAATTTAAATGTCCGCCTTAGAAAAGGCTATTGACTTGCTAGGTGACCATAAAACAGGATTACTGGCAACAGTTTCTGGCATAACATGTTATCAGTTTTTTGCTAGTAGATGTTTGTCTATGACATTGTAATTGTATATGTCTATTTATTGTAGATGATTGTGAATTACCAAATATATTTTTTTAAATAAACCAAACAGATTTTCACCATCATCATTATCAGAATCTTATCTCCAAAGCTTTATTACCTGCAGCGTTCCAATGCTCATAAACCAGCGCTCGAGAGAGACTGCATAATTCCAGGACTATGCTGAACGCTTATTATACCGTTAGTTACTAGAAACGACCTCACGCCTCTTACTCAGCCATCATTAGTAATAATATAGCTGATTTCGATTACTTAATCAACTTAGTGTTGGTCGTATTAGCATAGTTAAATTGGGCGCATTTTCGGTACAATTAATTTTCCTTTTTCTGTACAGAGCCCGAAAAGCTACGCAATTAATATTGAATACTGAAATTCCACAGCGGCCGAACTTACACTACCTCGGAGTAATTGTTGGCTCATAATTTCAACGCGATGTCGCTAATTAGCTTAATTAATTGTAACTTATTTGGAGTATTGAAAATAGTATAATGACGAGCTACTAACAAATAAATTTCTCCTATTGTTGATAATGTTATTGGTTAATATTTTATACCGTCTCGCTTTCGATGTCATTTGCAAAAAATATAATTTTTATCAACACTTTGCTGCGTCTGGGACTATACGGTATACGAGGGGTAACAATCACAATGGCGAACCCGTTACCCCCAGGGAGATATAACGCCCCTGTGTCGTTCTGACTTCCATAGAGTGAGCGTAGAAGACTTTTTCGGACAAAAATAATCCACAGCAAGATACGCAAACGGCCCTTAAGACTAACGCATTACAGCGAGGCACCGGGAATGGGCCCCGCGGCAAACCTTGCTCCCTTACTACAGATTTAGACAGAGCTCTCCATCCTGCAGTCTGGTTACAGACTGGTGGTAATTTAATTCGAATTCCACCTTCAGGTAGTATTTCAGTTTGAATTTACTGCGTACCGCAACGCCCTCAGCCAGTGAATATCACACGGGACCATGTGGCCAAAGGATCGATCGTTTCGAAGATGGATGACTCTAGGTCAAAAACTACCCCCTCTGCTTAGGAAACGTGCATTTTCAGACTCCCCGGTTATTCGCCGGAGTGCACAATCGATTGGCTAACGCCATACGGTGCGTAAACCGCCCAGAGCCGCCCGAGGGTTCGAAACCCCCAGTCCGAACCTAAGTTGCCAACCTCCCACAACTGGGCTTACAGCCGCAGGCAGAATTCACTGAGGATTATCCAGTTTAGTCCCTCTTCAAGGAGGCTACCGTATAGGAGCTGGACCATGAGTTAGGCCGGCCTTGAAAAAAGTAGGTCATGAGGTCCAAGCTGCACGGTCCTGTTAGGTCCCTATGCGGTATATGAAATGTTTATTGATACGCTATTTAGAGATTATGTATTGACTCGTAATTTGTTATGTAATAATGGCTAAGGCACGCAGCATCCACCCCACCGCACGGTGCCGCGGCGCGAGTAGGAGATGTTTGTTGCCGACAGCGCGGATTTTCGAAGTGTGTGAAGTTTGAAGGTTGCTTGTTGAACCGAGGCAAGGAGTGGAGACAAAGTCGTGTCATCAAGTAGGCAGTAGTGATGTGCAATAACTATTACTGTAAGGTCGAGCCGGTGCAGGACACAGTGTCGAAATGACAAATATGATTATAAATAGGATAGAAAACGAATTTACCGCGTGAAATTTGTAGCACCCGACGTTGCAGCCGCCGTTGTCCAGGGCAGACAGGGTTGTCCAGGTAGTCTACCCTGGACAACGGTGGCTGCAACGTCACCGAAACGTCGGGTGCTACAAATTTCACGCGGTAAATTCGTTTTCTATCCCATTTATAATGTCAAACAACCGCGATAGTCTTCGACAAATATGATTCTAGGAAACACCGGCTTTTGGTATTGTTCAATATCGGCATTTTTTAATAATGGTTTTTCTATGAACTACGATGTCATCAATGTAAATAGCGGGTATCGTTTCATTCATGAAACGCTATTTCATTTGCGCCGCGTTTCAAAGTCCAAAGCTAACGCAGGTCATCTCAAAATGTCCAAAGGGTCGTTTTTTATTCCACTGCCTTAAAAAAGGAGTGTAATGTTTTAAGGGTTTATGTATGTATATATGTTGTCCGTTTCTTTATTCCACAATAACTTTTAAATGCTTGAGCCGATTTAGTATGTGGTATCGTTGGATTCATGATGCCATACCCGGTGTCATAGGGTACCTAAGCTTTCCAAGTATGAAATAAATAATTGTCCAAATGACAATAGATTAAGATAACTTAAGTATGAAATGCAAGGTGTTATTAAGTAGATTCCGAAAATATACAGATATGTATGTGGATAAAACATAAACCACAAATATTTCATAAACAAACATTTTATTGCTTGAGCACTGAGTGCAACCGACTGCGTACGGTAGCGGCGATGGTCGGTACGAGGCTATTTAAGTCACACGGGTGGCGTGCGATTGTTAAGAGATACCTGCCGCAGAGCGCGCAGCCCTGCGACGTCCCGCTAAAGGGCAACTGCCCAGCAGAAGACGTCACGGGCCTCGGACAAAACCCGTCGACTGACTCACAAAATGCGCATCGTCTTTTGTCACTGAATATTTCTATAAACATCCAATGCCTAAAGATGACATCCAGTGCGTGTCATCTCTATAGATAACACGCGTCAATTGACACAGGGCGTAACGGAGTTTCCGTAAATGGATTTTTGTTTGCAACGAAGAACTTTATTCTCTGAAAAGACGTGCTTTTCAGCGCGATCAAATTGTTTTTAATAATTATAGATACAATAGTTCTTTTTGTAACGGCGGTCGTGTTTTTTTGAAATTATTGTTCTGTTCCTTCCATCATTTTTCCTCATCGGGAGTTGAGGATATTGCATGCAGCGCTTGAACAGCCACTTAAAGTCCAAAAGAGACAACTGCCTTTCCGCCATTCTCCCACGCCACGCTTCCAAATCCGCCACTAAAGGTAACTCAATTTAGAAATTTCCCGAGCCAATATTTCGCCGTTCTGATTGTCTCAAATTGTTTCTCGCGTCTTTTCGTCGAATTTTCGGGAGGGCGTCGGAAACGGTGTATTTTATTGCGTACATCGGACAGAAATGGTCCCTCATTCGTTCGCCTCTGATTCTGGGGACGATTGGTTGGATAATGATCCATACATTTTCGGAGGGATTGCTTTGTTTTCTCCGTGAAAAGCCCTGGCAAACGGAGCGCGTAATCAGTGCTTGCTACGGCCGTTTGAGAATTTCCTTTTCGACCTTCGCGGGGTGTCTTTATTGCGAAAAGTCACTTTTCTGGATTCTTTACATCTTTACATAAAGCTGGATCAACTTAATGGATGTATTCAGGTGTATTAGCAGTAATTTGATTCTGTAAATTATTCTGTAAGATTTTGTTCATTATATATATGGATTAGTAGCCAAAGACCCAATATACGATGTAAATATAAATTTACACCGCAATAAATTTCATATAGCTAGAATAAATTTCATTTTCTGTTCTTACAGCATTTATGATCTTACATCGATAAAGTATCTTATTCGGTGGAGGAATATTTTTAATGTGCTTCAGGTGCGTATTTAAATTTGAGTGTTTAAGATTAATGACATGTGTATCATTTCGTGTTTTTTTTTTTGTTATTCTATAAGTATTGCTATAAAATAACTGACTTATACGAGTATAAATTATGGATTATAGTTCGAGAGGATCAAACTTAGTATCAAAGTAGGATGCCATGTTTTAACTCATTTGGCTCTAGGACCAATCATTTCAATGAATGAAGGAATTCCTATTTTATAATAACACAAAGTTCTTGCTTCATCTAATTGTATTTTTTCTGTTACTTGCAGGTAAGCAGTTTTTGGCAATTTTAAGGTTGTAAGTACTACGAAAAAGGTAGGAATTCATTTTTTTATCAAATCATAAACGACAAATGAAACGACAGATCAATGACGTTAAAAATGTTCAGCAAAAAAATCGGAATGTGCGAAATAAAATGGATAGGTTGCAGTTTCAAAATCCCTTTGTGCTATCCATCGAATAATTTTACTTTCCCCGCATGATCCGGGAGGCCACTGAAATAAGAAGAACCCCGAACTTGAATACAGACGACGGTTTCAAACTCTCTACTACGTGGAGCCCTCTTCCTAAAATGTTCTCAACCCCATCGCCGAGCGCAAGGACGCGACACAAGATGTGTGCACGGCGGATTTTCAACATTCACGCGCGCTTAATCCGCCGCCCCACTACCATTATAGTCTGCATAGTAACAGCAGCTGTTTGCCACCCACTCACAGAACAACAGCGGAGAACATTCAAAACCACTTCAGTCTATCCTGGATAACAGCGGTTGCAATATCGCCGGAACTTTGGGTGCTACCGACTTCCGGCAGTAAATCCTTTTTATCTTGTTTATAATATAAACAATGATTTTCCCTTATAACAAAGGCCTAAACCAAAAACACTCGTAGATAAGTTTCAATCAATTTTTCGCGTAGAATTATCTCCCGTAAAAGATTTTTTTCCATTATCCAAAAATGTTTGCATTCTTGCATTTTGTTGAGGAAAAATAAAATAAATAAATAAATAAATACATAAATACAATTTCTATCTGTAACATGCTTGAAAACTCGAGGCCTTGTATTGTGAGAACGAAAGTTGGGTTATAAATAGGATAGAAAACGAATTCACCGCGTCAAATTTGTAGCACCCGACGTTTCGGTGAAGTTGCAGCCGCCGTTGTCTAGGGTAGGCTGAAAAGCTGTCAATCCGTTGTTTTGCGGGTAGGCCGCATACCGCTGCCGCCACTGCGTAGGTGGTGGGGGGTCGGGCTTGGAGCGCGCGAACTTTGAAAATCCGTCTTGCACACAACACTCACTGTATCCTGTCTTACGTCCTTGCGTTCGGCGTTTGGCGGCGGGAACATTTTAAGAAGAGCGTTCCACGTAGAAGAGAGTTTGTAACCGTCGTCTCTACTGAAGTTCGGGGTTCTTCTTATTTCAATGGCTTCCCGGATCATGCGAGGAAAGTAGAATTGTTCCTTGGATAGCACAATGGGATTTTGCTATTCCGCTATCC
Organism: Micropterix aruncella; assembly: GCA_944548615.1. Lineage (NCBI taxonomy): Eukaryota > Metazoa > Arthropoda > Insecta > Lepidoptera > Micropterigidae > Micropterix > Micropterix aruncella. The sequence goes on along the minus strand of OX155959.1, from coordinate 9,325,611 downwards.
AATATATGTTCGCAGATCGCCAATTTTTCTCGCTGAACGTTTTTAACAGCTTTGATGTGTTCTGTCAGTCGCGTGGCTATGGGCCGTTTCGTTTGCCCAACGTAGGCTAAACCGCAACTGCATTCGACTTTATACACACCCGGGGTTTGCAGTGGTATTACATCCTTTACAGGCCTCAAAAAACGAGCTATATTTTGGGTCGGTTTGAAGATCGTTTTTATATCGAATCTGTTTAGCATCTTACTTGTTTGATCTGTCACGCCCTTGACGCATGATAAGAATGCTCTTGATCTGCTCGGTTTCTGAGTTTCGTCTGTATTAGATCGTGTGCGTGTCTCGTGATATTTTCCGTATCCATTTTTCCTAAGGACATCATTGACATGTTCCATCTCCTTCGTAAAATGTTCAGCGTTGCATAGATCGCGTGCTCGATTCACGAGCGACGTTTGCACTGAACGCAGATGGTAGGGATGATGGTGTGAGCTTGCATGCAAATCTGTCCGTATGTGTGGGCTTCCGATGTACCGTATGTCCGAGAGTATTGTCACTTCTCCTCGTCACTTTGACATCCAAAAATAAGTGAAACTGATTTTTGGGTGTATGAAGTTTAGATGACCCAGGAATTCTTTCACCGTTTGTATGTTGCCCTTCAGGATGCAGAAGGTATCGTCCACGTAGCGAAGCCAGAGAATGGGCTTAATTTTGGAGGTTTTTATGGCTCATTCCTCAAAATAGTCGCTAACTATCGGCGATACGGTGCATCCCATTGCTACTCCGTCTATTTGTTTGTAATAATCGCCACTCCATAGAAAGTAGCAGGATGTCAGGCAATGTTGAAGCATGTCGGCGTAGCTAATAGGGAGGTCCTCAGACCTTAGTTTATCTATCACCACTGTAAGACACTCCGAAATGGGCAAATTCGTAAATAGAGATTTGACGTCAACGCTCACCATTATTTCGTCTTCGGCCAGTTTTAAGCTTTTAATAATGCTTACGAAATGTCGCAAGTCTTACACGTAAGATGTCGTTTTGCCTGTAAGTGGTTGGAGGACACCAGCTAAGTGTTTTGACAGAGGATATGTGGGGCTGTCGATTTGGCTTACAATCGGTCTCAATGGTGCATTATCCTTATGGATTTTAGGTAAGCCATATAATTTCGGTGGCTGTACGTTACGTGGTTTAGTGAGATAAGCTATTTCTGGGAGGAAAGTGACAGATTTATCGATTAAAACTCTCGTTTGCCTGGTAATTCTGCTCGTGGGATTGTAATTCACCTTCTCGTAAGTACCACATTCACCTTCCTATTTATAATGTCAAACAACCGCGACAGTCTTCGAAAGTTGGGTTGTCACCTACAAAGGGCAAACCTGTCACCTCAGGAAGTTTTAACGATATTGATCGTTTTGTCTCCCATGAGGTAAACATAGATGACTTAGTGTCAAAACAAATCTACCGTCTAGCTAAGCCAACATGCCCGACAGAGGCCAGCGCCTTACGGCGAAGCACCGTGAAAGATACCCAGCGGGCTGTCTCGCCTCCTGTCTACTAGTTTCGGAAGGATATCTCTGTCTCCAATTAACCATCAGGATACCTTAAACCTCCTGACTGGTTACGGGTCCGAAGTCGCTTGTGCGACCTCTACCTGCCGTATATTCAGCGGTGATTCAGTTTGAATATATCGCAGTCCAATTACATCTTTAGCCCGGCTCTGAATTCAGGATCAGGTAGCCTAATGGTCATTTCAAGAGTGGTTGACGACCGCTCAACATCCAACCCCGCTGCTTAGGAGGGAGTATATGTCCATAGTCTCCAGACTCCTTCATCAATTAGTCAGAGTGCACAATTGATTGGCGTCGCCGAACGGTGCGCAAACCGTCTAGTAATGCCGGGAGGCAATCCCCCAGGGGAAACTGATCCACTAGCCGTGAGGCCTGAGATGCGAGAGTCTTACCCGGGGTATCCTTTCACACGAGGAGGTTTATGAATAGAAGTTGAATCGGGAGTTGAACCGATCCGAAAACACCGTGGATCTTATCTCTCAAGCTGCACGAAACCATTCTCTACCTGTGAAAACGACAGCAGAGTATTCAATTGCAGCTTATTCGTTTTTTTTGTTTTCAGCCGGTACGACTTCGTTCGACCACCTGCCAATTGCATCCTGTCCCCGACCTATTCTGAATCAATTTCCCGGCCGTAGGCCAAAGTTGAAAGTGGGCAAGTTTTAAAATGGAACTTTTTCCGCTCGCCTTTCCGCGTCGACATCTGCAGTCGCAGGCAGTGTTGCCAGGGTAGGCGAAATTTTGCTGTTTGGGCCTTCTCTGATCGCACATCGGTGCGCATAGTACTTAAGTATTTGTGCGATATGTGTGCTTAAAATTATTGGAATTTACTTATTCAGAATCGGTTTCATTTAAAGTCCTCGGTAAGAGAATTTGATAGATAGTAAAATCGAACGTTAAAAACGTTAACAAAAGCTTTACGTTTAATATCAGTAAAGTTCAAAAATTGAAAAGAGTGCAACAATACCCAACAGGAGACCATAACTTCGATGAAATTTCCCAGCTTCTGAGCCAACCCATACTGACTATACTTTCGTCGAATGATGAAATGAGATAGATATCAAATCAGCAGATTGCAATCTCAGAGAATCACACTCCAGTCGCGAGTGCTGACACATGCTTTTTTATATTTACCAGCAATGCCTAATTTGCAGTTTTATACCAGGGAGTCACGTAGCTCCCTGGTATATAATATAATTAACGTTAATTAGACGTAATTGATTGATTTATAATTGATAGATTGATGATTGGTTGATGTTTGATAGATTGATGATATATTGATGATGATTGAATAAATATGATGTATTCAATCTTATAGCAATACGATGATGGTGATTGATTGATGATGACTGACTGATGATGATGGATTGATGATGATTGATTGATGATGATTGATTGATGATTATTGATTGAGGATGATTGATGATGATTGATTGATGTTGATTGATTGATGATGATTGGTGATGATTGATTTACGATAATTAATAATGATTGATGATAATTAATAACGATTGATTGATGATGATTGATTAGTGACGATTGATTAGAAAAGATTGTTTGATGATGATTGATTGATGATAATTGATTATGAATAATTGATGATTATTGGTTGATTGATGATTGAAGGATTGATTGATGATTGATTGATTGATCGATCGATCGATTGATCGATCAATCAATCAATGAATCAATAATTTACCCCTTTTGCCTATTGTAAATTTAATGACAATCGCACTTAATAGTAACCTCCAGTCGCGGAGGTTACTATTAAGTGCTACTTTTTTCAACTTTTGTTGGTATAAAGAGTGTTCTTACGCTAATATGTAGTATTATTTGGTACTATAAGAAACAAAAAGTATAGCATGGAAAATTATCCTGTTATTAATTCGTGAAATCTTCAGAGAAATCACGTACGTTTAGGGAATAGTTTAAAAAAATGTTTATCGTTATTCAAGTTCTGTTGCTGCACAACTTTACAGACTACTTGATGTTTCGAATCCCGACGCCGCTGTTCCCCGCCTCAGCTCATCCGTGATCTACAACATTTCCTAACTACTGCGCGCCGGCACCGGACATCTCACACGCGAGTTGCTGGATCGTCCCATCAGCGCCACCGCTAGCTTAGTCTTATTAAGAAGTTACAACTCAATAAAGACAATTTTAAATTTAGGCGATCTATGGAGGTTTTTGAGGATATAAAGAGAAACATATTAAACCATTTCCAGCACCTTTTGATGAGTCCAAGCGTTAATATTTATAGTTTTTCGACGGATCACGGATCCATTTCATGTTGACATAGACGCGCTGTCACAAACGTTTCAAGAGCAATCTTTGGAATTTAAAAATAATTCTGCTGCCAAATACGAATGTGAAAATATAGGTAAAACATTGTTTCGGATCAATTATTTCAATGTGTATCCCTCTATAACAGAGGGTACCTCCGTTCCGTTTGTGTTTACCTATTTCAAGCATTTATGCAAAAAGCCATTTTCATCAGTTGTAGCAATTAAATCGAATTGCACTTTTTTTCAATTCAACCAAATCTTTTAAAATTTGTTGAAATATGCAAGCTCATCCGTCTCATTGATTGATTGGTTTTTTACCACTGGCGTGTAATTATATAAACAATAAATAAAATTAGATTTTTATTACTTTGACTTTCCTGTCCACCATTTGACAAGGGAAAGATTTGTGAACGCGCTTCTGTGTGTCTCTCTGGCTTTGTGTATTCCTCCACGATAGTGTCCAAATGCGATTGAGCTAAAATTTGACATGCAGGCATCATTTGGTCATGCCAAGAGTTAAAAAAAATATGGTTAAAATCGTTTCATCCTAGTCATAAATTAAGCTCGAAATATTAGATGTAGAGACTTAAGAAATGGGACACATATGCCTTGTTAGGCCAAAATCACATGGTTAAAATTTGGTGGGTTATTTTAGATAAGAGCTACACTAGTATTTACATTCCGTCATACATTTTAATCAAATGTTAAAGCCGCAGCTGCCTGAGGCTAACCGAGAAACAAACCACCCCGCTCGAGACCGTTGTGTGATGAAACCCAAACTGGCTCGTTGGCCGGCCGAGAGAGGGCGCTCATCGATTGTATTTATGAAATTAATATTCAGATGAAATCAGTTTTTGGCTACTTGCCGGGAAAGTCTTGGGGTGACACAGACGATTTTTACACTTATATTAATATTTTTATAGCAGCAGGGGGCGTGCTAAGAATAATGTTAAGAATCCCTGCTATAAGACATAATGGTAAGAAAATAGCTCTAGTTAGACATGGCCGATACCTGGCAACACTGGTCGCATTTCGTTCCGTGAAATATCCGTCTGAGCGAGTCGTCGTTCCTCGCGTCGCGCCGTGAAGCATACAAAATCGGATTTACCAACTTTTATGTCCTCTGCTGCATACTGTCTTATCGGCAGTGTAGTTCTCATTCACGTAGACGTCGCGCGAAGGCGACCATTCTATATTAGACACGTACATGACTCGAGGAAGGAAGAGTTGTTTTATCACCGTATTTGGCGGATCGCGCTGCTGGGCGCTAATCGGAGTTTCGTTTATCGCAGTAGACGATGTATACTGTTCTGTCTAATAAATACCGGGATTTATTCAATAATTATAATTAATAGTTTTTAAATAACACGCTTTTGGGCTATGATAAGATATTCGCATAGGTACACACGGCTATGATACGATATTCCATCATGGAATGCCAGTGCCTATCCTCCGGCTTCATAATCAGACCTTGAAACCTATACGTGGTCAAAGTTCATTCCCAGACTTTTCTAACAAGTCCAAACACAGCTATGATACGATGTTCCATCATGAAGTTTCAGTTCATATCTTCCGACTCCATCATCAGATCAATTCGACAGTACCATATTATTGTATTGTCATCAGAACTACATACATACAGCTGCCAATTTTCATGACGCTACGATCCTTGGAAGATGGTTAAATTAGTTACCTTAGATTCCATTACATAGTTACATACAGGTCGACCTAATAAAAGCGTGTTAAAATAGAAACTGCCTTAAGCGTCCAACGAAGGATGGCAGAAACCAAAACAATCCAGGGCTCGAATAAAAACTGTATTACGATAACGGATATTTTCAAGCACTGTTAATATATGGTTTCAATGCGGCCATGTTGTTTTGGCGGCTTCTGTCAAATCTATTATTTATTCTTCTGTCACTGATGCTAAATCACCGTGGCAAGTTACACGATTGAGCAGCACGTTAAGACTTTATTATCGAATTGAGTGTTCGTTAGTGCATGGTTATCTCTCGCGGAGGTGATATGAATTGGCCACCAAAATCGTGCGATTTTACCCCGCTAGACTTTTTTTGTACAGTTTTCTAAAGTCGTAGGTATATGCCGATAAGCCGCAATCGACCGATGCCCTTAAAATCAACATAAACAAGACCATCGCTCAAATTCAGCCGGAACTATGCGCCAGAGTCACTAAAAATTAGACCTCTCGTATCCGTTCTATCGTGCGAAGCCGCGGCGGACATTTGAACGATGTCGTATTCCATACATAATGGCATGCATGGGCCTTTCAAATATAAGACTTTCGTTATTACCTCACACACAGCTTGTTTTATTGCACAGACTGTTAACATCGACCCGCTCTTATTGGAAAGACCTATATAATCATAATCAGACAGTCATCGTTTACATTTACCTACACTGGGCCCGATTGCGTTACTACGTGATCTATAATCGGCATTAGTTCATTCCAGCGTGACAGGGCAATACGTAAGAGAGGAATATAAAATGAACGGTTGCCACCTTTTCAGCATAAAACTGCCAATCGAGCATAAAGCAGCATATTCTGAGACATTGGGAATGTATTCGGACTAATTCAGATGGTTTTATGTTAGCCAGGTAGTTTTTATGCGGTGAAAGATACAATCGTTCATTTTACATCTCCGCTTTAACCTACTAACATCTCCGCTTTAGCCTTGTCTCCATTACATAAACTATTTCCCATTATTAGTTTACGAAGAAACGCAATCGAGCCCATTATACATTTGATAGAAAATAATTACACAAGTCATTAAAAAATAGTGTTACGCAGCATGTTCGCATGTCGGTTTCAGCAGAAATATTTACCTATTAGCTCCTGTTGCCGCGACCAAAAATATCGTTCTCAAAGAAGTCCTTCGATAAGCAATAATCTACCCGAATATCAGCGAAGTATTCATCTTTTAGAGTTTCTTAGATATATGTATCGAAATGCTTCAATACTGACCACTGCTTCGCTATTCGCGAGCAGAATACTCTGTGGAGAACAGTATATTACAATCTACATCTCATCGTCATTCAGGCAGTGTATATACAGGGTAAGTTTTTAATTAGTGACATCCTTGAAGTCGGTGAATCAATGCGAGCAAATAAGCAAGTTATGATAAAAAAATTAAGAAAAACATTTATTTTTGTTAGTTTGTTTGGAAAATTTGAAAAACTTGAGTGATAAATAAAAGTTTGACAAGCGCTGAGCGCGCAGCGCCATCTAGGAATAGGTGAAATATCGCGAATAAACCTTATTCGCTATATTTTTCCTACGGCTAGATGGCGCAACGCGCTCAACTCTTTAAAAAAAGACAAAATATTTTTTTATTTTGTTTTTTTGTTTAAGTTTTGCTATGTTTTTTAAATCAAAACTTGCTTTATTGCTTGTACCGATTCGCCCATTTTAAGGATGTCACTAATTAAAAACTCACCTCGTATATATACATAGGTAGATCCTCGGCCTTACCTGACATCTTCTCTATGTTTATTGCACAAAGAAGATACATCAGCAAAAATAAAATAAATACAACAAAATTCAACAACACAAAGACTTCCAGACGGGTGGAGTCGCGGGTATAGCTTGTATTTTATTTAATTAAATATTCTTGTTGATATCTCACTCCATTGGCGTCGGCGGTTTCGATATATATCGGTCTGGTTAAGATCGTGCCTCTTGCTCTGAAGTCTCAGCGACGTACTGCCCAAATCCAATTTCGTTGCTTTTATGTGTCCTGGAGGGTTGTTTATTTACAGCGCTGCTCCACTTCTCCGATACGTGCAGGTACCTGAGAAATTTCACCAATTCCCTGCAGCGCTATCATTTATTCACTGACTCAGTGCCCGTTAGATTACATTATTTGTCGATTTCAAACGAAAAGAAAATAGTTTATTTCTCTAGGTTATTTTTTCTTTGAATATACATTGCGATATATCTCATACCTATTATATTCTCAAAGCGCTCGAGCCTATGGTTCTCGTCTAAAGGACACTCCTTCTTGTACCTAGCTTTAAAACCAAATACAGGCGTAATTCTTATTTTATAAGGGTATGCGAAACTTTCAACACCCTGAATGCTGACATTGATATTGACCCCTTTTTCACGAATATAGATACTATAAGGAAGCAGGTTGTAGGGCGATTTTGTGATGACCAGGCTTAGCATTTTCTTCTTTTATCTTTCTTTTCTTTCTTTCTTTTGTCTTGTTTATGTCAACATGTTTTCTACTGTACAATTTAGTATCTTCTTGTTTAATATCTTCTTTATGCTTTATATCAGTTCTAAATTCACGTTATTATTATTGTCATTATCAGTGGTAACTTGTAAATGGCTCTAAGCTTCCTATTTTTGTTCACTACAAAATTATTGACTGTAAGTTATCCTTAAGAAAATAAAATAAATAAATAAATAAATATTTAAATCTACTATTAAAGAAATTTGCTAAGCAAAAACATGTATTTCATCGACAAATTTTCATAAAGTATCTCTGTTTTGTTTTTTCTAAACTTAATGTATTCTTTCTTATATTTTTTTTTCTCAAGTGTATTTTTTATTTTAACGTGCTCTATCTCCTACGAAAAATGCTCAGCGTCGCATAGGCCTAGTAAGTTTTGTGTGCATGGCGGAATCTCCAATCTTGGACGCTTCGTCCTTCTCCCCCCTCCCCCGTCGCTACAATCTGTGCGGTAACAGTAGCAGCGCATATCAAATTTTAATTAAACACGCTAATATCTCTTTATAATGTTACTTTCGCAGAAAACGTACGTAAAGATTACGTTTATGTATAAGTACGTATATTATATACGATGTTTGTTCCCCGAAGTAAAAATAAAAAATGAGATTAACAAAACTGACAGTTGTTACATTGCCTAAACGTTGGGTACTTTAAACTTCACACGGTAAAATTCGATCTTCTTTTTTTATAATGTCTAACTCATTTTTTTTAAATGTTTGTGATAAACATTGTTATGATAAACGCAATAAAGTTACCTTTTACCTTAAACCTGAATCAAACCCGTCGTCATTTTTTGCAGTAAGTATTGAAGTACTGATCTCTGTGGCAAATGGAAGAATTATAATATTTACTTAGATTCAATATACATGTTAATGCTTTATGATACGGCCTAGCAATACGATATACGATGATACGAATTGGGATTATGACATCTCTATTACGTATTAAATCCAAACTACGTGATTAATCTAAATACAGACATATTTATATATAAGACCGGCCTTGGTTGCACGGGATTGGTATGAATCAATTTTTGGCTTTATTTTAATTTTAATTTTATATTTTTTTCCTGGTGTAATCATAGTTTATTTATACGTTACGAAATATGAAATAAATAATTTGAATAAATAATTAAATAAATATTATATAATTCTCACTACATTTTGAGCAACCCTCATAATTTTCACAGTATAATAACACTCAGTAAGTTCACTCAAGAGCTACAAGGCAATGCGGGAAGAGGGTGCGACGGAAGTGGGGCCAGGGGTAAGTCACGTCGCGTCCTTAGACCCATAGTTACGGCGCTGTGGGCTGTGACGCGCTGTGGGCGCAGTTTGTGTCCGCTCTTACTGTTACTTTTTTGTGGAGATTTAAGAGTCGACGCCATATGGTATTATCAGAACAAATCGGTAGCATAATAGCATCTGCGTCGCCGCGGCACCGTAAATGTGGCCGGGACGATGCTTCAAGAAGAGGACGAGTAATCATATTACGATTGTGGTAGCCCTTAAGGTTCCTGACGTCCCTTGCTTCGATTTCAATTTTGTTCTAAGAGAAGCTACTGTCTGGTATACTGTGTAACTTCTATAATGATGCTATGTTTTTTTTCATGTGACATATTTTTACATTGACACTTTACATAGAAGATCTGTTATGTCGTGGACATCTTGAATTGTGTATCTACTGAGCGATCATTATTGCGAACACGTGGCAGAATCACTCATACGTGATCGCAATACAGTGCAAATATGTAATAACATTCCGCAGGTCGCCCAGAAAAGAGAGCGCGGTATGATTTGTTACTAATTTATTTTTGACCCTCCACTCGCAGCCATATTGCCCAAAATGCTCATTTGAATTTGCTGAATATTCATGTTTCTCTTATTTACTTAGAAATATGTTTGGAAGGGCTTTTTCTGCGCTGGATATATTTATCGTTCTTTATTGGTTTGTTTGCGTCGCGGTTACTAATATTCCTCTGTAATTATTGTAGGAGTATTAATTTTCCAAAATGTTTGCATCTTTTTATAAGATCTTTAGCTAAAATTCGGCGAAAATGCGGTCTTAAGGTGCGGTATCAAGCGTCAGCTCGCTCACGATTAAGTAAAACTTCGAATTTTGAAATGTTGAACTCAGTAAGCGTTAACAACTGATAAACGTTGACGTTTGCTGTGTTCACGAAATATCATTCAACTCCATGCCGAGGGGTTTTCTCTTTCTACTTTACTTGATGAGGAACAATGCTGGTTACAATACTATCCCTCGCATATGTCGTGTATACTAGTTATAATGATCGTCACAAGGGGCAATCGCATCGATATTTGAAATGATAATATGATTACACGTAGGCATAATGTTTTTGCATTATTACCTTAATTTAACTTGCTACGGTATGATACATTCCGTTGGCGACCCTGTGAAAACTGTTAAACTAATCGGATGAGATAAAACGCAATTTTTGATTGATTGGTGTTGGCCAAAAAAGAACAGATTTATGTAATACGTTACAATATTTAAAATCTAATTCCTAAAATGCTTTGTATATAGCTCCCGTTTGTTACACCACTGCCCATCAATAAAGGAGTGAAATGTTTTCAATGTTCATCTAAGTATATTTTCTGTTTATTTATTCCACCATAACTTCTAAACGCTTGAACCGATTTAGAAGTGTGTGGTATTGTTAGAACCATTATGTCATATCGAATGTCATAGGGTACCTTAACTGTCGAAATATCAAGTAAATATTTGTCTAAATGTCAAAATGTTCAAATATCAATAAATTAACATAAATATATCATTTTAAGTGTCAAATCAAAGGCAAAATCAAACGACAAAAGAGGTCATCATTCGGGGAATATCCATTTTTTTAGCAACGGATTGCCGTGTTGAATGCATTTGTTGTGAGAATGTCCTGTTGCATTTGAATTGAATAAAATTTACACAGAATTTAAATTTACACAGTAGAGCTGTCTCAAATCCAATACTTCATATTCCCTAAACAATTTTTCCGATGAGTACCTGTAAGGCTTACGCGTGATGATTTTAATAATTAGTTTCTGTGCCACCTCTGCTGGGTAAATAGTAGTTTTTGCACAGGCTCCCAAGCCAATGATTCCATAGCTTAGAATACTGGCACAAGGCATAGTATGTTGTTTTTAATGTTCTCTTTTTGCACCTTTCACTCTTGTAGGCATAGAATTTACCAGGTTTTGACAGCTTACCTGACTTACCTTTGACCTTTGAGTTCATCAACGTAAAACCAGACTTGAATTACTGCACTGATGATCTTGGTTTTCGTTGTACAATCCATCTTGGAGAACCGTTCTTTGCAAATGACCCCGAGGTTTTCGATCGGGTTGAGATCGGGGGAGTTTCCGGGCCATTCAAGTACAGTAATTTGGGTCTGTGTGAAAAACTGTTTCACTTTTTTCGAATTATGACATGGGGCAAGATCCTGTTAAAAAATTCCCTCGTTGGAAGGATAGACCTTGTGGAGCTCCCGTGTCATATGGTTTAATAAGATGTCAATACATTGGGTCCGAATTCATTATTTCAGTGACTGGCACGAGTGATCCAGTGCCATGATAGGAGACGCAATCCCAAAACATCATAGGGTGCTTTACTCTCTGTTCCAAATGAGCAGATGATATGGGATAACCAGCTGCTCGCCGCACGAACTGGACATGCTGTCCCTGCAAAACAAAATGTGTTTCATCGGAGAAAAGAACTTTATGCCAGTCTTCAGTTGTCCAATGCTGGTATTACTTGGCCCAAGCTAGGCGCTTCTTCATCATGACGTTGGTCAGTGGTCTTAATTGGCTTCCTTGCAATCCTATCACATTCAACAAGCGATCGTCGGACTGTAGTGACGTCAATATTTATTCCAGATTGATTAAGTTCTCATTTTACGTCGACTGCGACCAGAAGTTATCATCTTCGAGGGTTGTTTCCCTCTTTCGACCACATTTTCCCTTTCGTTTGATGTTCACCGCTCCCGTCGTTTTTTTCTGGTCGTTTTTACCTGCTAACAGATGCGAGGCCAACTCTAACATTTTCCGCTCTCTGCCGGTACGTCATAGGAGAGTGCTCAGCAAGCATATTTATCCGTTCGCGTTCATGCTTGAAAAGTCACTCAAATTACGCAGTGCAAATCTGCTCTTTATGAAACACAACAAATTTCCTACTGAAAACACACCAACATAACCTAGAATACGTTTTTTTGACATTTCACATGTACTCGAATAACTAAAAGGTTAAAAAACATTGTCATAATTAAAAATATCTCAGATAGTTGCCAAAAATAAAAGAAAAGTTTAAATTTATTGCTTGTTCCAAATAATGCGCACGGTACTGTAGATATATTATTTCGCAGAAATATTAAGGTAAGAAATGGTGCATCAACAAATTAACAAAAAATAAATAAAAACGATACTTAGAAGGATTGCCCGATCTCACCACAAACACTACTAAAAAGAAATGTCCTCAATACACCAAAATACATCAGAATAGGTGCGCGATTTTTTTCTGGATATTAAGGCAAATATGATAATGTTATATTAATTTATTTGTGACATTTGTGATATTAACTTTATTAAAAGCAACAGAAATCAAAAAAAGAGAGATAGAAAAAAAGACAAAATACTATGGATCGTTCTCCTCTAGGAGCACTCTCTTATAAGCAACTTTGAAAGCCCGCAGCGATAGCGCACGTAAAACGAACCCTAGCCGATTCCACTCCACACAATCAGCGAACAAATATAAAACTTCATCGGAAACTTGTATTTACATGTTTGGTTATGCGAACGGGCCGGAAGCGAAAGAACATTGCGCGATCAGGTCATCCTGGAATAAAGGTAGCGAGTTATAAATAAGATAAAAACAAATTTACCGCGTGAAGTTTGTAGCACCCAACACATTTCGGAGATATTGCAACAGCCGTTGTCCAGGGTAGATGTGATGTCAAACGTCATCCGTTGTTCTGCGCGTAAGCGGCAAGCTGCTGCTGTTACTGCGCAGATTATAACGGCGGTGCTACAAACTTGACGTGGCAAATTCGTTTGATCTCATTTATAAATTATAATGTAGTTCTTTTTCCACGGTTTAATAATAATAATATGTTATTATTGGCATTTGAAGCTAATAATTGCTTATTCAATTTATATTCCATCGATATAATAGATTTCAATTTAGTTTTTCACGTAGAATAATCTACTGTTAAACAAACCGATAGCAACATGGCGTAGACTTTTCAGGAAAGGTAGGGTATTGTTGGTAGATGACCTACTCTCTGGTAGGCCAACTACTGCCCTTACGGTTGAAATTGTGGCCGCAGTGCAACAACTAGTGTTGAGAGACAGAAGATTTGACAGATAGCTGAATAAGTAGGCTGTAGCAAAGGATAGGTCGGGAACATCCTGCATGAAGTTTTAGGGATGTTAAAGGCTCGGTGCGGTAGGTGCCCAAAATGTTAACAAAATGTTAGGCACGTCAGGTTGCAACTTCAAAGGATTTTTTGGAAATATTGGAAGAAAAATTGGAAGATTTTTTTATCGCATTATCACTGATAATGAATCGTACATCCATCAATATAAGACATAATGTAAAAGGGAAAGGGTGCAGTGGGTTACAACGGGGAGAAGGCTTCGTGGAAGTTCCGACAAAAAAGTCCTCCCTAAAGCTAATGGCAACCATATTCTGGTATTCCGCCAGAATAGTTCTGATACCATGAAAGGAATTTATTATGCACATGTGCGCATGTGAGGTTAAAAGCCAAGAACATACGGAGGGGCAAACTCAGTCGGGAGATTTTAGTTTTACAGGACAATTTTCTTCTCTACAACTCTCGTATTAAAAAGGCTGCTGTGAAGGAAGCTGGATTCCAGGAGCTAGACCAGACCTAGCCTCCTCCGACTATTTCTTGTTCAAAAATTTATAGGATTCTCTGCGAGGAAAGCGGTTTATAGGTGAAGACGAAATGAAGACAGCGGTTGAGGCCCATTTTGCAGACAAAGACAAGACGTATTTTTTAAATATATTAAAATTGTTACAGCAAATATTATGTAGTAAATGTGTTGACGTTCAGAGAGATTATTTTTTAAATTAAAAAATAAATCGTTGAATAACTCCCATTTCTTTAAATCGACTTATCGGAACTTTTCAGCCTTACCACTTATATTAAGCTACCACGAATATACCACGTATATTTCCTGTTGAATATCCGAAACTGAAAACGAAGCCGACATTCGTACGGACTCTAACAAATTATTAAATTTAAATGTAAGTAAGCCGAATTTCTAGCTAGTAGATGGATTGTACACCATATTCGCAATATGTATCTATATTGTATGTCAGATGTTGTTTGAGTTTGAAACGACTCAGCTGCCGTCGTCGCTCGAGGAAAGTAGATACATGAGCCGCCCCCGCTCAAACTGGATATTTATTATAGCTATACGGCAAACATCGCTCCTTCGTTGGTATCTAAGTCACTCAGTTCCTCCTTCCGGCAAGCGTCTTCGGCGCTCCTTTTGGCGCGAGGCATCCGGCCTCCGCTACACTCAACACGGCACAGTGGAGCAAATACCAATTGTAACTCTGCTAATATACGGACAACTAGGCTGGGGTGGTATGGCCAAAACAAATCTGGATCCTCTGATAAAGGCCCAAAAGGCCTTGATTAGGGTTATAGCCAGGAAGCCATACCGCTACTCCAGTGACCAGCTCTACAGGGATTTTATGGTGTTGGATGCAAGACAGCTATACGTACGGCAGGTCTTGATATGCTACAGGAAAGAACTCCAACGGGACAACAGCAAGCCGACCAGTAACGCCCATAGACACGACACAAGACATAAAGACAGACATGTACAACCAAAAATGAGAACGACCTTTGGACAAAGACACTATATTTACCTAGCGAAAAAACTCCATAACATATTTACCACGCAATTAGGCCAAGCTACAATCATTCAAAATGACGCTCACTACAAAAGACTGGTAACATTATGGTTATTACACTCGACGAGGGAGCACTGTGAGTCGTTAGTAACTAACGTTATTAAATAGGTGCACAGATGATTTATATTACTTATTATTGTTATTATTATCTCATTAGCCTCATAACTGTATTCATATATCTCCCATATATATTATATCTCATTTAATTTAATAAATATTTTTATTTAACATATATACCAATATACTATAATAGTTATACAATATACACTTGTAGGATTTCCCAAGATAAAATAAAATACCTATACACCCGGCAGATGAACACAGTACTAAATATCACCTCAATACAGGCTCTGCCTAGTGAGGTGATAAAATCCCGCCGAAGCCTCACCTTTAGTAAATTTCCAGGGTTCACATTTTGTATGTACGACTAAATTATGTAAAACATACTATAGGAAATTTAATCATGTAATACTAGGGATAAATAAATAAATAAATAATAAATAAATAAATAAACTCAAAAACCAGTTAAACATATTTTTTAAATCGTGAAATTATAGTATAATATAATATACTGTAGCCAGTCAATTATCTGGTTTAGTCTAATTCAGGATTAGTTTCCACCTTTAAAGCCATCATTGAACTAGTAAATAATATAACAAAGATCTGTTCTTTAATACTTTCTGCAAACAAGTAAATATATTAAAAGGAATAAAAACCACGACTGCCGTTAAAAAAAGTGAACTGATGTATTTATAAATATTTTTATTACGGTTTTTTACGAAATATTTGTAGTTTATGTATTTATCCATATAGATACATGCATATTTTCGGAATGTACTCAATCAGACCTTTCATTTGACACCAACCACGATATATTTATGTTAATTTATTAACATTTGAAGATTTCGACATATTATAGACAACTATTTACTTGATATTTGGAGAGTTAAGATACCCTATAACACTCGGGATGACAGAAAGATTTGTTGGAGCTTCAGTCCAACATACCCACAACAAAAAAGTAATTTCTACAGAATCGAAACCGCAAACTCGCTCAAACTACACGAGTCAGCTGCAGTTGATTTCCAACTAAATTCGGCATTTTACGCACAGTCAGGTGATGACTAATGTCATTTCTTCTGATCGATACGAAATTAACATACATTTCTCACCCCACTCACAACTATTGCGTCACTGCTTACAATATAAAACGCAGTACATTTCGATCGATCGATATCATTCCTGTTGGGCAGTTATCGCGCTACACATCTTCATCATTCCCTTGGTGGACAGTTACCGCGGCTACACATCATTCCCTCAGTGGACAGTTATCGCGACTGCTCTTCATCATCAAGCAGTACCTGCATTACCCGCGATACCGATCGTCAAGCCTCGCTCCTCGACTACACACTTCGGACACACTACCTACATAACGGCGAAACATCAATCAAACCTTTACGACCAGAGACCTTCTGATTAAATACTGTAACTTCAACATCCTCGACTTTCAATCACGGAGAAAACTTCTTGATGAGAACCACCCTTCGCTCACAATCAATTGGAGTATAGTGAAGGGTGGCCACTCTCTTCAAGAAGTTTTCTCCGTGATTGAATCAATACCACATACTTCTTAATCGGTGCGAGCGTTTAGAAGTTATGGTGGAATAAATAAACGGAAAACATACATAGATGCACCCTGAACACATTACACTTCTTTTATTTTTTGGGCAGTCGTGTAAAAAGCACTTCTTTTTCCAATAAATATAAACCACAAATTATAACCTTTCCCTTATCCCTTTCCTTTCCTACCCTTACCTTATTTCGGCAGTTAATTTATTTATATAATAATATATGTATGTATATATGTATTTATAGCCTATTCGAATAATTATTTACTTATTTACTCTTGGCTTCCCTATAATATAAAATTTCAATTCTAATTTTAATATTTCATAGTATTTAATCCGATTTTGCCTACTGTTCTTGTCATATCAACAAGTCGGTTGACTGGAAGATATTGTTTTATTAGCAGTGAGTCCGCTATTGTACCTTAAATGTTTTATTTTGCGAAAAAGAGATTTTTCATATATAATTCCATTTCATTAGTTAGAATTACCTCGTTCACACATTTTCATATCGAGTTGTTTAGACTTCTGCAAATGAAATAGCATGTTACTTTGAAGTATAATTCAGAGAAAAAATATCTGCAATTTCCTATACAGGTGAGTTGTAAGTCACCGGCATCCTAGAAGTAAGTGAATCAGTACGAGGAAATAGCAACTTTTAATAAAGAATTGTGAAAAAAACCACAAAAAAAAATATATTTTTGGAAATGTCAAAAATGGTATTTTTTGAAAAATAGTATAAAAAGCGTTGAGCACGATGTGCCATATAAGGGTAAGTAAAATATTGCTAATAGTTTTTACTACCTAAAATTTACCTACCGCTAGATGGCGCAACGTGCTCAATGCTTCTCTTTTTTTTAATAGATAACATTTACAAATTAGACAAAAAAAAGTATATTGTTTTTTTTTTAATCCAATGTCCATTTACTTGTACAGATTCACCTCCATTAAGAATGCCGGTATCTTAATACTCAGCCTGTATTTCTTGAAACGTTCTGATATGGTTCCTACGCAGCGGGAGGGGTTGTAAACCTGATGTCAGCTACTCTTGAAACGACCCGTTGGTCACCCGATCCCGCATGGCATTGACGGACAAAGGGCCTTACGGTCTGCAATAAATTCAAACTGAATTACCACGTATCGAGATTAGGACGTGCGAAGCTTGAGAAGAGAAATATAAAACCGGCAGTGATGAGAATTGTAACCTTGAATATGATTTTTAAATGAACCCCTTCAATTCTTGCCCTGCCTCGGTCCTGCCGTTGAACAGTTTCGATTTCGTTGTTGTAAATCTCTCGCTCAATCTATGCATAAATCACAAGTTTGCATTCAAATAGTTCATTTCAATCGGACTCATAAATACATCCACGAGTTCTTGACCTTTGATACTGGACTATAATAGCCTTAACAACGTCAAATGGGAGTTAAAGAAAATGCCCTTTGGTATTTTATCCAAACACGCAAGGACTCGTAAGTCTTCGGGCAAACCCAAAATCACTGAGTTCAGCGTGTAAAATATGTGCATCAAGACAGAATCAGAGCAACAATAAACATCTACAGAAGTGGACATCAGTGGCATAACAGCCATCGCCATCTCCAAGAAAATACCTCATTTCTAAAAATCCGATCAGATTATGAAGCTGTTCTGGCACCGCAGGAATAAGGCGATGAAACCAATTTTCAAATGGCTATCAGAAACATGGCTCTCCCAGATTTATAAGTGAGCGTTTATCTATATCTAGCGCGTCGCCGGATTAGTCAATTCCTGCGACGATTGCGCTATTGAGTTGGTTTCCAACAAAGTCAACGATGAAAAAACATTTTTATGCTTCAGACATCTGCTAGTATCGGTAAAGACAGTGATCGCTTGCAACACACTAAAACGGAGCCTAATATTCAATTTGGTAATAACTTTCATCGACTAGCGAGTCGGCAATCGTTGCCCAGACTGCGCGGAACCGTTCTAGCCCCAAATTAAAGAAACAGAAGGCTGGTACTTATCAATGTTCTGCTTTTAGTACCGTATTCGATATCAGACCATGACTACGATTCTCACTCCTTCCTCTGGCACATTGATGGCCTTATTTTGGCTCTTGAGATTTAAAACCTTGATTGAAATATGGAGAAATATAGACTATATATAAATATAATAAATTTTATCTTTTTTTTTTTAATATAATAATATAGACAACTTTTTTTTCAAAAAAAAAACGACTAAAAATTTTAGTACTAAAATTATCAATGTTTAAAATATGGTCACAGATGGCTGAATGCAGGCGCATATCCAGACTTCAGTTTCGGGGGGGGGGGGGGGGCATTCATTGAAACAACGCGCGCGGCACCCACCAAACGTGAATTTGCCCGTACAATGAAGCGAAAATACGCCGAATTGGTGGGGGGGGGGGGGTTAAATTCGAAATACCCCCCCCCCCCCTCCCGCCAATACGTGTCTGACCAGGTACATAAGTCTCGCCATGTTGTGGTTTTCCATTCCTTTATATAATTATAAGTCGCACATCATACCACTGTGCGGCACGCCGAACACTTTCAGAATCACGTTTTAGGGCGTTCATTTTTCTCGAATTTATGCCTGCCTGAAAATTTTCTGCAGACATTTCATCACATCGGAGTCGCATAAGCATTGCGAATTTGTTATATTTTTTAAACTGTTTTGTGTCACCAGGCCAGGTTACCTTCTTATGTAGTTTATAATTTCTTTGTTTTTATTTTTTTTATTCAAGGTAAATACTCAACATAGGTGGATTAGTATACCTTGCGCCAATTGAAAGCATTAGTGCAAAAGTGGCCCAAGATAATCTTTACGATTTAAACAAATGTCTTCCAATTTTAAAAAAATATTATTTTTTTATTAATTTTTAAAATTTTCTATTATTATTAGTTAAATCTTTAATGTTGTAAATGTATTCTGTATTATTTTTTCTTTTAAATTATTACTTAATAATCTCTACTTAATTTCTAACTTACTTATCTCTTTACTTACTTATCTCTTATAACTTAATCTCTCGTAATAAACTTCTAATGTCAGCTTGCAATCTTAAATCGTACATCTCGATACTGGCGTAGATGTGTGACGTGCCTCGACTTGCATGAAATCGGGATGAATCAATTTGTCGCTTTATTTAATTAGAAATGAATTACTTTTCCTAGTATAACCTTGGATAAGCCATGAATGTATGTGTATTAATGTACGTATTATTACATTTACTATAGCAATTCCTCCTTCCCTTCCCTCTCGCTTTTTCTATGGTACTTACACATTTAAATTTAAATATGCTTCTTTTTCTTTCTTTTTTTATTATTTCAAAATTATTACCTTTTTGTAGGGGCTTTATATTATATGCTAAGGGGGCGTTCAAGTATTACATAGCCAAATTTTTGAAGATGTATGACCCTCCCTCCCCCATGTAACGCGCCGTAACTTTTTTCTATACCCCCCCCCTCTCCCTCCCCCTCCCTAAACGTTACGTAACACCCAAGTGACTATTTTTACCTAAAAGTCACAATTATATTAGGCAAAGTACCGGAAAGTCGCTAAAATACCTTTGTTATTGTTTTAATCGCGTTTGCGGTAATAATAAATAAAACAAGAGATTTTTAACTCGCAATACATGCGTATATTGTTTATTTTATTTATTCACATTGTAATTTAATACACAATCACAGATTATGTAATAAATATTTGCTTAAGTTTAAAATATGTTAAAATGGGATATGACCTTATTTGACCTTTACTACTAATCTTGCATTAAATTAAGCCGTTTTTCTGAGTCGACCCTGTCCTCATTTTTGGCTTCATCCACCATTGTTCTTTTTGTGCAATCTCCTATTTTAGCTTATTTTTTCACTAATAAACTCTTAAAATAAAATAAAAAAATAATGTTACGTACCGCGTTGTTCGAACCCCCCTCCCGCCCCTGTAATGCATCGTAACGTTTTACAAAACCCCCCCTCTCCCCCAAATCGCGTGACGTAATACTTGAACGTCCCCTAATTTGTAATGTATTAATGGCTATATTACTGTTAATTTACAATGTTCGTTTATATAATAAATATGATGTATACATTTAGTACCTACTAAATAAACAAATAAATAACTGTACATAATAGGTATTACACAAATTAAAAAAATATTTGTTAATAATCTTAAGTATAACTTGAATAAGCAATTATGGTAAACTTAATAATTTTGGTGTGTTTTTTACAAGATCTACCAGAATTTCTTACCACCGTACAATTCCAGTAATTTTAGTTGTAATGTCGACAGCGGTAAACATTTGTGTCTCTTGACGCCTCACATGAAATAACCGCTTGGACGCAGAAGGGTAGATTTCTAACTGTTTCGCCCACTGTTTCAATTGTCCCCTTGTTTCTTAATAGATACATAGTTGAGTCTTTGCCCAGTCTACCCTAGTAAAAGTGTACCCAGCGCTATAGGCTGTTTACATTAGCTAGTGGAACATTATGTAAAGCGTCGCAAGCTGTGAAATCCTGAATAAATGCGCCAACTAAGTCTGCCGATTGTTCTTGCAACTATTTTAAGATATTCAATCAGGATATTTCATTAATTCATCTATTCACCTGTCAGATGGAGTTCTTTGGTCGGCCGATACTGACACCGCAATGCGAAAAGCCGATGACTTCCGCCGTATCGCGACCAGAATAGAAATAGTCTGCCCAATTACTTATGAAATATTTTCTCATACAAATGCAACGAGTACTATTGCCCACTTCAGTCTTATCTGTGATTAAAGGACTATCCATCAGTCCTAGCATTTTCGCGCCAAATCGCGATGCGAATGGCGCCCAATTTAAACCTGAAATACTTCGATCTATGTGCTTTTTCGGCTCCGGCCACTGTTGCACTGTTATAAAAATAGCAGCATTATATTGCTCAATAGCAACCCTCAATGTGGCATAAAAAATGAAAAATGAAATACATGTGGCAACCCTAGGACTCATTTATTGTAAAAACCCGATAATTTAACCAATGATAACAATAATAACATTCAATTATTAGTGACATTTATCGCATTTTTTATAAAAGCCAAATACATCACAGAAATAATACGGACATATAGAATGCCTATCTAACTGAACTTTAAAGTGCGCAATTATTAAATAATATTATATTCATAAGAGCTATGATTTAAAGAATCTATTATATTATTATTTATGATTAATTTTTTTTTCGAGATAGGATACCGTATAGGCGCGATTAGATCGCCATCTAAAGTGCGCCGCCATAATGTTATAACACGAATACCGCCATATTGAACATAAGAGAATATTAATCGAGTTTTGAAACCATGAGTGCCATCTACACGTTGCATTCTGTAGTAAAATCCTAGCTGCCAATTCGTAGTACTGCATTGAGCAGTCTAATACTTTATATAATCAATGGTAGCACTCTACGCATGCATGTGAATTTGTTTCACGCGAATTCAAACGATTTTGTATTTTCGAAGTGCGAAGTGCACTTGTTGATATTGAAACCTATAAAATAATAATTTAGTTACAAATTTAAACGTGTTAAGCTAAAATTGCCGCTGAAAGAACATTTCTTTTAATTATGGTGTGGTGTTAGATGGGCAGTAAACACGCGGAAATCGTAATTTTGTAGACCCTCGAGCACTTACAGGCTTTACATAAATAGAACAGTTAAAACGCTTCCTATTTCGCTTTATGTGCACTTATTTCAGAACTGCGGGCAGATAGTAAATATAGTAACGATACGAGAATGCAATCGCAAGTCATCAATCTAATTTTTAGGGTAAATAACGAAAGCGTACAACCGGAACGTACTAGTTGAGGAAAGTACCAAAACCAAACATCGCATAATCATACTAAAATGTATAATTACAAATGTTTTACTTATAAATGTTAAACGATTAAGTTGTATAGTAAATAAACATTTATATCGTATGTGTGTGTGTGCGTGCATGCGTTCGTGCGTGCGTGCGTGCGTGCGTGCGCGCGTGCGTGCGCGCGTGCGTGTGTGTGTTTGTGTGCGTATGCGTGGGCGTGTGCGTGTGCGTGGGCGTGTGCGTGGTTGTGGGCGTGTGCGTGGGCGTGGGCATGGGCGTGGGCGTGGGCACGGGTGTGGGTGTGGGTGTGTGGGTGGATTAGGGTGTGTGTGTGTGTATATGTATGTATGTGTGTATGTGGTATATATGTTGTAGCGGTATTGGCTTTTCCGGCGAGAAAAACAGTCGGAAAACCCAATCTCGTTCGCGACATTCAATACGAAAACATGCCCTTTTGATCCGCGAGCGGTTTGACAGTTCAGTCAGCGCGAGCGGCGTAGTGTCGGACACCGATTGCGCGACGGATCGACCCGTTATCGATCGTGCGATCATTTAGCGATCCGGTGTACAAATATCACATAAATAAAATAATTTCGAATAAATTCGGAATTATGTCAGAATATAATAATGATAAATAAAAGTAATATTCGATTGTTTTAAAATTTATTATTTAGACTGTAAAATATTTGGTTCTTAAAAATAATTGAAATATAGAATATAATACAAAAATAAATCAGGAAATTTAATGAAAAGAATTACGAAATTATTAGTTCGCAATAGAATTTCGTTTCGTTTTTGGTCGGGAAAACGAAGTTCGTTGACCCGCGGATTACCTCGCAGATTGTTAAAGGGTCATTCGTTTTCCGGCCTTCAGGCAAACCACTCCGAATAATCAAGAGATCCCGAGGGAATATTAGTGATACGGATAACTCGGTGAGTCCTGTTTAATGCTTGAGGGTTAGAGGAAACCCGCTATGGGTTCCCGATTAACGATAGGGAGAGTGCCGGCCGGGAAGATCGGACCACTGACGGGGGGCCGCTGCCCTCAGTCCTCCCTGGTCCAATCTGTCCTATCCCCTGGCCGCGCTGAGTGTTTCCTAACCCGAATATTGTGATCTGTGCAGGGATCTCTTGAAGGCGACCATCTCCGGCGTCTGCATCTTTTGAAGGCGACCATCTCCGGCGTCTGGATCGGGAAGGCGACCAATCTCCGGCGTCTAGATCCCTGGAAGACGACCAACCTCCGGCGTCTGCATCACTCAAGGCGACCTCAAGGGAGGCGATATAGGGCGAGCACAGCAGCGAGATCTGGCGGGCATCAACCTCAGCTACCCCCAGGTTCCGGGAACGCAGATCCCCGGCGAGAAGAACCTTTCGGGCTCAAGCGGTGCGGCTAAAGACGAGGGAAGCCGTCCCTACAGACGTCCAAGGAGTAGAAGCCGACGGAGGCCTCGCAGGCGCAGTGCCCGGACTGGGAGTACTCTCGGGGCTATCCCTCGTTCACACGTTTTCCCCCTGGATCGTCAACGTCAACGTCCTTTTATTTTAACTTTACGTTTTTATCTAGTCAACGTTTCACTATTGTCACTTTTATATTTTTATCTTTTAACGCCTTTTTATTTTATTTTATAATTTTATCTTGACGTTTTGTTATTTTATCTTTTATACCTTTTTTATAAATCGTTCTCAATTTAAATTTTAAAAACCTCAATAAACACAAACTATTACTGAGCTGATTGTTTCCGATTTCTCATTACGGAGCCGACCCTCGAGATCAGGTCTCTGCTCTTCTCTAATTTTGAGTTACCGGTCATAGATTACTTTATTCAACCTTCGGTTATCATAACGATAAATTGGTCGATTTTAAGTGTTTCGCGAACGTACGATACTTACTCGGCGCGGTGAATATATTGCCGCGGCCGTTATACGAAAATATAGCATTTGACGTTTTCATACCTAAAATAAGCCTTGTTAAATCTAAAACCATAAATACCCAAAACTATTATTTATAAACCTATTAATAAACGTCACAATGTATGTATGTGGAAATGTATGTATGTGTATGTACGGGTAAAAAGTGTCCGGGGAAGCGTACGCTTTTCCTTTTCTTACGTCTTTGTATCGGTCGCGCCGCGACTTGTCGAGATACTATTAGTGTCTGACGCTACGTGCCGTCCGGCGTTAAAGAACTCCCCCTACGTGGATACGGGCGCTTATAGAATCCCTAGGGATATTTCTCTTACGCTGGATATTAGCGAAATTACAGCGATTAATTGTTGGGGAGGATGCTAGTTAATAGCCGGATCGCATCATTGTCAACCCCATAGTGGGAGAGTTTAGCTATTAGTATGCTACGATCAACCACGTTAAAAGCACGCTGCGGATCACAGAGAACGGAAACCACTTGTTTTGTATTTTCGCGCAAGGATACACTATCTGTAGTGCTGTGGATACTGTGTCTAGTCATTGAGGGGTGTCGATTGCTATGGACAAACCCGCCATCTCTGGGAGTTACCTATAACGACAATTGCCATCTTCCATGGAATAAACGCAAACACTTTGAGGACAAATATGATTCATTGTCGAACTTCGCTAGCAGTCCTGTAGAGTCCGGTACCTTTCCGCGAGGCACAAGGAAATGCCACCCAGCGGGCTTCTTAGCACACCCTTATTACCAGATTTAGATACATTTCTCCATCCTAAAGTCTGTTCACAGATTTGAGGTCGCTTAGCGGCCTCTACCTGACGTTAGCGGTAATTCAGGTCGAATTCGTCGCGGTATCTTTGCGCCCTTTGCCCGTCAAGCCTACTCGGGAACGAGTGACCAACGGATCGTTTCTAAGAATAGGTAACGCCAGGTCAATAGCTACTCCCGCTGCTTAGGAAGATACATATCCAGGCTCCCTCTAGGTTTAGTCCCTCTTCGAGGAGGCTACCAGGCTGACCCAATGACTCACAAACAGGCCACCAGGCCCAAGCTGCACGGTACCATTAGGTTACTTGGAGAAGTCGACTGCAACAGGCGAACCCGTCACACCAGGAAGTTTTAACGATAATGATCGTTCTGAGCGTAGAAGACTTTGGGACGATACAAATCTACCGTTCATCAAAGCCACTAAACCGCCATTGGGCCACCTCGCATCCTGACTAACAGTTTTGGCAGAATATCTCCATCTGTAATTTTAACCTTCAGGATACCTCCGTCCTCTCGACTGGTTACGGGGCCGAAGTCGCTTGCGCGGCCTTTACCTGTTGTATTACACCGGTAATTCAATATGAATGTATATAGTTGTAATTCTTCTCGGCAGACAGCTTCTTTATTTCTGCATACAAACGTTTCTTTTTTACCGTTAAATGTTCTGATATAAAAACAGGAGTTTTTCCAAACAGACGAACAGTTTCCGAATTTAGTTTGCAGTCCTTGCAAGGCCTTTGCTGCTTTGTTGTAGGAGTTTCATGCTTTTAAGAATTTATCAAGCAGGAATGTTGTCGAAAATTTCTCGATAATTGCTGTTCTCTTTCTTGTCGGCGCCTTAGAAGAGACGTGGTTTTTAATTTTCATATCCCGGGACAGTTTATAACGAACCAATTTTTGTTAATATTTTCGTTAAATTTTCGTCCTTTGCCTCTGGTACATTTCGCAATTCTATTTTTTTTCTCCTCGTAATTTGATCTATATCATCATATTTACTTTCCAACTGCTCTATTTTGTCTTCCAGAGATTGATTCTTTTTGGATAATTCCTCACATTTGTGTTTTAATGGCTCCAAATCCTTTAATTTACCCATCGCCTCATCATGCTGTTGCGTAATAAAGTTGACGCCATCCAGAATTTTGGAGTTTTCTTTTTTTAGCTCTTCGCATTTGCGATTATTTGCTTCTATGCGCAAATTTAAGGAGTGGAGCAGTTCCCTGTGAACCTCATGAAGATCTCCTGATTGTCTCTCTTTATGTTCATCATGGTATACTCTATTCTTTTTCGATGAATGACAATCGCTTGCCACGTAAACTTCAACACGATGGTTCGGCCATGTTTGCCGAATGAACGACAATCGCTTGCCAAGTAAACTTCTTTGGCGAGACCGTCTGACAGAATGGAGAATTCAGCGATCGGCACCGAAGAAAACCTGGCTAAATAACATCAAAGACGACCTTAAAAATCAACGATTGTCGGCTAGGGATGCTCGAGACGTGGCAAAAAATCGTCATGAATGGAAGCGAATCGTGAATGGAGTACGAGATCCAGCGGCACCGACAGCAGCGTATTGGCTGCGAGGGCGACCCCCTCCCCAATCGCCGGCTACGGAATAAATAATAATAATAATGAATAAATAAATAAGTCACTAGATTAACTCCTGGGTTGTATGTTCGTACAAGTATGTACATAAGTAACTCGATAGTTTTAGGTGTATGCTAATTCGTAATCGGCGGGGCGTGCCGTAGGCGTTGCCTCGTCATTAGTCTGCCGGCGAAATATGGGTCAGAAGGGTCTTTGTGCAAGTTGCTTCTTTTATTGTGGAGATATTTCAAAGCAAGCGGAAGACTGAGTGGGGGCTGCGGTACAAAGCCGTATTGTGCCGGCGCATTGTGAGAGAGAGACCAGGCCGAGGCGGCTTTTTTACACCGTGCAGCGAAGTGGGTCGCATTTGTCTCGCCGTTTGCCTTTCCAACTGATAGTTTGCATAATACTGTCGCGTGATTGCAAAAACGCTTGCAAACACACTGCGAGATGTCATTCCACACTATGCCACGTAGCTTACTTATGCAGCGATAGCAGAGCCTCAGCATAAAGGATGTACATTTCTCTAGGTTTCATAGTTCTCTTATACGGACTGAGAGACGATTGACACCAAAAATGACAGATATCAAAAATGACAGATAACATTGTTAATTTATACAGGGTGAGTTTTCAATGTGTGACATCCATGAAGTGGGTGAATCAGTACAAACAAATAAGCAACATTAAAAAAAAACATTTTGAAAAAATAAAGTAAAAAGTTTTTTTTTTTGTAAATTTGAAAATATTGACTGATAAATAAAAGTTTGATAAGCGTAGAGCGCTGTGCCATTTAACAATAGATGGCGCAATGCGATGACCGCTTTTTATACTATTTTTCTAAACATTATTTTTTTTTAATTCTCAACAAAAAAAAAACATTTAGAAAAAAATATATTTTTTTAAACATTAAAATTTGCTTATTTTCTTGTACTAATTCACCCACTTTAAGGATGTCAGTAATTAAAAACTCGCCATGTATAGGGTTTTCCAATAAGGGCGGGTCGATGATAACAGTCTGTAGCGGCCATATTGTTTTTGAGGCGTCTGTCAAATCTGTTGTTTATTATTCAGTCACTGTTGCCATATCACAATGGCAAGTTACACGTTTAAACAGCACTCTTGAACTTAATAATAGAAATGGGTGTTCGTTGTTGTTGTGCGTGGTTATCTCTCGCGAAGGTATCGTAAATTGGCCACCAAGATAGTGCGATTTGACCCCGCTAGACTTTTTCGTCTGGGGTTTTCTGAAGCCGCAGATCTATGCCAATAGGCCGCAATCGACCGACGCCCTCAAATCCAACATAACCCAGACCATTGCTATAATTCAGACGGATCTTTGTGGCACAGTAATTGAAAATTGAACCTCTCGGATCCGTGTGACTGTGCGAAGCCGCAGCGGACATTTGAACGATGTCATATTCCATACACAATGGCATACGTAGGCCTTTCAAATAAAAAAAGTATTTCGTTAATACCTCACACACAGCTTGTTTTATTACACAGACTATGCACAATCTACATCGACCCGCCCTTATTATAAAACGATGTGGCAAGGCCGATGGATGCTTCGGAACCTATAAATACCATGTTAGGTCGAAACTGTCGTCAGCCTGCTAAGCTCTTTTACGCATTAAGAGTTGAATGGAGAGATCTGAGATGATATCAGCCTAATACACGCTGGTTGAATTTCATCTGCGCTATGTTATTCTTCTATGGGAAACTGCAGCGCACATCAAAGATGTATTTACTCTGCAAAATAGAGCCATAGATGCGATAGTGGATATTGGCCCAAGGTATAGTGGGTATTGGTACAATTGGTCTAAAATTGTAAAATTTAGTATTTTTTAAACTAAATATGGGGAAAGATAATACACTTTTTTTTTAAAAGGCTGTTTTTTTTTAAAAAAAAAAAGAAAGATTTCCAACCCATCGTCAACTTATGTTAACAATTGGTTATAGATATTTTGGCTCATTTTTATCGATATTTCTTTGCGTGTTTCTTATTATTATTTTAGTCACATGAAGCTTAAAACTTTCATCCAACGATACATACAACATATGTAGTTAAATATTATAATAATGATTTTATATTTTGATTATGCATTGTAATGTTGTGTGTGCGATGTATATTTGACTTTGTAAATTATATTGTTTTTTTGATTATGATCTATTTCCATTATTAATGTATCTTGATTTAACCCAGTTATCCGTCCTTCCGATCCCGTTTCCTCCTTTTGAACCAAATCGAAGGCGAATTTTCGGCGCCCCGTTTTGAATGTTTCATGAGATACTCGGCATAATAGTGAAGAACACTTGCCGATGTTTCGCTCTTATTTGCCGGCGATAAATCCCTTTTTTCTATTACTCGCACATCCCCATCTCTATTGAATCTTTTATTGCTTATATTTATTATGATTATTCTTACGTTGCCGTTTTGATAATTATTCGGTGGGGCTTGCCGCCTCTCGACGATGTTATTCTCTCTAAGGATTTGGTCTTTGAAGTTTTCCCCTATGAATCCTTTTGTTACAGCTAGATGTGCCGAAGGAAATGTTGTGTTTATTTCGTAGTATCTAGTAATGTAACCCCAAGACTTTACCGGCAAGTAGACAAGGACTTATAGAAGGATTTTGATCGTGATATCCCTTTCGGGAAGGAGGTTAACCTAATTATATGTTCAATTTAAGGTATTGTCGGCAAGCAGTAATCCAAGGTCGCACATCTAGATTTTCATCTGATGCAATGTTGTCTTGGTTTTTTTTTTACTAGATTGTTTGTTTTTTTTTACCAAATTTCAACTATAATCAGGCAAATCCAATATTTCGAGATTGATATATCACTACTGCAGCCTCTAGTTCTGTTGCGGTTCTTAAATGACACGAGACTTAGCGCAGGACTATAGTAGGTGGCGAACACAATAGATCAGCAATGGTCGCAGTGTTACAAGGCTTATAAAGACCTTATTTCTAAGGTCTTTTTTTATTTGTTGTCTGGGGCTTTTCAGCCCCACACAACAAATTTAAAAAAAAATAAAAAATGTCCAAATGATGCCTGCATGCCAAATTTCAGTTCAATCGGATTCAGCGTTTGGGCGCTATCGTGAAGATACACACAGATAGACACACACACAGACAGACTTCCATCTGAAAATAGTCTTAATCGTCACAGTCGAGCTCCTAATGGATATTGTCGTCTTCATATATTTTTTTTAGCGCGTTCACAATACTTTCCCTTTTCGTTGATTTGTAGGTTGCGAAAATAATTATGAAATATGACCAGTTTAATATCAGGTTTTCGTTTGTTTATTTAATATTAGCGCATAAAAATTAATGTACATTATGATAGTTTTCAAAACCTTATTAAATAAATTATTTTAATGAAATTACAATGAACTACATTATTTAAATTAGTCACCTGTGGTAAATTTGCCTCTAAGTAAATTAAAAATATATAGGAAGTACAAATATATACAACATGAAAAGTTTTTTTTAAATAGCGTTAACTGAATAAGTTGATGTGCTAAAAAACTTCCTAACCTCTTTTTTAAGATACCAGTTAGGTATATTCAATTGAACTGTTGTTGACTTGTCATACAATTCAACAACAGTTCAATTGTGTTGAACTGTTGTGAACCTAGTATCACAATTGAATTGTTGTGATACTAGGTTCACAATTGCTGTGAACCTAGTATCACAACAATTCAATTATTGTGATATTGTGTTACAATTTCACAATAATTGAAAGAATATTCAATCCGTCGAAAATGAATTATACCTCATAAGGTATACCACATAATCAAGTAAAATCAAATTGACTATACTAACAGTAGGGATTTCTACCAACTGGTTTATTAAAAAAAATATTTTTGTGATGTAAGAGACTGGATCGTGGTAAGTCCTTTGATTCCAACAGGCAGTGGTCACGTTATGGAAATATACGAGGTCTGTCTGTATGACTGTCAAATGTGGTGCAGGTCTTATAATTCAAATACTTTATTAATTACAGTATAATACAATTCGTTGATTATACAGGATGAGGCAAAAGTTGCGTAACCCAGTTCGTCAAAAATTCAGGAACAAATTGAAAGAATTTTATTTTGACTCGAAACACATACAAAGTCATCTAAAAGTTACAATAAATGTTCAAAATTTCTCTTTGCGATAACGGTCTGTACGATTAACCATATTTCGCTACGTTCCTCACTTCATAGAATGTATCTACAAGACACTTTATTGTTGAATTGTTTGGCACTGGAACTTCTGGAAATTCGGGTAGAAATTCATATTAAACTTCGCGGTAAGAGTTTGTGCGAATATAAACACAGACAACGAAAATTTGGTAACCTTTGAGAAATTTCGAATTTTGGTCTTTTAACACATAAACTGTCATAGAGAACGAACCGCGTGTACTGGCGAGTTCCGCGAACTTTCATTTCGAAGAAACGGGATCAGTGTTGCTACTCGCGTGATTTCGAATTTCCTCTCTTTTTTGCTGCGCATCTCAACGTTGGGTCGCGCGACTGTTGCCCCATTCCTTATTAGTGCAATAAATTGATGACGTAAATAAACGAGGTTGGATGGCGCGGCGTAGTTAGTGGCTCAATGGATAGACACTGGCACGCATTGGCGCCAGTGCAGTGCGCCATTTCAATTTCCGCATTGGCGACAATACATCAAAGAGCAGTCGCTGATTGTGGCCGGCGCAAATGCGCCAAATGACGCAAATGAAAAGCGCCATCGAAGTGGGTCATCCGTCCGCGTCTGATACGATGACAACAGTCAAGTTATCGGCTATCGCGATGGACCAGTCCCATATCGCCGCACCGCCCGCGGGCCATACGCGCGCTAGAGCGGGGGAACTTCATCACAAATGATTGAGGGCATCCGGACATTCGTCAATCAAGATAATGTGTGATGTCCATTTTATTAAAACGGTGCTACAGTGTGCTTTTTGCCTTTTTGAAATCGCCCTGCGGGCC
Source organism: Micropterix aruncella (assembly GCA_944548615.1). Classification (NCBI taxonomy): domain Eukaryota; kingdom Metazoa; phylum Arthropoda; class Insecta; order Lepidoptera; family Micropterigidae; genus Micropterix; species Micropterix aruncella. The sequence goes on along the minus strand of OX155959.1, from coordinate 9,293,850 downwards.
GCCGCCACATCTAATGACAATTTATTTTGCCATAATTTTTTTTTACAATAATTCAATTAGGAATATTACACATTTTTAATTATATACATTTTGTATTTATATGCGGAATTTTGATTATTCCTTGATTATTTTTTTTTTTTTAATATTGTTGGTGAATTATTTTTATTTATTTTTTCTACTGTTAGTGCTACTTTATCTAGTCTGTTTCGATTAATTCATGTTATATCTTTTTCAATGTTATTTCAGGCCATTCAATGAACATAACGAATTATTATTTGATTTGATTTAGATATTATAGGCAAACCAGTAAAATAATGTAATTACATAATTAATAAGAAATTACAAAATTAGCGAATAAGTGAATTTGTCAATCTGTTACACTAACTAATAATTGTGACAGAGATAATAGTACGCAATATCACTATAAATGTAACCACAATTACGGACAATAAATATATTTCTATTTCTATTTCTTTGTATAATAACATTTATAAATAATGTTTTTTTATAAACGATTGATTCATTATAAATACTTAATAATTTAAGCAAGGTTATAGGTAGGTGGCATTGACGGCCAATAATTAGCATTAATCATAATCATAAGTTTTTTATTCAAAATAGTACGAAATCGTAACTTTTTGACGTCAATAATGCATAGGTACAAACATACATAAATGATAAAAAATTAAGATATTGTGACATTATAACAAATTATTGTGATATATAACGTGATATTAATAATCGAGGTAACCATTTTATTTCCAAGGGTCTTTGTCGTCTAGATAATCATTTATTTTATAGTAGCCCTTTGAGTACAGCTTCTTCTTAATAAATGACTTAAATTGTATCACAGATAAATTTTGCATTTTTACTGGGACTTTATTGTAGAAGCGTATACATTGCCCTTTGAATGATTTTGTGGTTTTGGAGAGTCGACTTTTATGGTCAGCAAGTTTATTTTTATTTCTAGTATTGACACCATGCCTCAGAGTTTTTTAAAAACAGTTCTTTATTTGTATGCACATACATTAAGTTTTCATAGATGTAATGAGATGCAAGTGTCAAAATATTGATTTCTTTAAATTTTCCGCGTAACGACTGTCTAGCAACCAATTTATAAATAGCGCGGATGGCTCGTTTCTGTAGTATAAATATTTTATCAGCGTCAGCAGCATGACCCCACAGCAAGATGCCATACGACATCAAGCTGTGAAAATAGCTGAAGTAAACCAGCCTCGCGGTGTCTATATGTGTTAAATTACGATTTTTTTTTTACAGCATATGCCGCAGAACTTAGCCTGTCGGCCAATTTCTTAATGTGTGGGCCCCATTGTAGCTTTTTATCTAAAGTGATACCAAGGAATACAGTGGAATCGACCAGTTCTAGGCGCTCATTTTTTATTATAATATTTGGCCCTATTTGCTTTACGTTTGGAAGTGAGAATTTTATACATTTTGTTTTCTTTTCATTTAGTAGCAGATTGTTTGCTGTGAACCATTCCACAACATTCGAGATAGAATCATTCACATCGTCATAATTATTTTGTTGTCTACCTACTTTGAATAGCAAAGAGGTATCATCTGCGAATAAAACTATCTCACAATTTGGTTTTACTGTGTAAGGTAAATCATTTATATAAATAAGAAAAAGGAACGGTCCAAGTATTGAACCTTGCGGTACTCCCATGTATACTAACGAGCCGGATGATCGCTCTCCGCCAACATCAACCTTCTGAACCCTATCATTTAAATAGTTTTTAAGAAGGGCTAATGAGCTACCTGTAATGCCGTAGTGTTCAAGTTTCCTAACCAATGTGTCGTGCTGTACGCAGTCAAAGGCCTTGGAAAGGTCACAAAATATGCCTACTACATCTCGTGACTCCTCCCAGGCATTAAAAATTTCATGAATAAGCTCAACACCTGCATCGGTTGTTGAACGACCCCGTGTGAAACCAAATTGTTTCTTGTGCATTAATTTATATGTGTGGAAATGAATGAGTAGCTGGTTTAACATATTTTTTTCAAACAGCTTACTAAGAGTCGGCAGTATCGATACAGGTCTGAAGTTAGTAGGGTCGGTTTTACTACCGCTTTTAAATAATGGTACTATTTTACTGTGTTTCATAAGATTAGGAAATACGCCAGTCTCAATACATTTGTTAAAAAGAGCTGATAAATGGGGGGCCATTGAATTGGGCATCTATAATAATATTGGTAATAAATGTTTTTTGTTGTAAAGTACTGATTGATTAAAAAAGGCAATACTAACCAATGATATCAATAATAACATTCAATTATTATTGCCATCTATCGCATTTTTATTCAGGCTCATTACACCACAGAAATAATATGGAAAGATTAGAATGTCATCTATTAAGTACTATATTTGAACGTTAAAGCGCGTAATTATTATAAATTGTAACCTGTATACCAAATAAAATTTTGACATATTTATGTTTATAATATTAAAATAATGAAGCTATTATTTAATAATTCATTTGTAATTATAATAATATTTTATTTTTAGATAGGATTCCGTATAGCCGTGTTTAGAACGCCATCTATTAGGCTACTGAATGCAATAAAATAATTAATAATGTTTTAAACTATGAATGCCATCTACACGTTGTGTTTCATAGTAAAATCCTATCTAGCAAATTGTAGTATAGCCTTGAGTAATATAAAATCTCTTGGCCCTATACAATCATTGATACAGGGGTTGGGTTTGTCACATTGAATGGAATGAAATTATTAGCAGATCCGGGTGATTTAGTCCAAACTTAGCAGGCCATTAGGCCCTTGGCGAAAGGTAAGAAAGAGGTCTGAAGTCTTAATGACCAATTGAATGAAGTCTACCACTTATGAAGTCGTCGGGATTGCACCGTCTCTCGCAAAACGTCTAAAACCAATATCGCTCCGCACAAGTGCTTACTCCGATCCTCATGCCCACGACAGTGTATCCTTTCCCTATCCTCTTCGCCGATTTTTATTTCTCTAAATTGCAAAATACCCTTTTCAAAAAACTTGTTTACCTGAATCGAATCGCAGAACGTTACAAGAACCTTAACTCTTCGGCGGGCGCAAACTGTAATTTCAGCATAAAATCGTTTCTCCAAAACCATTCTGGTTATAAACGGTTTTAAACCTTGAACCTTTTTAACCTTATACTACGCGCCCGCTTATATAAGTATTATACAATGTTCTCTTTAACCCTTGGAGTAAATGGGTATTTTCATTGATGCATCTGTCTCTTTTGCAGGATTTTCGGCGACATCGACCTTAAAGTACTATAACTACGAAACTACTACACCAATCATAAAAAGAACAACTGCACAATGATTGCATTGAAATTTCAAATATAGAATATTGAAATATCATTTTGTAAAACAATTAGACAATTATGAATAAATATGAGAACGTCAAAGAAGTGAAAAAAACGCGGAACCAGATCTGGTCGTATCATACTCAACGGATAATTGTTTCAGAACCAGATTTGGTCGTATCATACTCAAGGGGTTAATTATTAATTGCTATAATATTCCTGCAGTTTAATATAATATTCCTACAATCAAAATCCCTGATGACAAACCACCAGCAAAGCGCGAATATTGTCATGAATGTGTATCGGTAAAGAAGAATACTACAACATCAATGAATATGTTTTAAATATATATTTATGTTTTATAAACATATGTTTTACAAATCATACTTTTAATTGTTATAAAAACATATTTTTCACCCATTTAGTAGTCTTACTGCATAAAAAAGAGTTAATTATTTGTTGCTTAATTCGTGATATGTTGCATTGTGTAAAATTTGTACGGCGCGCTCGCTCATGTTAAATTTTACGACGCACCCGCCGGAAAATTGAAGAATTATTATTTTTCTGCCTTGTGTCTAACACGGAATAGTATATTGTATCACAAGGGAGCAAAATAATATTTTTACGGCGAGGGCCGCTTTTTTGAATCCAGGGCGAAGTGAGGGATTCTAGAGTAGAATCCCGAGCGTAGCGAGGGATTCTTTAGTAGAATCCTGAACGTAGCGAGGGATTCAATGAAGCGCTCGAGCCAAAAATATTTTGCGCCCGAGTGATACACTCTACTTTTCATCACCCTCTATTAGAAAATAAAAGGCGCCTCATATTTTATTGTAATATTATTGTTTAAATAAAACATAGAGTATGAGTATGCTCAGTTCTAATGCTTTCAGGAGTTAAATCTATACTTTCACTGTCACTTGAAGAACTCATTTTTCAAACAAATCCGTGAAAATTGTCGAAAACGCGGGCGACAAAAACAATTGACGTTCGCCCGTATTTAATTTGATTTGTTTTTTTTTATTCAGCCGGCGCGCGGCGGCGCGACTAGGGGCCGTCGTACCAGCCAGTCTTTATTCAAACAATATTTGCGTTCGATTTCTTCGGCGCTGAAGACTAAGATGTTCCAAATTCAAAAAGTGCGCCGCAAAGATAAATTTCGGCGCTCTTATTGAAAAAGTGATCCGCAAAGATAATTGCGGCGCACTTATAAAGTTTCTTATAGAAAACAGCCATTTTGGGCGCACTTAAAGGCGAACCAAGACGTCCTTTTCGAATAGATGGGATGAAAAAGAAATTGACTCCCATTGACAGCTAATAAAGCCTATTCCACACGATACTATTTGATTGGCAATTCTCCCGAATAGCCAATAAAATTGTGTCATGTGGAGGCAGTTGGCGATAAATCTAAAATTAAAGGTCATTGGCTGGCCGAGACCACCCGATTTGTTCCCGGATTAGGCTAATCAGATTGTATGGTGTCAATTTAACTTTCCCGCTAGGGAAAGTATTGTGAACGCGTAATTTTTTTTCGAGGTTTAGACGGATATATAGGTACATTTTGAAATTATTTTATAAATAAAATGTTGACCCCCTCACCCCCCCCCCCTCAATGAGTAAACATATTCTAAAACTTGCGCGAGAAGGTGATTCATCTCTGGGACATATAATGGTTTACCACCTCACTAGGAATTAACCTGTGTTGAGGTGGTACTTATATCGCTAGATAATTTTTGTCGAGAGGGCAGGTCTTATAAGTTACGAGAATAAATTATAGTAATTCCTTAATATAATAATGATGAAACCTAGTATCATATTCATATTCATTCATATTCATATTCATTTTATTATTATACTTGTATACAACTCAGATACAGATTAGCAAACATTCATACATATTAGCAAACAAACATCGTAAAGAAAAGATAAAAAAAAACAAAACAAAACGAAGAAAAAAAACACAAGAATAATGTAAAACGAAGAAAATACAAGACAAAATGCAAAGAGATCATTAAATACTTTAGCCACCAAAGCATTTTAGACTTCACTCGAGTAATATTCCTCCAGTGAGTAAAACGCCTTATCTGTAAGGTACCTCTTAAGGCGTCTCTTAAACACGTCAAGAGATTGCGCCTGCCTAATCTGCTCGCTAAGTTTGTTGTAAACCGCTGGGCCGGCGATATAAGCTAGCCTCTCCGACTTGCATGACTTACCGAACGTAGCATGCTACGAGATCTTGTTGGATAGTGATGATGCACATCATTCACTTCAAAATCGGCTAGATTTCTGCGAACGAACAGCGCTACTTCCATTATATAAATGGACGGCAGCGTCATGATGCAGAGATCTCTAAACAGAGGCCTAGCTGGCGTATCAAGCGCGACACGCGCTATTGTGCGGACTGCACGCTTTTGCATAACGAAAGCCCTCTGCCGGTCGGCTGCTCGCTCCCATAACTCCGCGCCGTACGTTAGCAGTGAATGAACGTATGCAAAGTAACACATGCGCAGCGCGGATAAATCGAGAAATGAAGCGATGCGATAGAGTGCATAGCACTCTCTTCCCAATTTATCATATAAAGCATCAATATGTATGTGCCATCGTAACTCATTATCGATTACCAATCCCAAGAAATTTGTTGAGGATACCTACCATACAAGGAAATAAGACGATACACAAGGACATTTTGTGCATAATCAGTATTTGCGCGTTGCAATTTGAATGTTCGAGGAGCTCTAATGTTTTCAATAATCTTTATGTATTTTCTTGAATTTATTGAATAAATAAATAAATTATATTTCATAATCGATACTCTCGTTACCGCTACCGAAAGCTACTGCGTAGAAAAGCCAAATTTAATTATGCAGCATAACTCATTTTAGTCAAAGGTCGTCTGCGGCCAACTTACCCTTAAATAACAATCAACTTTCGCCGTCTATAACTTCTACATTAAATCTGCATCGGGTAAACGTTTGGGCGAAAGGCGGCGCGCGCTGATGGAGAATATTAGGCTTGCAAATTATGCGGAACGCCATAGCGTAAGTAGGTTAATTACTTCGTCAAATTGCCTTACATCTAGAGATAGGGATCAATTTGGTTGCGGGGAGATTAGAAGAGACGGTAGTCGGAGCGATAGTCAAGACTGTATTATAAACAGATATAGAGTTACAGTACAATATACTACTCCAGTAGATAGCTATTCCTACTCTTGGATACGTAAAATTATCTACAATTTAATTATTTATTTCTTTCTTTATTTGTATACATTAGGGTTATCAGTTATCAGGGTGATCGTATAGATATACATTGTATACGTAGCTTTATATATATATATATATATATATATATATATATATATATATATATATATATATATATATATATATATATATATATATATATATATATATATATATATATATATATATATATATATATATATATATATATATATATATATATATATATATATATATATATATATATATATATATGTATGTATGTATGTATGTATGTATATATATATATATATATATATATATATATATATATATATATATATATATATATATATATATATATATATATATATATATATATATATATATATATATATATATATATATATATATATATATATATATATATATACATATATATATTGTGAAGTTTATAAATAAAAATTTTAGTTATTTTTAGTTTTTGGATTTTATTCGGGTAAATTTTAAAGTATGAAAACGTCGAATGCTATATTTTCGTATAACGGCCGCGGCGATATATACACCGCGCCGAGTAACTATCGTACGTTCGCGTAACACTTAAAATCAACCAATTTTTTTAACGCTATTATAATCGAGATTGAATAACGTAACTATGACCGGTAACTCTAACTTAATAAGAGCAGAGACCTGATCCCGAGGGTCGGCTCCGTAATGAGAAATCGGAAACAATCAGCTCAGTATTGGTTTGCGTTTATTGAGGAGGTTTTACAAGTAAGATTAAAGCAAGATTTATAAAAAAGTATGAAAGATAAAACAACAAAACGTTGACAAGATAAAATTATACAAGTTAAAATAAAAAGACGTTTGACGGGATAAAGTATGAAAATTAGATGAAATATAACGACATTGACGATCCAGGGGGAACGTGGGAACGAGGGATAGCCCCGAGAGTACTCCCAGTCCGAGCACCGCGCCTGCGAGGCCTCCGTCGGTTTCGACTCCTTGGACGTCTGTAAGGGCGGCTTCCCTCGTCTTTAGCCTCACCGCTAGAGTCCGGAAGGTTCTTCTCGTCGGGGATCTGCGTTCCCGGAACCTGGGGGTAGCTGAGGTTGATTCCCGCCAGATCTCGCCGCTGTGCTCGCCCTATACCGCCTCCCTTGAGGTCGCCTGCAGAGATGCAGACGCCGGAGGTTGGTCATCTTCCAGGGATCTAGACGCCGGGGATTGGTCGCCTTCCCGGTCCAGACGCCGGAGATGGTCGCCTTCAAGAGATCCCTGCACAGATCACAATATTCGGGTTAGGAAACACTCAGCGCGGCCAGGGAATAGGACAGATTGGACCAGGGAGGACTGAGGGCAGCGGCCCCCCGTCAGTGGTCCGATCATCCCGGCCGGCACTCTCCCTATCGCTAATCGAGAACCCCAAAGCGGGTTTCCCCTAACCCTCAAGCATTAAACAGGACTCACCGAGTTATCCGTAACACTGGTTCGACGACTATTTCCTCGGGATCTCTTGATTATTTGAAGTGGTTTGCTTGAAGGCCGGAAAACGAATGACCCTTTTACAATCTGCGAGGTAATCCGCGGGTCAACGAACTTCGTTTTCCCTCCCAAAAACGAGATAAAATTCTATCGCGAACAAATAATTTCGTAACTATTCTCATTAAATTTCCTGATTTATTTTTGTATTATATTCTATATTTCGATTATTTTTGAGAACCAAATATTTTACAGTCTAAATAATAAATTTTAAAACAACCGAATATTACTTTTATTTATCATTATTATATTCTCACATAATTCCGAATTTATTCGAAATTATTTTATTTATGTGATATTCGTACACAATCGGATCGCTAAATGATCGCACGATCGATAACGGGTCGATCCGTCGCTCAATCGGTGTCCGACACTACGCCGCTCGCGCTGACTGAACTGTCAAACCGATCGCGGATCAAAGGGCATGTTTCCGTTTTCAATGTCGCGAGCGGGATTGGGTTTTCCGACTGTTTGAGTCAAGTTTGAGTTAGCTACATAGCAGCATCGCCAGCGTTTCCGATCCATTGCCACATATGGCACAGACCACACTTCGAACCTCCGCCCGGGACAGAGAAAATCGGTCCGAAATCGGTTACGTGTGAAATCTAGGTTAACCGGTTTCGGTTCGATGCCGGATGAATTCAACAGGCACGTGTGAAGCTACACTAATTGTTTACTTGTATACATAATGTTTTATATGTATAGGAACATAATACCTTCATGATTTCCGATTTAATATAACAGTGGCTTAGATAAAGTTTTTAAAGAGACTCTTTAGTATAAATTACTGTTACTTCAAATATCACTGGGCTTACTCAGAGGGGGGGGGGGGGGGGGGGGAGAAGGGAGGAGCGGGGAAGAGATTATTGGAAAGCCCGATGTACTCGTAGGTACTTATGAGATTTGACTTTTAAAGTTTTCCAATCAACGTTTTCAAATGAAGGCATGTATAGAATTTGATATCTCGAGTTTTTTCGGACAGATTCTATCAATCCTGATTTATAAATTTACTGATATATAGACCTGGATTTCAATATGAAATGCATTATAAACCAATGCCGTTTTTACCACAAGGAAGCCAGACGATGATGCTAGGAGAGTATTGTATTGTTTAAATAAAACAAAGAAAATTCTGTTTTTCTAAAAAAAAAAATATTATTGAATAAAGTATTTTGCAATTCCAACACTATAATTTTTTTCAGCCATGTATTTCAGCTTATCTTTAGTATAATAAAATGTTACTGTGGTACTGAGATAAGCTTTGTTTTGGTATGCGAGTATGTGGCAAAGTGTTACAACATCTTTCGCAAGTGGGTACGAAATAACCCATTGTTTTTTATTAAAAAAAAGTCGATGATTGAAGTCGCCTTGTCCGTGTTACTCATGAGTCGACTCGACCTGTCGACTCGATCAGTAAGGGAGAGGACCGCGCAAGCGACCTCGAGCTCGGAACCAATCGAGAGACCGGAGAAATCTGGTCACAATTGGAAGCAAGGGCGCGAGAGTCGGCCCGCCAGGTAACTCTGGCTATCTCGCGGTAAGGCGTTGGCTTCTTGCGGGTTGTGACGTAGCTAGACGTTGGATTTGTTCTGTCCAAAGTCTCCTACGTTCACTGCAGGGCGATAGAACGAGAAAATCGTTAAAACGTCCTGTGGTGACGGGCTCGCCCGTTGTAGTTGACACCGCAAGTTGTCGACTCGATCACATTGTCTTTTTAGTGTGCATTGACTCGCAATGAAGTGCTAATAATTTTGGGACAAACGCTTATCTAGCTGTATGGTCCGGTAGTCGGGTAGACGCTAGGCTGCTGACGACAGATTGGATAGTTTATCAACCCGGCTGGCGCGGTCTGGGGAAAACTCGCCTCTTTCGGCAAAGTTAATTTGCTTTAATAAAATCAGAGTCAGCTGCAGACAAGTAATGAGATTGTAAGATTCGGATTTAAATGTTGAGTCGCCAGGCAGGCGAGATATGAAGTGTGCGTCACTGCTCGACAAATCTTACAAGGGGTAAATCCTTATGCAAAACAAAACAGTAAATTAACGTAAAAACATTTTTACTGGTATCTGAAAAAAACGTGTTTTTGAATATTAGAAGTTTTATTTGTAGTTTGAAGACATTATCTATACTAATATTATAAAGAGGTAACGTTTGTGACGTTGTAGGAAGTAATCTCTGGATCTACTGAACCGATTTTTTTAAAAAAAATACCAGTAGAAAGCCACGTTATTTGTGAGTGTCATAGGTTATATATTAATCCGAAAAATGAAAAGAGTTTTTCGTGGTAGTCGGATTTGCAAAGTAAGTCGGAGAATTAACGGTCGAACGAAAACGTTTCTTGCCTTAACGATGAGAGATATATGATTAAGTTCTAGAGAAAAGTTGTAGCTTGATGATGCCTACAAAAAAGTCAGCGACATCATATGTCTAACTTTTATATTTAAGTCACAAAAAGTAGTATTTTATATTTTAAAAATATTTAAATCGTTAGGTCATGTTTATTGGTCATATTATCAACAATTATGAATTCTTATCAAAATAAGTAAATTTATTGTCTCAAGTGTTAAAAACAAAAGACTTTTCCTTTTTACTGCATATAATTTCCCTTTTACTGCTTAAATGGTTAAAGAGATAAGACACTCACAAATAAGACACTCACAAGAAGACTCTTACAAATAACGGTAATATAGTCAAATTGGCATGCAAATACATACATACATATGCAGTAATAATATAACCCTTCTTTTGGCAGTCAGGAAATAAATCATTGCACTCAGTAATAACCGAACCACACTCATAATTTCATCACAAGTAAAAAGTTTTACCGCCCAACGAAGTGGGCACGGGTCAGCTAGTTCTATATAAAAAACTGAGTTGAAAGTCATCTTGAATTTAATTATTGATAAAAAAATCGGTTGTGTAACCACAACACTTTCATCTCAATCAATCTAAAAATCTAACTGCAAACGCGCGTCGTCTTAAAAGAGCGACACAACTCAATGAAGATTTGAATTTCGAATTTCGACGCCGCAAATTTCAATATTTGATTGCCATATATGGCGGAATTTTAATATTATTTGTGCAGCTTGTACATAAGATAGTCCAACCAAAATTTCACAACATGATATCGGTCCAATAAGGCAAAGTTATGTATGTACCAAATTTCAGGTCTCTGAGTCCAATATTCGCGGATGATATATGACTAGTGTGCACGCTGGTGGACCGATTTCAACTACAACCTTTTCAACTCTTGCCATGACCAAATGACGCCTGTATACCAAATTTCAGCTTAATCGAATCAAGCGTTTGGGCGCTAACACATACGCACAGCCACACAGACTCACAGACACAGAGGCACACGCAGAAACACACACAGACACATAGACAGACTTCAGTCTGGAAATGTTCTTAATTGTATCGCGGGGGGGGGGGGGGGAGGTTCAAAATATATATTTCAGTCTTCATCTCGAACAAAATGCGCAGTCACAATACTTTCCCTCCTGATCGTTTGGTGGGTCGGAAAAGTAAAAAGGTTTAGAGAAGCTTCAACTCAGCCTCTTATTTAGGATAATCTCCTGTGCAACAAATCTTCTAATGTTCATTAACATGGTTTTTTTTTTTCAGAAAAAAATCTAGATCAAGAGATTTTTATCAGAAATCAGTTTTTTTTTCTGATTTTGTTTCACATACAGTTACCCCAAGGTTTGTCGTGTAATCACGAACAGGTCGTATTAAGTGTGTTCGAACATACCTACAACGCATTTTTATGCCACATTTTGCGTCTTTATGGTACAAAATGATTGCGATAAGCTTTTAATGGTGCTAATTATAAGCTTTTAATGGTCCTCGCCAACATAAAGTTGACACTCGCCCGCCCATGCATAGGCAACTGTTTTAAATTTTCTATCCAACGCGCGATAATCTAGGTTCGAACAAGGCCTGAGGTGACATCAAAACGTTAACTGTCAAAGTCGTTCGCTTCGCTTAGGTCAAAGTGTGATGAGGTTAGGGAAGATTGGTTGATAATTAAAAATAAATTTTACTGTATGTGAGAAATGCATCCACGTGGTTTTTTTTAATTGGCCACCCTGTTTCAATATAATAATTCTAACATTATCTTGGCAACCCCGAATCATAGTTAATAATCTGTACCTACTAACCATTTTTTTTTGCCCCGACATGTCTTGTAAATTAGGTCATTAAGAGAAGAACCCGCAAAAAATTGTAATATAGATTGTGTCATTCATCCGAGGAGAATCAGTTATCGGCTACTTAAGTAACTGGTACTTAAGTTAATTTATTATGTACTTACTTAAGTAACTTAAATACTTAAGTAAACTTAGTAACCTCATCCCAAACATTCTAAATTTAGATAACATATTTATGAAACATGTTAAAAAAACATAATTATCTTGGGCCTAAGATATATAATATTCTACCTGCAGGCATTAAGATCAGCCTGAGTGTCTCAATATACGAGTATAAGAAAACGCTGCTTTGGAGGATACTTGGGCCTGGAAGGTCCCGAATCTACCAAGAACTATCCATTATCTAGCTCTATTAGACTAACTCTTTGTGACTATTATTATTAATTTTTTTCTGTGACTATTTATATTTGATGTTTTGATTATATGTATAAGTAATCATGGTTAAGTGAATTGTTTGTGTTTTCTGTTAAAATAAATTCGTTCTAATTATATTTGTTATTAAAAAGTTTTTTTTTCTCTACCTGACCTATTTTTTCGTTTTTTATTCTTTCGCCAGTTTTTCTTCTTTTAAACATGTACGCCATTTGGCCTTCTTTTTAAACGACTGCCCAACAAAAAAGGGCAAAAAAGGGGTTTCTAAATTCCACAATAACTTCTAAACGCTTGAACCAATTTAGAAGTGTGTTGTATTGTTAGAATCGTTATGTCATCCCGAGTGTCATGGAGTACCTTAACTGTCCAAATATCAAGTAAGTAGTTGTCTAAATTTCCACAATATATAATTTAAAAAACCATAATATATAATTATAAGTAAGAAAGTTCGCTTTCTGTAACGGCAGTCATGATTTTTATTCTTTTTATATATTTACTTGTTACAAATGTCTAAAATGTTTGCCCTGGAATAAGTTATCACTTAGCTAGGCGACATGGGACCGATCATCACGTATAAGCGTGACATAATTTGCTGTGGCTTTATTAATTTTTAGATAAAATTTTATTCCTTGTTAAATTGTAGATATTACCCACGTTTCATGTTACGCTTCTTGCAAACTGTACGTTGCCATAATTATAATAATATCCATTATCTGACGGGAGCGCTATCTCTATGTTAGGACAAGAGCTCTCTTATCTCCATGTGTAGTATTGCTTATGCAATATCTATATTATCTACATACTGTGTACACTACATACTATGCACACTGCTACTACATTCCAATTGAATTCACATTTGTAATCTCAGCCCGAAAGCTATTGAAATGTTATGTTGCTTGAGCGGCACACAAACCGAATTGTTTTGTGCGAGTCGCGCTCGAAAATGCAATCTCCCCAAAATAGACAGATGAAAGTACAACCGAGCGGGGAATTTAGATATAATCCAGTGGGATATTACGAATACGTAACAAGGGCCAGAATAAATCTGTGTGTAATTTCATTTGCATTGGAATATGCGTATTTAATTTATTTGGGTCAAAGGGGTCTGTAAACGAATTGATTTCCAATCTTTTGTTTTGATATACAATGGACTTCCTACTCGTATGTAGTAGTAGTAAACGGAGTGGGGGGTTTGTATCCAGCTCTTGATGTCACCTATAAGATCTTTTGAAACTACCCACTTTTGGGGTTGTCCATACAGATCACTGACTTTCAAGTTGGGCAGATCGCTGGGTTCGAGAAAGTTTCGTCCCAGTAAACTGTGTCTTTTTTGGCGAGGCCTGGACAGCGACCAACAATGTGTATGCTGTTTTCAGGTTCTTCGCCACATATTCGGCAGTGCTTGCTCTCGGTCAAGCCAAGGTATATACATATGCTCTAAGGGTCGTGTGAGGATACCAATAGTGGTTCTAAGGTTCTTCTTTCTCATGTCAAGTAGGGCATTGGTTTTATTAGGAAGTGGTTGCTCCATCGTGGCCTATAACTGGCGACATCCTTGTCTCTGTTTTCAGGATGCCCGATGTTCCTGCTCCAAGCAGTATCTACTCGTATAATTTAATATATAAATTAGGTGAGTTCTAAATTATTACAAATGCATATATGGTAACAGTTTCTAGTAACACACACACACACACACATATATACACACACACCCACCATACCCGCAGTAGCTCCCTTTTATGCATACCCCGAATAAGACCGGCAAAAGTATAGAAAGCTACTTATAACTTCTGTAATCTACTCCCTGCCACTATAAAACATCTGAAGGAAAAAAATAAAAAAACATGAAGGAGAATAAAAGAAAACATTAACAAGAAAAAGAATAAAAAACACGACTGCCGTTGCAGATTTTTTTTTAAATGAAATATTTGTGGTTTATGTATATATTCATAAGATACATCTATATTTCCTGAATGTGCTGAATCAGACCTTTCATTTGACACTAAATACGATATATTTATGTTTAATATGATAATTTATTGACCTTCGGACATTTAGACTAATAGAACAGACGACCTTTCTATAATTGGACCGAATTCGAGGGCCATGACTCTCTAGAAGATGCCTATCTAGCATATCGCAAGCTTCATACATCGCGATGAACGGAATTTTCGCCAGGCTGACTACACACATCAGGAGATAAATAGAACTATAATTAACAAATCACACGAAGTAACCACATTATTTTCATTCGATCGATTGTCGTTACTCATTTACTTTCCCGACCCATCAGCCGACGAGGAGGGAAAGTATTGAGAACGCGCTTCTATGTGTCTGGCTGTAAGTGTCTGGCTTTACACTAATAATATTTAAATACCGGCATGCATTTTAATTACATATTAACCTCGGGCGGCTCGGTTCGTAGTTTAGCTAGTAGAAAACTGATGGAACAGAACCCAACGGGTTTTTCCGCCACCGAGAAAGGGCGATCATCGATTTTTTAAATAAAATTAATATTCAGATGAAATCAGTCCTTGGCTACTTGCCTGGAAAGTCTTGGGGTGACACATTCGATTATTAGACGGCCGCACCATCTATTAACGCATCGTTAAAACTACGCTCAGAAATGTCCGATGAAGATCCGAGGAACGAGAGTTGGCGAAACGGCGAGTTACAGAATTATGTAAATGAATGCAATTAGTGAATAGAAGATGCCGGGGCTGGGAACATCCGCTGAAACAGCAAACTGAAATAGTTTGCATAAGCGAGCCGCGGATAGGACGCAAATGCCGAATTAACGACGGCAAACTTCCAAAACGACGTAACAGTTCGATACACCCACACAGTATTTACGGGTTTAGCCGTTACAGCAAAAACCACCCTTGCGTATATAGATAGGATTTAGAAGATGTATTTCGCTAACTAAAGTACGGACGCGATGCGAAAGTATGTAAATCGGTTTGGAAGCTAGCCAAGTTTGGAGAATTATTTTACTATTATAGGAAGTTTATACCCAGCGATAAATACAACTTCTACTGCTTTAATAACCGCAATATCTCAACTTTTTTAAGTCTTGCAAAAAAAAGTTTTCTTGCACTTTGCAAGATAGGTGATAGTTTCAGCGTTTACGTCATTTATCTATCAAGGTTGACTGTCAAGGTCGGGAGTCTATGTTATTTCTTTTGTTTGAAAAACATAATACAATAAACGCAATCCGGCCAAACCTAAGGCATATCCGCTGGAAAACAATTTTGGGTATCTTTAGAAGATCTCGGCTTTTGGGTGCAGAGCCGCTCTAAAGACGGATAGACATTTTTTTAAATGAATAAAAAAATATTTAACATTATTAATTACTACAACATACAACAAAAGTAAAGAAACTCAAAACTTACCATTATTGTTGGTCAGCTTTTCGTAGCTAACCTCTGCTAGTTTACCCTATTGTATTTATTTATTCATTTATTTGTTGAAAGTAATGAGCGAGATATACATATTACTGCAGAATTACATATTATTAATTCTTAGACCAATAACAAATAAGAAAGAACACCAGCATCTTGATAAATATGTCAACGCGTCCTAACTAGGCCTAGGCCTGTACTTAGGCAGGCGTACAAAAAATATTTTACATGTGCATACAACTAGATTTATTTTTAAGAAAAAACATAAAAGAAATCAAGTTACGACTCATAAGTATTTAAGAAATCATGATGTGTCATTAGAAAAAAAGATTAAAGATGGGATTTTAATCAGATTACTTGTTTAAAATAGTCAAAACAATCAAGGATTAAAATTAGAGTACTTGTTTGTTATAGCCAGAAGTATTATAATATAATAAATATCTCAAATATATTTACAAACTTATCTTAAATAATATTAAAATGTAGTCAAAATTAAAAATAAAATCATCAATAGTCTAAGACTATATGTATTAGATAGAACTATACAATAAAATAAAAAATATACAAATAGGTTTAAAATACTAAATTTAATGCTATTTTAATTTAATTGTATTTAATGATATTTTTAATTAGCTTTTTATATGGCACAGAATCTGGTTCAACATATAAGGAATAAAAGGTTTAAATTTCTAAAAGGGATTTCTAAAAGGATGATTAAATAACCCCTTATTTTGTATATTCCTTGTATTAATTGGGCTGAATAGAAATTTCAAAGTTCTCGAAATAATGGATACTTATGCGGTAAACTGCTTAATACCACAATCATTATATTTGTATATATTTAACGCTCTTCGGATCTATTATTTTTGCTATTCTGTACTTTGAAACCGCGATCTAATCTAAATAAGTTTTCAACGTGTTACCATATTTCGTAATTCCATAAGTGATGAATGACTCTACTAGTTCGTAGTACAACATTCTAAGCC
This sequence comes from Micropterix aruncella, assembly GCA_944548615.1. NCBI lineage: Eukaryota > Metazoa > Arthropoda > Insecta > Lepidoptera > Micropterigidae > Micropterix > Micropterix aruncella. Next base: position 9,276,804 of record OX155959.1, on the reverse strand, counting down.
GTATTTTAATAAATGCTTTTTGTGATAAAATTAGGCAGTGATTAACCAAATTCGCTTACAAATGTTAACGATTTGTTGTTACCAGTTAAATCTCTTGTCGATTGTTATGTTTGTTTCCTCTATATAACTTATAAACTATAATATATAACTTATAAATCTGCGCGTGGGTGTGCAACGTTCATACCTTGTCATACCAACGTTTATACCGTATACCTTATAATTTAGGTATATATTTACATATTATGTTGTATTTTTTGTTAATTTTGACATAACCAAGTGTGGGAATTACTTTCAACTGGTTTAAATAAAAAATAATAATTTAAAAATATATACGAGCCTGGGGTGACGGGTTCGCCCGTTGTAGTTGACACCGTCCCTCTGTGTCGTCCCTATGTCTCTGCGTACATCCCACGCTTGAAAGAATGATCTATTATCGTTATACCTTCCTGGGGTAAGAGATTCGCCCGTTGTAGATTCTTCTTGACACCTACTGGTATAACCATTGCTATTTTAGTATTCAAACTTCCCGTCGTTGTCCCGTATAAAAAGGACCATAGAAGTAACAAGAAATCGCCCACCGAATCCGCAAACCACTCGATCTTTCGTAAAGGTGAATAGTTACGTATACTTTACTTCGTTTAGCATGTATATAAGAATGACAGATTCCTCCGCGATTACATTTGTCGATACCGCATCAATAAAATAGGCGCTGACGCGGCTATTTCGACGCTAGACGAAGATATACGGTGTATATCTTGACTTTCGGTAGGGGCTATTCAGACGGAGATATCCAGCCAAAACTGGTAGTCAGGGGGCGAGGCTGCCAGCTGTGTCACCTTCCGATGCCTCTCCGTAGGGCGTTGGCCTCTGACGGACATGTTGGCTTTGCTGAACGGTATGTTTTTTATCGCCCCCTAGTCTTCTACGGTCAGGTGAGCGTAGAAGACTTAGGGACTTAGACTCCCGTGAGCGTAGAACCTCACGGGAGTCAGAACGGATGACGGGTTTGCCCGTTGTAGTTGACACGTCCAGCTGTGTCGTACCTAAGTCTTTGCGTTCACCTCACGGTTGAAAGAATGATCGATTACCTTCCTGGGGTGGGGCATTCGCCCGTAGTAGTTAGCGTTATTCTCGTTAGCGTTCTTATTGACACCTATAACCATTGCTATTTTAGCATTCAAACTTCCCACCGTAGTGCCCGATAAACAGCACTATAAAAGTATCTAGAAATCGCCCATCGAATCCGCAAACCACTCTTTCTTCTTAAAGGTGAATGTATACTTTACTTCGTTTGGAATGTGTATAAAAATGACGAATCCCGTTGCGGTTACATTTGTCGATATCGAGTCAATAAAATCGACGCTGAAGCGGCTATTTCGCCGCTATTCTTAGGTTTTATTGCAAAGTTAAAGTCGATAAAGTACCAGTACCTACACTAGAAGATTGAGGCTTACGGGTAATATGTTTCCACCTTTACAATGTGAGTTTCGTATTGATTTAAGTTTCAATAAAGGCTTAGTTTTCGATGTATACGATGATCGAGGTAAGCCGTAAATGGACTTTCCGTATAAGGGTTGTTTTAATAATGAGTTATGCCAATAAACAATAATCGCATTATAGGGAGTGGCGGGCGGTATAAATAAATGAATGAATTGTGCCACCTTAGCCAGAAGTGCTCCTGAGACAGTAAACTGAACACGCCAGGGTGTATATTTTTAGGTTTAGGACCACCTGACTTTAGCCCTTTAAGGACCAGGGGACATATGTGTCCCATAAATTCAAAAATTATTTTACAAATTATCGAATAATTTACCAAATTATTGCTCAACTAAGTGGTTCGCGCATCGTGCACCCTCAGGCAATCGACTGTGCCCTCCGGCTAATCACCGGGGGAGTCTGAAAACGACATACGGTTTCCTATAAAGCGAGGGTGCTTGTTGCCCTAATGATAGCCGCTCCTGAAACGACCGGTCGGCTACCCGATCCCAATTGAACAGTCGGGCAAAGAAAGCTCGACCCGCGATAGTTTCAAGCAGAATTACCGCATACATTAGATACAGGCCGCGCAGAGACCTCGAACACGTAACCGGTCGGCAGGACGGAGAAATCCGGCCATAGCTGGTAGTAAGGGCGCGAGATCGGACCGCTGGGTGCACAACCCAGTGTATCGCAATAAAGCGTTGGCTTCTTACAGGCGAGCTGGCGGAGCTATTTGGTGGACTGTCTTCATCCCCAAGTCTCTACATTTCACCTTAGTTTGATATCTACATACCTTCCTCGGGTGGTTTACCCGTTATAGTATATATACAACACTCTCCTGATTCTATATCTTGACTGTGTATCTTGATTGTATATATTGACATCGCGGTCAACTTATATAGGGCGGAGCGTCGCCTTGGGAAGGGGAAGAAGTGGGTGGGGGAGGGATTGAATTAGGCACGTCGCATCGTAAAGGATGAGACCATGTTGACGAAGTTCTAAACATGTATATGCCTAAGTCTTATTTTAAAGTCAAAATTGACTACTGGTTGAAACATGAAGCCCGGCAAAATATCCATAAATTAATATACCCAGACAGTTTCAATCATTAAATTTATCCTTGACAATTCTAATTCTTATTATTTTTATTATTTTCGCTGACTTTTTTATTACTATTTTTTATTCGTTAATTTTGGTTATTATTGTTTAATATTATTTGTCATTTTTTAAATTTTATTTTACTTAACACGATTATTTATTTTCTATATTCTATGTTTAATATATCCAGTTTTGTTTATTTGCTTTAATTTATAATGGTGACGGTAATATATATTTATATGTTTTTTTTCTCTTCTTTTAAAATTTCCGAATGTCAATACAAATTTGTCAATACAAATCTATAGAGCTCGCTGCCCTGGAACAAGTCGTGGCACTTAGTTGGGCAGCAGCAGCACTTACATGCTAATGCTCATGTCGGCCGTGTTCAATAGTTATTTTTATTTTAATAATTTTAATACTTATTAAATATTGACATGAATATTAGCGATGCATATTTATTGTAAATGTGTTGTTAAATTAATTAATTAAATAAATAAATATTTGCCTATATTTAGTGAATTTCTGGGTCATCTGGGTATCAGTCTTTAAGCGATGCGTGGATCAATTCTTGGATTTGTATTTTAGGCTAGGGTGATTCCTATTACCTAGTCATGCTCGCAGTGTCGTTTTAAAGTATTATTGTCAACTGTTACATACGCAATGTATAGGGTTTTCCAATAGGGGCGGATCGATGTTGACAGTCTGTGCAATAAAACAAGCTGTGTGTGAGGTATTACCAAAAAAATATATATTTGAAAGACCCATGTATACCATTATGTATGAAATATGATCGTTTTTGGTGGTTGCAATTGTTCGCCGTGGCTTTGCAAGGTGACACGGATCCGAGAGTTCCAATTTTGAATGACTGCCGCAAAAATCCGGCTGAATTTGAGCGATGGCCTGGGTTATGTTGACTTTGAGGGCTCGGTCGCATAGATGGCTCGCATAGACCTGCAACATCAGAAAACCCCACAAGAAAAGTCTAGCGGAGTCAAATCGCACGATCTTGGTGGCCAATTCACGTCACCACATCACCACGTTCCAATTTTCAATGACAGCCGCATAAATCCGGCTGAATTTGAGCGATAGCCTGGGTTATTTTGACATTGAGGGCATTGGTCGCATAGATCGGTCGTATAGGTCGCATAGGTCGCATAAACCTGCAACATAAGAAAACCCCACAAGAAAAGTCTAGCGGGGTCAAATTGCACGATCTTGGTGGCCAATTCACGCCAACCTCCGTGAGAGATAATCATGCAATAACTAACACTCATTTCGATTATAACATTTTAACGTGCTGCTCAATCTTGTAACTTACAATGATGAGTTGGCATCAGTGACTGAATAGTAAACAGATTTGACAGACGCCGCCGAAACACGATGGCCGTCACAGACTGTTAGCATCGCATCGCTTATGATAAATAAAAACTTATGATAGTTAATAAAAACTTTTTCATTTAATTTGATTTATGTATTTAGGAATATTTTTAGCATGTGACCCATGATACTTATCTAGTGATGCAATTATCAAGTTTATTTTTTAAACTTCTCTTTGTTTCTTTGTTACAGGTAAGAAAATCCTATATGAGAAGATAAACAATACGAATATGAAACGGTAGGCTTGTATTATTGTTATACTTTTAATACTATTAGCCCAGTCCAACAGGTAATTTTAGGAGAAATAACTGATATTGTTTTAAAACTTAACATAGATGTTCATTGAGGTGTACTGTTAAACATACTAAAAGTCGCCTACTCAATATGTTGCCCTCGAGCCGCCATCTTGTAAAATAGGCGCTCCGATTCAGTTTTACGTTTATATCTCGCTAACTGTTAGCGATAACGGAGTTATTCTCGATATTATAAAACAAGATTATAAAACATCGAAGACTATCGCGGTTGTTTGACATTATAAATAGGATAGAAAACGAATTTACCGCGTGAAATTTGTAGGACCCGACGTTTCGGTGACGTTGCAGCCGCCGTTGTCTAGGGTAGACTGAAGAGCTGCCGCCACTGCGTAGGTTATAACGGTGGTGGGGGGCCGGGCTTGGAGCGCGGGAATTTTTAAAATCCGTCTTGCACACAACACTCACTGTATCCTGTTTTACGTCTTTGCGTTCGGCGTTCGGCGTTCCCCATCTTCTAATATTAGAAGCTTAAAACTGGCCGAAGACGAAATAATGGTGAGCTTTGACGTCGAATCTTTATTTAAGAATTTGCCCATTTCGGAGTGTCTTACGGTGGTGAGAGATAAACTAAGGTCTGAGGACCTCCCTATTTGCTACGATGACATGCTTCAACATTGCCTGACATCCTGCTACTTTCTATGGAACGGCGATTATTACAAACAAATCGACGGAGTAGCAATGGGATGCCCCGTATCGCCGAAAGTTAGTGACCTATATATGGAATATTTTGAGGAATTAGCCATAAAAACCTCCAAAATTAAACCCATTCCCTGGCTTCGCTACGTGGTTGATACCTTCTGCATCCTGAAAGGCAACATTCAAACGGTGAAAGAATTCCTGGGTCATCTAAACTCCATACACCCAAAAATCAGTTTCACCTATGAAGTAGAGAAGGACGGCTCCTTATCATTTTAGGATGTCAAAGTGACGAGGAGAAGTGACAATACTCTCGGACATACGGTATATCGGAAGCCCACACATACGGACAGATATTTGCATGCAAGCTCACACCATCATCCCTACCATCTACGTTCAGTGCAAACGTCGCTCGTGAATCGAGCACGCGATCTATGCGACACTGAGCATTTTCCGAAGGAGATGGAACATGTCAATGATGTCCTTAGAAAAAATGGATACGGAAAATATCACGAGACACGCACACGATCTAATACGGACGAAACTCAAAAACCGAGCAGATCAAGAGCATTCTTACCATACGTCAAGGGCGTGACTGATCGAATAAGTAAGATGCTAAACAGATTCGATATAAAAACGATCTTCAAACCGACCCAAAATATAGCTCGATTTTTGAGGCCTGTAAAGGATGTAATACCACTGCAAACCCCGGGTGTGTATAAAGTCGAATGCAGCTGCGGTCTAGCCTACGTTGGACAAACGAAACGGCCCATAGCCACGCGACTGACAGAACACATCAAAGCCGTTAAAAACGTTCAGCGAGAAAAATCGGCGATCTGCGAACATATATTGGATAGCGGAAGTAACCACTGGATGCAGTATCAAAATCCCATTGTTCTATCCAAGGAACAATTCTACTTTCCTCGCATGATCCCGGAAGCCATTGAAATAAGAAGAACTCCGAACTTCAATAGAGACGACGGCTACAAACTCTCTTCTACGTGCAACCCTCTTCTTAAAATGTTCCCGCCGCCGAACGCCGAACGCAAAGACGTAAAACAGGATACAGTGAGTGTTGTGTGCAAGACGGATTTTAAAAATTCCCGTGCTCCGAGCCCGGCCCCCCACCACCGTTATAACCTACGCAGTGGCGGCAGCGGTTTGCGGCCTACCCGCAAAACAACGGACTGACAGCTCTTTAGTCTACCCTAGACAACGGCGGCTGCAACGTCACCGAAACGTCGGGTCCTACAAATTTCACGCGGTAAATTCGTTTTCTATCCTATTTATAAGATTATAAAAGTCTCTACAAAAATGTTTCATACATTTTTTTCATATCATCTAATATTTTTATCAAAATACTCCGAAATGCCTAGGTAACCGACCTCCTGCCCTTTGCATTAACCGCTCGCAATTCATAATCTGTTTCAATGGGGGGCGGGCAAGTGTCAATTGTCAGATTACTAACGATAGGTTATTTGTACTATTTTTATATTAAGGCTCGATTCCGAGTTGACGCGACTAAAAATTTAGATATTTTTGCAATGCCATGCGCCCGCGCGCTTTCGATATATACATAAAGATGTATAGGTATACCGCAACGACAAGGGAATACGTCCCACCGTTGGCAGTGGCCAATTACGACTGACGATTTCGGCTTCGCGCGTCGTCTAATATAGTCGATTATATGATTAGTTTTTTATAAAGTAAAAATTAGATTACAATAATAAAATAACTTAAGATGATTGTGTTATTTTTTATATCACTCAAAAGTATCTTTAATAAATAGATAAAAAATAATGTTTGGCCATAACATTTCTGGAAATTACGTTATTTCAAACATTTTTTCTTATACTTTTTGTATGGAAGTTCCAAAAACTGTCTTGGTACTATCATTGATTTTATTACACTATAAAATCAATGGTACTATGTAGGTAGACCATACGCTGGTGTAAATAGTATTTTTTGATATTGAGAATCATCTCTAGGTTTTTCAAAAACTGAAGGCAAATCTCGCTCGTTTTTATTTTTTTGAAAAACAGTAAAACTTTCGCCGAAACGAAATTTACAAATTTCGTTTCGGCGAAATGATAGCTTAAGGACCGGGTTTTTAAAATCCGGCATAATTGTATTAAAATTCTTTTTCTTGTTCTCACAACCAGGCCCCAAAATTATGCTTCATATAGCTTTTGGCCGGCACGGCCGGCACGGCCTCTTAATAGTAGATGATACGAAAAAAAAATATTTAAGTTGTTTTTGTGGAGAATTTTATAACCTTTTTTTTATATGCATAATTCCAATATCGCTGTCAGTTAACAAGATATAAGCAAAAAACTGAATCGAAACACTATTTTTCTAAGATGGCAGCTCAGAAGCAACAGATTAAGTGGGCAACTTTTGGTATGTTTAACAGTACACCTCAATGAACATATATGCCATGTTTCAAAACATTATCAGTTATTTCCGTCAAACGTTGAATTTTATTCGTATTTGGCTTTATTAATACATATGTGAATTCATATACTTGTAATGAAAATATGTATACGCGAACAAATATTTAGCAAACCTTACAAACGAAGTTTTATTCCAATTCATTCAGGATATTTCTTTCACTTGTGTAAGATGTCGGAGATAAGATATTGCCTGTATTTTTCCCGCCAAATTGTTTTACCTGTCTTCTAGGAGATTGAAAGAGGCGAGCTTTACTCGTATATCGAGGATTGTATTGTATTTCATTCTGTATTGGAATTTAGTACTTTTTTCAATACTGGTTTACATGACACGTATACGACATACGTAACACACTGTTCCTTTTGGTATTGGCGGTGCTGTTTTGTACCTACCTTGATTTCAAAAAAGCTTTCGACATTGTCCGTACAAGGAGATTAATACATAAATTGCAATATTTTGGCATTCGTGGTAATCTGTTATAATGGATGGAAAGTTAGATGAATTGAACTGATATTCAGAGTGAGTTAGGGCGAAGACCTGTCGGTTTCCCATGAAGTCCTAAGCGGTGTACCTCAGGGCACGGTGCTTGAACATTTAGCACCTTTCTCATTGACCTGGGATCTCCGCATTCTTTGATGACGAAGAATGCAAAGGTCTTCGCATACCCGCTCATTGCTCATCAGCTTTACGTTCAATAGACTAAGAAATGGCTAATCTCGCTTAACGTTAAAAAGTGCACCGTGTTGTACATTGGACTCAAAAATCCTCACTGCAGCTGCAATGTTTATTTATAGAAGAATATTTAATTTCATTTCTCACTTACATTATATATTTTTATTATTTTTAAATACTATTAATTCCGTTTTGCACGGGTTGTTATTTCAGTTTAGTAATAAATCACTTTCAACATAATCAAAAACTTCCCACAATATCATGCAGCAACCGCAAACAATAGCGTAATATGGCCAGGAGTTTTTCCACCGAAAGCATCGTAAAGTTTATCCCATCTTTTTATGGTGGCCTTCTCTCTTTTAACCTCCTATATTCCGACCGACCAAGTTGAAACAAACAACGCGTGATAAGGGAATAAAAGGCTGCTCGGCGAGGCGTCTTTCGACATGACCGTCATATCTTTAGTACCGCAAACCGTAATATTGCAACCAAATTGCAATTTTATGTACGCGCGGCTCCAGCTGGTAGTGTTATCACCTTACAGTGACTACGGCGCGGCGGGTCTTGGAGTCGTAGAGAATCTACGCGGGCGTAGCGGGCGTAGGCCCGTCGTAGCGCGTGAAGGAAAGCCCGATATATTATGATTTCAGGTCAGAATAATTTTACTATGTGTAATGACGCAACTGGATTTAAGGAAATCCGATAACATTTCGTCGTGGTTAACTGTCGAGCCGTGGTTGGCAATGTAATCGCAGACTTTTGTATCTTTTACTGTAAAAATATTTTATTTATAGTAATGTACAGCGGTTTGCAACAAGCGTAACACTAAGCTTAGGTAATATGTAATAACATTTAATAAAATGTAGCCATAATATAAACAGTGTCATTTATTTATAATATAAACAGAGCCATGTGTACAGTAAACAGAGCTATGTCCACGTACAATGGTAAGTTCTGGTACATTGATAATTCGCATCCGGTAAAAGTCACTTCAAGAAAACTATTAGAAAATCCTTTCAATCGCTCATCCCTTTCTATGTAGTCTAACGTAACGCATATATAACAGTTTTTATAAACGGTGCTGATAAAACGTCGATATAAAATCGTAGTTGCGTATAAATGTAAAAACCCGCTGAAAAGAAGAGAACGAATCGTCTTACTGATTGTTCATTTAAATATTATGTCAATACAACGTTACTTACGGAAGAGAGGAAGCGTGCTCTAGTGGCTGCAATGCCGTGACAACTGCCGGTGCTACCGTACTCTGCCGTACCATAGATCGATAATGATCTGTCGTACGAGGGGTTACTGTATGCGGCAATATATTAGCCGTGTGGAGATTTATATAATACCACACAATACAGGCCGGCTGTTAGTTGTCGTTCACGCCCCCACGGACATACACCCCCCAAACCATTGAGAGGCACTAAACCAAAAAGAAAATATAGCCTAGGTGTTGAACTTAGCCACCCACTACCATAAGACCAACTGTGCGAGTGATAGAAGACTATTGTTCCTTCAATGGTAGCAACCACAAGAATTAACGACTTGAATTTGAAGACGCCTGATTCCGACATACTCTACTTTTAATTTCGGTTCACCTAATATTATCCCTTTATCTTATATACTCTTATTCAGTGTTATCTGTAGCTGTCTATTTTATGCGGCTGCGTATTTCAATGCGTATAAATCCAGCTGCGTATTTCAATTTATAGTTTTTGTTTGATTTTTTCTCAAACCTATTGATTTTATTTAAATTAGTAGTAATATTTATATTTAGCGGTTGTTTTACTTTCATATTATTATAGTACTTCTGTGTCCGTTCCCCTTTATGTTTTAACAATATATAATGTTTCTATATAATGTACATTACGCTTTTAACTAAATATATATATTTTTTTATAAACAGTACACCATATACGACATTACAACGGCTTCTTTACATGTCAAGTGGCCTCATTAAACATCTAAATCTTTTTCAAATATAAATTACAATTTCTAAGATATTTCTCTCTACTCTGTGTTGACAGTTCAGTTCGAGTGAAGTCTGCGTAACCTTTATCTATAACAAGTTGAAACTAAAGCGTCCAAGGTCTGAATTAAGAGGGCCCCCTTTGTACAATGACAATGCATCGCCTCACAGAGCCATGTTCACCAATGATGTTTTCGACGGCCTAAAAGTTCAAGAGCTATCGAATCCGCCTTACAGCCCTGATTTGGTCCCGTGTAACTTCTTGCTTTTCCCAAAAATCAAACTTGGACTATGTTTTCAGATAAAAAGATGGAGGATGAAGTTTGCCGGCTATAAAGGACCCGTAAACCTACATTGCCATCAACGAAAGTGAGGGACACCTGTTCACTAATGTAAAAAAACAAACAGTTTAAAATCTAATCCTTGGACTTATTCGCTACCGTATGAGTGGCTTTTATTATTATTTTTTTTCCATTCGCTTCATTGTATGAATAATTTCTTAAAATAAATTACAAATACTATACAAATATAAATAATATTACACAAATACATGAACCGCTTATTTAGATTGCAAATAAAATTAAAATATTAAATGTGTTCATTCATTCATGATTACGGTTGTTACAGAAAGACAGGACACTCCGTATAGTTTCTGTCTTATCTCTCAATAGGGGCCCTCCACATATTACATTAATCACGTTTTTGGGATTTTTCGACCCCCATCCTTCCCTTTGTCAACAGGGTAATAATCAGACTGACCCCCCCCCCCCTCCCCCCAAGATTGCGTAATCAACTATCAATCGAATTTGCGGAAAATGTGAAGAATCGTGAACCCAGCGTTTGTAAAGTGTTTGTAGACTCTTCCACAATGAGGTATAACTCGGGATCCTTCGTGCACTTTAGGTATCTCTTTTTAAACTGCCCCTACTCCTCGTCGGCCCGCCGTTGTGCCTCCGGTCCCGAGAGGAGTGAAAACGCTTTGACGTATGTACTAAGAAACTCCATTTGTAAATCCGCCATAGTTGATGCGCCACACGACCACGTTAATCTTTCCGCGATGTAGTTGGAGCGTGCAGCGCCGCGTTAGTCCGGAGTTGCAGCCGTGCCGCCGCCACGGAGAGCGGCCACCGGCTACCAGCGCGCGCATAAATAGGCCCGGGCGACTGAATCACAGACGAGCGCGTGGACTATCTATGCACATCGTGTGAAGGGGTATCTTTGTCGCTGCACTGCGCTATTTCCGTGCAGGTTTAGACCAAAAAATTGCGATTCAGTGACCAAAGTTGATTACGTAATCAGGACGGGTACCCCCCCCCCCCCACCCACGTAATCTAGCTCAAGTCACAGCTCCAACCTCCCCCTCCTCTCCCTCGGTTATTACGTAATAAGTGGACGGCCCCATATGATATTTGCAGTATTACAATATTAGTGTATGAAATTACAACTCTACCCTTTTTCAAAAATTGCGACAGCAGCACTAGTTCAGATATTTTCTGGCAGAGAGGAATACATATTTGGGCGGATGAGCGTAGGCGGTTTGGGGCGGGTGCGCTGGTGGGGGCAGGAGGGGGGGGGGGTGCTGAAGGCGGAGATTTCGCGCTCCGTTTTCTTGTTATCTCGTCCGACGTATCGGTATATATTCTCGCCGCCGCTCGTCGCTTTCGCCATCGAAAAACGCCTTTCCCCGAATTTATTTGCGCTCTTCGGGAATATTTATAGCCAAGGGTCGCGCAGGGAATTAAACGTGGACGCGGTCTGTTAAAGAAGAAAATGAAACGGGTGTGCAGTTACCCCTAGGGTGGGTAGCTAGCTAGCTGATTTCATTCGCTGTTGTTATCGCTGTCTGATTGTCAATCAAAATACTCTCTAATGCAATTAATCATTAACGCAATTACTCTCGTGAAAATTACTTTCAATGCAATGAAAATTACTTTCTCTGAATCAAATTACTTTTTAATGTAATTTGCTCTCTAATACAAATACTCTCTGAAGCATTTTATTTTCTATTTAAATTACCCTTTGATGCAAATTTATTTATTTATTTATTTATTTAGGTACATAGGATTAGGTATACAGTTCATTCATAGGTCATGTAATCTTATAATAATTATATAAAATATTTAATAATTAATATAGGGAGGTTTAACACATCTTACATGACCTTTACTGCCAATAGCACATCTAACTAGGCGATAATTTGGCCCGTCTCTAGATGTGCATATTTTTATGCAATTTTAAGAAATGAAGTGTTTTTTTTTAAATAAATTATTTGGACCCACCACCTGTATATACACATAAATATACCAATGTTATAAAAAATATAGCTATGTAATAAATATATACATTTATAGTTGTAATTTAATAAAATTTAATTAAGAAAAATAGATAAGTGATACTAAATAAATTGTCGTGCGTTGCAAAGAAGTTGATCAGATTTTACATATCCCTTGTTAAGTAGCCATCTATTAAGGTTTGCTTTAAATATTTTTATGTTAGGATAATTTTTCATGTCTTCACTAAGAGAATTATATAATTTTGGGGCTATGTAGAATATATGTCTCTGGGCAAATGTTGTCCTGACTGACGGAATTATATAATTGATACTCGCGGACATTCTTGTGTTCAGATTGTTTTGAGTTCGGGCGTGGTCATCTCTAGATTTGTAGAATGCAAGAAGCGCTTGCTTAATAAATAACTGTTTAGCTGATAGCACATGGGATTGGGAAAATAACAAGGCAGATGGATGACGCCGGTTTTTCCTGTGAATTACTCTCAATAATAATTTCTGCGCTTTTGTCAATCTGTTGTAAATTACTCTCTAATGCAATTACTCTCTAATGCAAATTACTCTAATGCACGCAAATTAATTAAAATAATGCAAACTACTCTGAAATTTCCAAAGAGTTTGTTTCTTAACGCCCCTTGTATCCCAGTTTTACCTTAGGCGTCAGGATTTACTAGCTGAACCCAATAGGACTAACTAGCTGAAGCCGGACACGCTTCGCTGTGACTCAGTCTAAGGGCCGGGCCACACGATGCGGTGTGGCTGCGACGCGGCGCCTGAGCGGTGCCGCTGCGGTGTCCTACATACAAATATCCATGTCACACGGTGCGTTCCGGCGCCGCACCGCACGCAAACCGGCAATATGCACCGGAGCGACACCGCTCAGTTGTTAAGTGCTGTTGAAGGAGGGTACATGCTTGCCTGTTTCATGCCTGTTTCATTCGGGAGTTAATGGGCTCTTGCTGAGTTGGCCACGAAGATACCCATTCTTTTCAAGGTTGGTCACACTCACGGGTCAACACCTATCCGACGGCCTCCACGCATGAAGTGCGAGCCTGGGTAGGAATCTGACCCTATGGTTAATTTCCCCTGGGAATCAACCTTCTGGCGCTCCTGGACGGTCTGCGCACCGTGCGGCGTAAGCCAATCGACTGTGCACTCTGACTAACAGTCGGGGGAGTCTGGAAGCAGTACTGTTTCCGATAGAGCGGGGGTGGTTGCGGACCTTACGGCGACTGCTCTTGAAACGACCATGCGATGGTCAACTAGGGTTGTCGACTGCGAGCCCTTCACCTCAGGAAGTTTTAACGATTAGTCGTTCTATCTCCCTGGAGTGAGCGCAGAAGACTTGAGGACAAAACAGTCCACCATCTAGCTACGCCACAAGCCCGTAAGAGGCCAACGCCTTAACCGCGAGATAGCCAGGAGTGTTACCCGGCGGGCCTACACTCACGCCCTTACTTTTAATTGTGACCAGATTACTCCAGTCTCTCGATTGGTTACGAATTCGAGGTCGCTTGCGGGGGCCTCTCCCTTACGAAGCGGTGAAACGGTGTTTACCGAATCTATCGCGGACCACAGCGTCCTTTGCCCGGCTGTTCACCCAGGATCGGATAGCCGATGCATCGGCTATCCGATCCTGGGTGAACAGCCGGGCAAAGGACGCTGTGGTCCGCGATAGATTCGGTAAACACCGTTTCACCGCTTCGTAAGGGAGAGGCCCCCGCAAGCGACCTCGAATTCGTAACCAATCGAGAGACTGGAGTAATCTGGTCACAATTAAAAGTAAGGGCGTGAGTGTAGGCCCGCCGGGTAACACTCCTGGCTATCTCGCGGTTAAGGCGTTGGCCTCTTACGGGCTTGTGGCGTAGCTAGATGGTGGACTGTTTTGTCCTCAAGTCTTCTGCGCTCACTCCAGGGAGATAGAACGACTAATCGTTAAAACTTCCTGAGGTGACGGGCTCGCTCGCTGTAGTCGACAACCCTAGTTGTTTCATTTGTTTACACGTATTATTGTTGATTTTAATCGAAGTGTTTAAAATGAGTACCAACGAAAAATATATTGGCATTGACTACCTCATTTCACTAGTTCTACGTACAGTTAACTACAACACTATTCGCCCACTGCGGCGTCGTAGTAATGTTGCGGCGCCGCACCGTGCACTGTACGTGTATACCTACGCCCATACGGCGAAATTTTTGCGGTGTGGCCCCGCACTGCATCGTGTGCAGACCGGCTCTAACATGAAATGAATGGGAAACGCACCGATGCAATGTACGCACGGATGTCGAAACTCACTGAAGATTTTACCGGTGCGGGAAGACTTTTGTCGTGCGTATTCCAATGCAACGATGTGTCAAAATTTCAAGTCAATCGACCGATTACTTCGCAGGCCGAATTTTTATATGTAATAATAGTTTATATTTGAAATCTATTAAAAATCCAGGAAAATACAAGCTTTCTTCGCGGTGAACTCGCCTTTAAATGTGCGTTGCTATGCTTTTTTATATCGATGAATTTTTCATGAATGAATCCCTCGAAAGTTTTCGTGAAAATTACATCATTCCTTATTTATGCGGAGTAACAGTCGGGTTGACGCGAAGCCGCCTTCTTGGCAGATAATACCTCGCATGAAACAGACATATTAGAGCCTTGCTTTCTATCAAAGTCGACGACAGCAGTGGTTGTTGATCTTTGATCCTATTTGTTTTTTTATGTAAGTAATATTTTTACATGTTTCAAAGATCGCCTTTTTGTTTTCTATATTTTAAGTGCAAATATAGAGTTTATTACTATTATTATTCGTATATATGTATATGTATGTTTATACTTTATCTATTCTATGAATTCAATAAATTTATATATTATGTAACTTAATTATTATTTTTTTCTTTATTTTAGGAAAACCAACAGCTAATTATAATTTAACAAAAAGAGGAGTAGGATAACAGAAAGCCAATTAAAGGTTTTCACGTTTGTAACGTTTTAGAAACATATGTGACCTTTTAATTAATGATAATCAATGACCTTATTTCCGTCCGATTTTGTGCTAGGAATGGTAGGATACAACAGTCTTGAAACTCGTCAATATATTTCACTAATTATATTTGCATATAAACTAGTTCAAGGAACGATTTATTTGCCAGAGATACTATGTAAGTTTGAATTGTACGTACCGGTAAATTACACAGCGATGAGATCGCATCTATTGTTTAATGTGCCGTACCACCGTACAAATATTTTTGTAGACAGGCCAGTGGGAAGGGTTATAGCTCTTCTTAATTCCTTACCCACAGAAATAGATATCTTTTGTACATCCCTTTGGCAGCTAAAAAGGCAACTCCCTGCTATCTCATGTTTATCATAATCTGTCTTTTATTTAGTTTTATATTTTTTTGTTTTTCTTTTTCTTATTCAATGTTAGCATTAATTTAGTTATGTAGTCATTTATTTTTAGACTTACACTCTAGCTTTAATATTCAAGGGCGAATTGGATTCATCTGTAATGCCCTTGAATACCATTTGATACTAATAAATAAATTAAAGCTATCGATTAAAAATACATCAAAAAATATTCAACAATTATTGCTAAAGAAGTCACTGTTCAGCTGCTGCCTATCTGAGTTAATACTCGTACAGAATAGATCAAAGTCAAAGCGTTTAATCAAATCATTGAAATTGTCACTTGTTCGCCACAGAAATGCATTTTGCCTATAGTTGATACCAGCATGAGGAACATGAAGAGCAGGGTTAAATCTATTGAGTTTGGAAGGAACACGGAGATTAATTTTATTTAGTAAGTAGCATTGTGAGTGATAAATGAATTATTAAATATAAAACAATAGAATTAGTACGATCAGGGTAGGCAGACGATATAGGCGAGCATAGCTGACTAGTGAAAATGCAGTATGGAAACCGGTATCTGACGTGATTAATGTGTGGTAAATATTTATTATTTGTCTCTATAAAAATATTTTCGATATTTATTGATATAAAACAGTGGAGGGTTACTTTTTTTTTAATTTTCCTTCTTTTACCTGTATGTCTTTATACCATAATTATGTATTCTAGATAGATACATAACTAGCCCTATTAGATGTGCATAACGCCATTGTTACTTGCACTGAACGATCTTAGCTGTTGTTTTTCAGTGTTATATTTCTTTACTTCAGTAACATTGTAACTACAGTTTTTGTACAAGCATTAAATAAATAAACGAAATAAATAAATGATTTCATGCCCCGCATTTTAAATGCATGGGTGGGTCTACCTAATACTCGGGGGAAGGCAAATTCAAAAAATTCATCCTAATCATTTTTACTTTACCGGCCCACCAACTGACGAGAAAGCGGATTTTTTTTCGAGATGATGGATATATACATTTTGACAACTCCCGAGACGATTAAACCATTTCCAGACGGATGTAAGTATGTATGTCTGTGTGTCTCTGTGTGTCTGTGTATTCCTCTACGATAGCGCCCAAGCGCTTCATCCGGTTTAGCTGAAATTTGGCATGCAGGCATTATTTGGTCATGACAAGAGACCATTATGTGAAGGTATACAAGCGACACAAATACAATAATATTTAAAGTCCGCCATATTTAATAAAATACTGCGTAATTTATGGAAAAATACCATTTTAATACGACGAAAAATACTACAAATATACTACGAATTAATGCGTGGAAGGTGGGGGTGTTTGCGGAGGGGTCTCTACTTGACTCGAAAGTCTTGGGGTGACACAACAGATTTTGTTTATTTATTTCATAGAAAAATACACGACGAGAACAAAATCCAGTTCAGCCTAAGGTTTATCCACCGAAAAACCTTTCTTTTAAGATCAGACCATTTTAAATTAAGTAAAAATGGGTAGTACTTAACATAATTAGTTACAATTAATTACATATAAAAATAACAAAATATTAAAATATTAAAATACAGAAACTCAAGAAAACAACCACGGCTCACATAAGGCCGAATAACTAAATTACTAGGACAAAAATATAAAAAATATTTTTTTTTCAAACTAACCACAAATACATTAAAAACGTTAAGTAATGCGGTTCAAGAATTTACTGCCTTGGAGCGGTTGTATGCGGCTCAAGTATGCATTTATAAAAAGGTGTAATATACCATTTTCCCACATTTGGTTTTACTACAGGATTGATAAGTCTCTCTCCTGTAAAATTCTGTTTTATTACTGTGGGAGTCGAACAGTGCTTTTTCTCTGGAGATGGCATCTAGGGAAGAAATTTTGCTTTTTCACTATTGTAAAGTTTAAGAGTCGCTCCCGTGATGCATCTCGCGCGTGTCTGCCACGAAAGCCTGAAGATTCGGTCATCAGCACAATTTGAAGTGGTGTTATTAGACGACGCGAAGTTGCAAAGTGTCGCCTTTCCGACCGGAGGGAGGCTGTGGGAGGAACCTCCCTACCTCGGAGAATGTGAAAAGGAAGAGAGGGAGAAGGGGGAATCTCGTGACCATTACTGACTTCAGATGCAAATAGTTAATTAGATCTACGAGGAATTCTATAGTTTATAGAAGTTTAACGCTTACAGGATGTCAGAGTTGCATAAATGATTATCTTCGACTAACGTTGCAAAACTTCAGAATCAGCTTAAGGCGTAGTGACAGGTATAATGGTGACATTACCATTCTTACAAATGAATTTTCTTTAACTTATATATGGATAGGTATCCAAATACCTGATGTACGGTGTATACACTTATACCGGTATATGTTTTATGTAGCGAGAAATTTACAGACAAATTCGGTAAAATACACAAAAAAGTTTTCCTGTGAAAATCTTTGTTAATCCCAGAGTCGACGCGTTAAAGAACACTTTAAACATATAGGAAACTTGAGACGTTTACTTACATTTTTTTTACTAAATATTAAGTATCAGGCCATGTTGGCCAGATTTTGCAGAGTTCTTTTTTTTCGCTGAAAGTTTTTGCTGAATTTAAAACATTTTTTTAAGGATTTACAACTTTTTATAAGACTTACCAACGTAATAACATAAATTGACACTGAGAAATATCATTTTAAAAATCGAAATTCGAATCATTGTGAATCATTTTTATTGACTATTCTTTGCTTTTTATGCCGAAGAATACTAAATAAAACGAATACTAAATAATGACTTTTTTTTTATTATACGATTTTATGTGTAGTTTAGTCCCTCCTTAACATAATTAGGTAAGTAAGCAGCTATTACAGCCGATTTTACCTTATGACAGAATTAGGTAAGGAATAAACGAAACAAAATCTTATTGATACATGATATCATATGTTTTTCCCAATTTCGTCTAGATTAAGAGTTATAATTTTTTTGTGACTGTTCGAAATATCGGCTAGAATAAGCACGAAATTCATTGGAACCGGTTTTTCATTTTGTTTTGTTTTTTCTTCTTTATTTAACTAATCATTTTTATCAGCTATCATAATCGCGGTTTTCTGGTCCGATTTTCAAAATTTTTATTGACTGCCTTTAAAAAAATAATAACGTCGTAAACCACTAATGACACTAAGAAATGACTTACAACAAAGTTAAAAATAGTTTTACAAGTTTAAAAGTTTGATGTTTAAAATCATCAAAATTAAAGTCAAATTTAAAATCAAAATTCGAATTTCGGCCGGCGCGAGTTAGAAGTACTCTTCCTCGCGCCATCTTGGAAAAAAATACCATGGGTTAGGTTATGACCGAAAATTAAAAAAACAACCCCAGGGTCGGGGAAAGGATTTAGTTTGTCACTAAATTTGGCAAGACAGAGAATAAACCTTCGCAATTTTAAAATAAAACTACAAATTTAAAGTTATAAGACAAGATCCTTTAATTTGCAGGTAGTTTCCTCCTTCTATCTCCTCATCAGACATGTGGTACAGACATCAGAAATGTTGTATGGACATTCAGTTCAAATGGACATCCAGGCGAGAAAAAGTCAGGGCACGGTGGTCCGATTTATTTTTGAAATTACATTGGAAAGTAAAAAAGGCGGCACAGCCAAAAACCCGCTGTGACGAAAAGAGAAACACACCATTACTACAAAACTCGTTTATCTCATTGAAACCCCAAAAGAATTAAACGCTTACCGAAAAATGAGACCTTGTTCACATAACTTTAAAAACGCCGCACTTCTGGTGCACACAACTCGCGGATCACCCTGCTTTTAACGGTTTTTTTGTCGCCCGGCGCGAGTTAGAAGTACTCTTCCTCGCGCCATCTTGGAAAAAATGATGCCCTCAATGAAGTGTGGCTAGTTTGGACAGACTGGACTGCCTGCAGTTATACCAACTTTAGGAGATTTAAAAAAAAACTCATAGCTACTCATGTTCACTAAAATAGTAATATTTTAGGTAATATTTATTACATTTATTAAAATTCTTTTTGAACTCGATCTTTTAAGTAAATCCCTTGTTTTTTTGTCATGGCAAGAACACCAGAAGGGTCATTTTTTATTGGGCTGTGCAATACGGCTATCTCTATTATGACAGATCCAACTGTCAAAGCTTTTAGCAATTTTATATGGTTTTGGAAATTGTTATGAGATTGTGACCCATGATTCCGAAACAACTCAAAAACTGAGGAAGACCAATATAAAAAAAACACTAGAAATACAAGCGAATCATGTTGCAATGCGTGCAACATGTTTTTGAAACATAACATGCCACGCAAATTTGGATTTTTGTTACAAAATCCTTAATTTTGTTCGAAAATAAGACTTTCCCTATATTTACATACTTCGTGTAATACGTTTTTTTTTCTTGCAAAAGAAAACGCGTTGAGTTATCACAAAAAAAAATATTTAACGTAGTTTTCCACTCGCTGGAAAAGTGAACTTCGTTATATATTCTTTTCCAGAAAATAACCTAATCCCAATAATACACACTTTAGTAGTCGTGTATGTTATTACAGCCCAACAGAATCCCATGATATTCCGAATATACATGCCATAAATTTATGATATGTAAAATTCATCTGAAAGGGTTGCCCCGAAACTATTTTCTTACGAGACGAATTCCACTCAATGAATAGGTAAATTCCACTCGTAAGAGCGGTGGCTCTATCCAGCTTTTATAAGGCAGGCTGCACATTGCACCATCTGAAATGTGTCATATTAGTTTGTGCGATTAATCGATTGGTGGAATCAAGTATTTTGATTTAAAACAACCAGAGCAGTGGACGTAAAATCGCATTCTGATTTGACATGTTTTGTCGTTTTTATGGACGATCTTCAGAAATATTCGTTTTATATTAAAGGTTCGCTTAGTATACTAAATGCGGAAACCTCGGTTATATCAACAATAAGTTAATAGTAAAAACACATTGTTAAAAACAAGCTTATATTAAAATGCTCTGTCCCGAGCCAACCCTGGGCGCAGCAGCCATGTCATAGTGGAACTTTGAACGAACTATCATAATTGAATGCGTATACATGTCGTGTCTGTACTGTTTAGGTGTACCCTCGTCGGGAGCCAATCCTGGGTGCAGAATCAGGCCAAAGCTCACCATAAAAATACATTATAGAAATACTGGGATATGTTGCTTGAACTCTGTAATGTGTCTCATGATTCAATTGCTGCTCTCTTTACTGACGTATGTAATAATCTAAAGTCAGCTGTCCAACATGGTGTGTCCAGTGACCGTACACCATAATATACTATCTTTTATAGATTTTCATTGGTAATTATAAATTTATACTAGCTGACCCGTGCCTACTTCGTTAGGCGGTAAACATTATTGCTAATGAGGAAATTATGAGTGTGGTTTGGTTTGTACTGGGTGCTATGATTTATTTTCTGACTGCCAAAAGAAGGGTTATATTTTTACTGCATATGTATGTATGTATTTGCATGCCAATTTGACTATATTACCGGGTTTCAAATGAGTGAATGAAATGATTATGATTGAATAAATTATGTTTATTTTAATTGTTCAAAACTTCTCTGTATACTATATTACATGTAATGTACCAAAATATATTGTCTTTCAGGAGTTACAACCCGAGATAAGGTCGCGGTTCCATACCTATGTCGTATTTTCTCTTTAACCATTTATGCAGCAAAAGGAAAATTATATGCAGTAAAAGGGAAAAGTCTTTTGTTTTAAACACTTGAGACGATAAATTTATTTATTTTGATATGAATTCATAATTGTTGATAATATGACCAATAAACATGGCCTAACGATTTAAATTATATTTTTATATAAAAAACTACTTTTTGTGACTTAAATATAAAATTTAGACATATGCTGTCGCTGACTTTTTTGTAGGCATTAATTACCAAGCTCTACAACTTTTCTCTAAAATTCAATCATGTATCTCTCATCGTTAAAGCAGCGTTCGTAAGAAACGTTTTCATTCGACCGTTTTTTTCCGACTTACTTTGCAAATCCAACTACCACGAAAAAGTCTTTTTATTTTTCGGATTAATATATAGCCTATGACACTCACAAATAACGTGGCTTTCTATTGGTAAAAGATATTTCAAAATCAGCTCAGTAGACCCAGAGATTACTTCCTACAACCTCACAAACTCACAAACTTTACCTCTTTATATTATTAGTATAGATAAGTAATTGGCACTTCGTGTAATCAGCCGTATTTAAGAAGATTCCGAACCTCAAAACTCCGAAACGGGTAAGTTGTAGTAGTCATAAACATTCTAGATAAAAAGATCATTCCATTGGTAATTACGTTATTGTTATTGGAGAGGTTGGCCAAGCGCCCATACATTTTTGCCTATTAACCGTATCGTACGATAAATCGGTCGTAAAGTGAGTAGCCAGGCGTTGTCGCTAATGCGCCGGGAGAGTCTGCAAATATTTATCCTAAAGTCGGCGAAGGAGTTAGTCGTTCGGGTAGCAATCACACTGCCCTGCCTCTTCTCTTGACAACGCACACATCTGCCATATATCCCAGTTGCCGTGCCGCCGTTGCCGGTAGGCAGCCTTGCGCAATGCGGTCTTCCGCGAACCGCATACGTAATGTGTTGTTTGTTCGACTTCGCATCCCCTTATGCCGCCGCGCGTACGCGACTGCTGCGACCGCTGCTTACTTTCAGGCGTGCCGTAAGCCGCTATAAATCGCGCTTACGCTGGCGGTAGATACACAGATCTGGGAAATCGCCCGAGCGATGCTGTCGCGCTTCTCGGACTTCCACTTTGCACGTCGAGCGATCGTGTGCGATTAATCGCGCTCGATTATAATTTTAACCCTTTACATAATTATTTTTCCATCATCAGCCGGTAGACGTCCACTGTTGGACATAGGCCTCCCATATCGAATGCCATGGCCTACTTCCTGCGACCGTGATAATGGCATCGGTCCATCCGGTTATCCGTCATACACTTCGTCTGTCGGTTCGTAATCGCGATTCAAAAACCTTTTTTCCCCAACGGTTGTCGGTTCTGCGAGCTAAATGGGCTGCTTATTATCGTTTCAAGTTGCTAATTTTACGAGCTATGTCATTGACCTTGGATATTCTTCGAATCTGTAACGGACCTTAAGTCCATGATATGCGATCAACAAATGCATCGATTTCCAGTGAAATCCACTGACACAATTAAGCTATTATTTTAACCCGTGCAGCCATGAGTTAGCACGATGAAACAATACTTTTACTCAGAATATTTTGGATTGCATCATTTATCGGCATATATAAACTGGCGAAAAAGCAACCAAAGTATCATTCCCCGAGTGATCACCTTCCCCCAAGGTTGCGACGGCATATTCCGTACCCTACTCACGAGGTGTGTCAACGAATCCGGCTCCTTGGTTTCCTTTCCTTATCCTCTCTAGTCTCGAAGCATCAGTCTGTAATCCCACAGACTCGAGCCGTGCCCAGTACAAGATACTAGGAGCACACATATAATCCTCATCCATATATCCTCGTAACCGCGGTCCCGTATCTATACTCTCGCGTCAACGTAAACTGTTCGGGAAGCGTTATAACTGGCAATGTCAAACCTTCGATCAATAAATTCCTTCTACTTCATTCAAAACCGCATTTCAATACGGAGATAACTCTTAAGTTGATACCGCCACCTCACACCGAACAATTTGGAGGCTGGCGAGGGGTGGTCCCTCACAAATCTTCTCGTTTCGGATTTCATCACGCAGTGAAACTCCAAGCATAGCTCTTTCCATTGGTCACTGCACGACTTTTAGCTTATGTATGATTCCAATAGTTTTGGCGACTACATCTCAGTGCCGTATGTCACCACTGGCAATATGCTCTGATTATAGAAACACGCCCTGGCAACGCCCCCTGCTGCAGCATCGGTATACTAGAAGCGGCCACTACGCTCAATTCAGATCGCTCAATTCAATCAGATCGCTAACTTGATAGAATTTAATATATTTAGAAAGATTAAAGTGAAAAGGGAATTTCTGTAATTTAAAAAGAAGCAGACGAATTTTCAGATGAAAGCTTGTCAAACTCTGCAATAAAAAGTCTAAAACAAACTTCCATGACTATTACGCCCGATTAACCTGCCGAATTCTTCCAAAAATCCGCCGCGCTCCGTAACGGCAAATCTCTTTAGCGAAATTGTAATACCGAAAATTATCCGCGTTTCTGAATGGAGATTGCTTTCAAACTACCCCCATTTTCCAGGAACAGGGCGGCGTGCCTTCAAGTCGACGTTGAAAGTTATGAAGCATTCTTTTTCGGCGGGCGAGCAGGTAAGTGAATGCCTTATCCGTCATTCGAGGGCGGATTCAACGTTGTTTTTCCTCGGCTCGCCGGTGAAATTTTTATTCATTTTCCCGAGTTGACGTTGAGCGTCACGACGACGCAGCAACCGGATATGCCCGTTATGCAGAAGAGTAGCTCGCAACTAGTTTACACTTTTGCTTTTTCGGCCTTCCACTGTTTTCGGAATTTGGATAAAAGGGGGAAAAGGCAGTGAAACCCACTAAAGAGGCAGTGAAAAACGGCTTCAAGTATTCATTAATTCCTGTCTATGAGGGTTTTACGACAGAAGCTGAAACCAAGTCCCTTTCAAATACAGTTACCCCATAGCTGATAGAAGTCGATATCGAGATTAATTATATATACAACGTGAGTTTTTATCAACGTGATGTATCCTTGAAGTGGTTAAATCAGTAAGTTCAAGTAAGAAACTTTTGATTTATAAAAAGGTTAAATCATTATTAAAGAAAAAAAATATTTTTTTACTGTAAATTTGAACAACCTAACCTGTGAATAAAAGTTTGACAAGGTTTGAGCGCGCTGTGCCATCTAACAGTAGGCAAAATATCGTGAACAAACAATTTTACTTACCGCTAGATGGCGCAGCACACTCGGCGTTTTTTATACTATTTTTCGGAAAAATATAATTTAAACATTAAAAAATATATATACTCATACATTTTTTAAATATTTTATTCCAGAAATGTGTATCAGAAGTTGCTTATTTGCTCGTGCTGATTCGCATACTTTAAGGATGCCGCTAATATAAAACCCACGGTGTATATATATTTACGTAACATACATACACTACCGCACAAAAGAGGCATCCACTTTTTATTGTACTGATTATATAAAAGCTTATTTAACAAACCTAATTTTAAGCACATTTGAGTTCATCCATGAAGTGCATTTACATCGCTCATAAGTCAAACTTGTTTAAGGGCCTATTACCTAGTAGGCCATAATCCCTATAATAAAGATATTAAACATTAAGGCAAGTTCAGGAATAAGAGGGTTATTTAACTATTTTAGGAAGAAATTATTAATTTTATTGTAGGTAGCTCTAATAATATTTTCTTATTATAACTTATATAGGCGTTGTTCGCTTAAATAATTTTTAAAGAAAAAGATCTACCTACAATAAAATTAATAATTTCTTTTCAGAACTTTTTAATTTTCCTTTTGTACCTGCACTTTCATTAATGTGCGATATCTTTATTAAAGTAAATGTGGCCTATTTAGGTAATAGGCGCTTAAACAGGTTCGATGAAACAGTTTCGCAACAGCAAGCGAAATATTTAGCACACTAAAATTAGAGTGGTTTCAAGAATCGGCCCCTGAATCTATCGTCCAACCCGTTACTGCTTCCATTTGCATCAAGCCTTACCGTGTCTTGTGACGTTTTCTCTCGCAGCAGTCTATGCAGTTTTTTTACCCGTTTTCAGACTTTCCTGGCATTTCCATTAAAGTTGGCCCTGATTTGCTACGTCGCCGCTTTTCTACTTATTTTTGACGTGAAAACGCCTACAAAATGGTCCCATAATAAGGTCCCGTGAGAATTTGCGGTGAAACTCTTTCTTCTTCTTCTCAAAGTGCCATCTCCTCTCGGAGGTCGGCGGTCATTATGGCCACTTGGGTCCGTGATATTGCGGCGCGAAATAAATCAGTGGTGCTTGAGTTGAACCATTCAACAAAGTTTCGCTTTCGCTGTCAGCAAATATTTCAAACTATCTTGTTCCCCAAGGAATGTAAAGCGGTGGAAAATATATATTTAAAAAATAGAAAAAAATTAAATAGTGCATTCATTTTCCGTGTTTGTGTGTTTACGTCATCGTGCAGGGAAAGGGTCGATAGGGGTCTCGAAATTCACTCCACGCGTTCTATCAATCAGTCATAACTCTTCAACGGAAAGGGCAAAACACAAGTGATCTTTGCGTTGTCGTGTAGTCTTGAGATATTCTAAAATATGAGCTGAGCAGGAGCAGAATTTCGTCGATCGAAGAGTTTAATTGCTAAACAGTTGTACACGAAAGACGGTAATGCTTCTTGGAGAAAACTACAGGACATCGCGCAGCGATAAGATGTTCTTTAATTTTCATTGCGTAACTAAGAAGTTACGCTATGAAAATTAAAGAACATCCCATCGCTTCTCTCATCGTAACTCTGTGTAAGAATACAGAGTGCGAACGCCAAATTTATAATAATATATTTACTGCTCTGTGAAATAAATACCGCGAATTATTCAATAAAACACAAAACATTTGTTTAATCATCCAAATTTATTTTATCATCTTTTAATTAGACTTCATTTGATACGCTAGCGAATAATTCAGTTTTCAAAATACTCTTGAGCATTTCCTGATGTGGCCCTCAGCTCCCTCCGAGAATTATATTTTAGGGCTTCAACAGCCTCGAAACATTTACCAAGAAATGGTAATTTGAGTTAGGGGAACAAGAAAGCGATTTTATCTGGTGAATACCGTGATTCGATGACATTTTGGCCGAAAATTCGTCTTGAAATGTCGATATGTTGGATGACGCATTATCAAGAATTGTTGTTCCAGAAGTCTGCCATTTTTTGGCGAAGGTTTCTCGTTTGTCTTTGTTCTGCCCCTCCTCCCCCTCGCTTGCAGCTCAGGGAGGAATTTGGAGTGGTGAACACTATCACAATAGTCAAAATCAAGTCTTGACTTGATTTTGAGCGACTGTGACGTGACGAATCGTCATTCCCAAGCTTGTAATTGCTTTTCATGTCAAACTCCCAAACCATTGTTTGGTTAACCGGTTATGCTATATTCCAGGATTTTAAGATCGGAATTGTCTCGCTCAAACATGTCGTCAGCAATTTGTTTGCGGTGACCTTTTCGAAAAAAACTGGTAGAGTAACTCTTGAGATCACAGATTGCTTCAAAACTCTTCACGGCAATTTAATATACAGCTAACCATCCAACAGCATTTTTTTTACATCGCCATTACGTGGCATTTTAAATGACCAATTTCCGGTTATTGCCTGCCGATCGGCTACGACGATTAGGCCAAGCCTAACGGGTTCGTTCGAGTATTTATCGAGCCACAAGCAGCCGACCTACGTTCTTGAGACTGCCGATGACTGTGGCCCCGTCGAGTCGAGGAGGTTTTAATTTATTAAAAATACGTTTCCAGGCGTAAACTGGCGGCGATTTTTTTCGACGACGGCTGACGAAGCTGGGAGCGTCAGTTCGAAAACGGCTTTAAAATATCTCAGATAAATCACTGTTAACACCAGATGATAATTTTGTCGCTCAATATCGATGTATGATGCCTAGATGGGCTTTTCGCGCTCGAAAATGACCACTTCAAAACCACTACTGACAGCCGGCCAGTAGTAGTTTGGTCGCAGTCCGATGGCAGACAGCCGACCGTTTCCGGTGTGAGAGCTGCCACGACGTATATTGGCGCGCTAGTCTCTCGCATACTGATCAATTTATTGCTCTCTCTGTCACATGATTTACGAGCCAAGGGTATGGAGCCAATTTATATGAATCTGAAGGCATATCTAGCTAATATGTCGATGTCCCTCAATGTTACTTTTTGTTAGTGGCCATGTGGCGAAGCTGTCCCTGACATTGCGAGTCTGTTTGCCATCTCCTAGTCTGACTTCACTAAGTCCTCTCACTTAATCGAGGCTTATTCAGTTATCCTATACGATATTTTACCTAGATAGAGGTTTAAACTATACATACTTTTAACTAAAATTTGTCCAATTTTCTACGGTTCAGTTGGAGTGGATGCCGTTTCATTCAGTTTCAGGCCTGGCTGTGATGTCGAGCCACTTCGCAATCGGAAATACGAAAGCCGCGTCTACGCCCCCGCAGTAAAAACATTAATTTTACGCCAGCAACTTTGCGAAACTACGCTCTAGGCTTGCGGTGATTTACAACATCGGGAGCACGTGCGCGCCCGTACTCCATACGCCGTCCGCTCGAGCGCCCGTCTCTCGTTCACTATCAGCGAGGATTATTACTGGGGCTATAAATGCTATGCGAACGAACGGGAACTTTACGCCCCAGTCGTGATTGCCAGCAATTTGAAAAGCTTGGCTAGCTCCAGACAGGACATAATAATATACAAAAGAATACAGAATGATGATATGATGCAAGTAGATTTCAAAACGACTTCAAATCATTCATGGATTGCTGTCTTTGTGAGTTTTACAGCATAGGGATTAATCTATCTCCATTAAAATGGCAAGAATACATTGATAACAGGAGGGGTATTATGTCGGCTTGCTAGAATTGCCGGATTATTGGATCTATATCGGAAAAAAAGCAAATTCTTTCGTAGATGCTCTGCATATATGTTCACCCGCTCTGAAGTCCGGCAGTCAAGAGTGTAAACTGTCAGATTATATAGCGGGTCAGCTCAGTCTTTAAATGCCGGACTACTGGGCCATGCCGGATGGCGAGCGCCGGATTACTGAGCTCCTAATATATATCATACTAAATGTTTGGTCTTATACTGCTTTTATAGAACGGCAACTTCAGTATCTGAGTGCCAGTAGCTTCTGTGAGTACCTGATATAAACCTAGAATTCATTATGATGATGATGATGATTGGGGCTCTCCAAATAGAGCCTTTGTACGTGAACCCTATGTATACTTCCAAGCCTACAGGTCCAGCATCCAGCTCACACCAGATTTTCAAAGGTCGCGTCCTGCATACTTCTGTAATTTCCTGTGATCCTCACTATTTTTGCAAATAATGCTAGGTATGCACAGATCACATACTCCACTGTCACCCCTTCCATTCCGCAGCCCCGACAATTGCCTAACTTACGACGCCCAGAATGTGAAGGTATCTGGTAAGCCTACAATGCCTAGTGAGCATCCCCGCTACTATCGGCCGGTTTGATCTAGAGAGGCCCAAGCAGCACCTTGTCAGTCGGAGGTTGGGTCTCAGAGCATCTTGGCTCTCTTTGCCTGCCTGCATTTTCTCTTTCACACATCCTTCCGAACCATTCTTTTCCATTCTGCCAGTAGCAGTAGAGGTTCAGGTCCGAATGCGACCACCCTTGTACGATATGGACAAACATCTCCAAATGCAAGTCGTTTCTTCTAAGCACTGGTCTATGTTTAAACCACGCCCGAAATTATAACGCAAAACTACCCTTTTTTCATTTCGTGACCACGATGCCATCGCAAGCACTTTACACTCTCACTACTAATTCATTACTAAGCCCATCGACCTAACGCGACGGCTACTATGCACGTATGAACATATCTCAATATGCAGCAACAGACAGCTACCTGCGACTCATTGTTGCGTTACATTGCAAAACTTTTCTAGTAACCTTTGTATCCTGTACGTTTTCCTGAATATATTCCCGGCTACGGTTTTGTCTGAGGTCATAGCCTGATCTAAGGATTTTTCTGTGTCCAGTTCTTTGGTTATAGTTATTCCAAGAAATTCAGAAAGGCAACTTCACAGGTAAAGATTCGTGGATTTTTATTAGGCGTGAGGACGCCCGTTATTATATTTGTATTAATCTAATACTAAACTAGCTTAATTTAAGGCTATACTAAAAGGATATACTAATCTATTTGGGTAGCGAATGATTTCATGAGGCTTGGGCCATAATATCCATTTTGTTCTCGGATCGGCTCAACTCACGATTCACCTCCTATTCAGAGGCCTCCTCGTGCGGAAATCTACCCCGGTACGACTCTTGCGGCACAGGCCTCACAGCTGGTGGACCGGTTTCTTCCGGCGGGATTGTATTCCGGCGCGATTGTATTCCGGCGCTACTGGACGGTTTGCGCACCGTTCGGCGACGCCAATCGGTTGTGCACTATGGAGACTATGGAAATATAATGTCTCCTAAGCAGCGGGGGTGGATGTTGACCTGTTGTCATGCCACTCTTGAAATGACCTTGCGCCACCTGATCCCGTGTGGCACTAAGCGCAAAAGACAACCGGGTCCGCGATAAACTCAAATTGAATTATCGTTGTAATACAACAGGTAGAGGCCGCGTAAGCGACTTCGGACTCGTAACCAGTCGAAAGGACGAAGGCATTCTAAAGGTTAACTCCATACGGAGATATCCTACCAAAGCTGGTAGTCAGGGGGCGAGGCTGCCCGCTAGGTACCTTTCCCGGTGCCTCGCCGTAAGGCGTTGGTCTCTAACGGGCTTCTGGCGGTGGTAGACAGTTGTTGTCTTGTCTCTAAGTCTTCTACGTTCATACCACTGCTGAAAGAACGATCACATATCGTTATACCAGCCTGGAGTGACGGGTTCGCCCGCTGTAGTCGACACCGCCCTACTGTACTGAACTAGCTTAATTTCAGTAAATAACTCCTAAAATATTTCTACCTAATCCCACAGAAATAAAAGGATTGATAGAGGGAGAGGTTGAGTGCTTTGACAGCTCTCTGAGCGCTCTTTCCTCGCATCGCGTATTTATTTAATGCTACGAAAGTGCGACCTGCTTATTTATGTACCTATTACTGGCTATGTCGTTCTACGGTTTTATGATCCGTTTTTAACAGATGAGAATATCAATAAGTTACTTTTTCGCACCGACCATAACTTTTTAGAAATACAAGTAGGTATATGTAATGCGTTTGTATCGATAGAATAATATATGATTGAAAAACAATTCAAATTCTACTGCTCTGATAATACAGCGAAAGTTAAATTAAACACAAAATGTTGGCTAAGCCATTTAAATTTATTTTGTTACCTCATATGATGCTATATACTTGTATCGAACGATACAAGTATATCGTATATCGTATGTCGTATATCATATATCGTATATCGATATTTTGTCACCTGATATGATGCGATATGCTAACGAACTATCCAGTCACCGAAACACTTCTTACGTTATGTAAGTAGTTATGTTCCTGCCATGTGTGGATGCCAATTTTATTTTTTTTAAAGCTCTTGAATATTTTTTTCGTTCTTTATGACAAACCATTAATTATCAATGTTCTTATAGATGGCCACATAGATTGCTATTAGTTTCGCCGTCAATGCTATCAGCGCCACCTGCGTTTCGCCGGGGCAGAAGGGATTCCAAAATTTTGTTATGGAGTTGAGCAATCTAATACCATATATAATCAAAAATATATTTTCATGCTATATTTTTATTCAATCATTGAAACTATATTTTATATACAATGCTCACTGCGAGAATACATACTTTCCTAGCTTCTTGGAATAAAGTTCATTTTATTATTAATAATAATCATAATAATAGGCTACTCACACCGAATTACATAATTGGAAAAAAGAGTATTTTTCTTTGAAAAGTTCTTTATTGGACATTATCCGAAATCATCATCCTAGTGACATCATCTTATCAAACTGTATGATATGGGAGCTCCACAAGGTCTATCCTTCCAACGAGGGAATTTTTCAACAGGATCTCGCCCCATGCCATTCTACGAAAAAATTGAAACAGTTTTTCCCACAGAACCAAATTACTGTACTTTAATGGCCTGGAAACTCCCCCGATCTCAGCCCGATCGAAAACCTCTAGCTATGCCATTTGCAAAAAACGGCTCTCCAAGATGGATTTTAAAACGAAAACCAAGATGATCAGTGCAGTAATTCAAGTCTGCTTTTACGATAATGAACTGAAAGGAAGCTGTCAAAACCTGGTAAATACTATACCTACAAGAATAAAGGTGTTATCAACGCAAAAGGAGGACACATTCTATATTAAAACTAACAATCTATAAGTGCCAGTTCTTTTTTGTATTTTAATGTCCAATAAAGCACTTTTCGAATAAAAAATACTCTTTGCTCCAATTAATTCTCACGGTACTGTCCCGTCACACGGCACCCCGGTACCGTGGAAGAACACGGTCAAGTACCTCGGGGTGCACATCGAAGGTCGCCTTAACTTTGCGCACCACGCGAAAGCAACAATTACCGCTTCGAAATCCGCCTTCTACGCGCTGCTGCCCGTTATCCGTTCGGCCGCGATCCCGGCGAAGACACAACTGCTGATGCTGAAGATGTACGTGAGGACAAAACTCTCGTACGCGGCACCGGCCTGATACCACCTCATCTCGGCATCGCAACGGACAAACATCCAGCGAGTGCTGAACGTGGGACTAATAAAAGTGTCGGAAGCCCCTTGGTACGTCCGAAACGCGACTCTGGAACGCGATTTTAGCGAAACAGAGTCCGTGGAGGAACACGTAAAGCGCCTCGCCCTCGCCATGTACCGTAGGGCCGACACATCGCCGCACGAGCATATCCGCCAGCTCGCTCCGCTGCACACCAGGCCACCAGATGTCCGGAAGCCGTACCCGCACAGTCTGCTTGATTAGCGGACCACCAGCACTATCGCAGCACAGCAGTCTAGCCACAGAAGATACCATGTAGCCACTCCCGTCTCAATCGTTCACGATAAGGTGCCTAAGCACCTAACAATGAGTCTTGCCGCAGGGCGCAAAGCCCTGCGATGCCATATCCCAAAAGTCGGGCCAATGGGCCCGGCTCACGCGAAATCCCACGAAAAGGCAAAATGCCCAGTGGAAGATGTCACGGGCCTCTAGCAAGGCCCGTCGACTGATATTTGATTGATTGACGGATGTAGTAACCAAGCAACTGAATAATGACAGATTCATTTTATCTCCAACGATGCCAAAGCGCTAGTTTCATTACTTTCACAGTATAGGGTATGTAAAATGCATAATCCCATTAAAATAGTTAGTTTTCTACTGTATAGTTGTTAGTAATAAATTTGCGACCTTGCCAGAGTTGGTGACAGGTGCAGCACAGCGTACGTGCAGGTGCTTCCCTAGTTCCTATAAATCGCCGACGCCTTAGCGGTGGTTTGTAGTAGCGAATAGCTGGCGTAATTATTATTGTAGAAAAGTACGCCCGACCGATGTATTTTTTCCTCAGCAGCAATGGCCTCTATCGGATCCCGGGTGAACGACGCTGCGGTTTGCATCGTGGCTAAATGCGTGTTTGCCGGAACGCGGGCAGCTTCAGCGTACTTCGCGACTGTGCCGCTAGATGGTGCTGTTGGCAGTATTTCCTACTAGAAACCCTAAAACAGTTCAATATTTTTATTATAATATTCGCACCTCTAGATGAAAACTCCGGTAACTCAAAAAAGTGCTTTTTTCAGAAATAACGAAAAACTGATTTTAGAATACCTATGAGAGATATAAAAAATCTAATAATACATCCATGAAGCTAAATTTTTTTCAAGTTTGTTCAATTAACTCATATTTTATATTGTCTAATTAAAACCTAATAAAAAACAATTTTTGAGTTACTCTGGTTTTATACTAGCAGTAAGCAACTTTTTTGTTCATTAAGTGGAGTTACTTTACTTTACTTGAAAGAAAAATGAGTTACATTACTTTTCACCTCAAAAAAAATACAACTTTTCTTCTAAGTATTTTGAATTATTCCATTAAAAAATGGTGTATATTTGTAATAATATTATACCTAGGTACAACCTGCTAAGTTTGGGGATACTGGCTTTTGTTTATAGTTTTAAAGTCCTTTAAGGTTTAATTAATTGAAAAAAAACAATTGTTTATTCAAATCAAAAGTTGTTATTTATTTATTCAAATGAATAAAATAGAAAAATTTAACATCAAATAAAATAAAACACAAAATTAAGGTGGTTTGTTCTCTATACAAACATAAAAATAAGTACTTACTTATTGTTATTAAAATTTACCATTATTAAAACAGTTATTACTTTCGAAGTATTATAATTAAATAGAAATTGCGCCTGACTTATTATTATTACTTAATAATCACAGCAATAATTATTACATTTGCAAGGTCAAGTCTTTATCATGTAGGCACATTCATCGCTTACAAATAATGTTAATTTGAGCATTCTTATTTCTTAACAGTAACATTGGTAAAAATAAACTCCTTAAAATAACTACAGCCACTGAACCAATAGTACAGAAATAAAAACAATCTTAGCTGCGACGAATAGTAAACTACCACCGTCGTTTCACAAAATATTTTTGTAAAAGCTTTCATAGTACGGCTTCGGAATAGCATTTTTTTCCACAAGTTCTTTAATATCTTTTTTTTTTGCATCTGACAAACTATTTTTTTCCATGTATGCTCTATTCAAACTTTTCGGAAATTCAGATGCAACTGTACGTCTAGTCTTCTTGTTTACCAAGCATTTTTTAAAATCAGTTTGTGCAAATGAGGTTTTGTAGAAAAAGGCCATTGGATTTTCCTTTTGAATGTTTATGACTTTTATGTCATGCCACTTGACTTGGTTGTTATCTTCATCCTTATTGAAATTCGTGCCCCAAGCTTCTTGCAGTGCTTTCAAGTCATAAAATCGGTCATGTGTTATTTCATGCACTTTGTATGCTGGTCCAGATTTTTTAGCAGCCCGAATCAATGTTGTATACTGCAGTGGTGTGTAAATAGGACCTGATTTTATGTGCCTTTTCACTTGCTTCTCAATAACGCTATGGATGTTGTCCCCTTCATTCTGCGAATGACCTCTTATCAAAAACTTATGGGTAATAGATTTCACTCTCATATTGGACACAGCGTAGGCATAAGCGGACAACAAATACTTGTTTTTTTGCTGCCCGCAACAGTTGTCTGAGTAAAATATCAGATCTATGTCTCCGCTGGTATGGTTATTTAGCTGCATTTCTATAAAATATAAAACACAGCTTCCGATTTCTACAGCACCACGCTTTCCTTCCGTCTCGTCCCAAAAAAAGCAGTCTACATTCTTTGCATGCAAATCACTAATAGTGAAATTAAAACAGTTAATTCTGGACTTGTAAAAGAACAAAGATACTTGTCCTTTAGGAATTTGCATTACAGCCTGGAGATCGTAAACAACTACGATTGCATCTGATTTATTTTTGTCCTTTTCCTTCTCATTTCGAGCCAGGTCCTTCTCATGCAGATGCTGTTCATAGACTTGGTATAATTTAGTTTTTTCTTCATCATTCGCATTTTTGTAGCCCTCACATAAATCACACAAATCTTTTTTTGGGCTAAAAAAGCCGATGTTGAAGTGAAAGTTGAATATTCGTTGGAATGTCGATTCGGAAGCGAATGGCTCGTCATTTGTTTTGCGTAAGTCCTTATAATCGCGGTAAATATCTGCCAATGATTTGTCGCTTTGTATGTATTCCCTTGTAGTCTGAGCTCGTAGATAGTGCGATTCGACCCGTGGAATAGTGTTGATGAATTGAAAAACACTCTCTTTAACTGCATGATCTACCGTGGGATGTTTGTTATGTTTTCCTCTTTGCTCTCCCTTTATAAACCCAGCCTCCGTTCTTTTGTCCAGCGCTGTTTTAATATCTTGATCGCCCAAATCAAGCGTGGCCCTAAAAAAGTTCTTACAAACACGAATGCGTGATCTATTTTCTTCAAAATAGAAGGCCGTATTTAAAGCTCGAAAGTTTTCCGTGCTTGTATATCGGTATTTGGGCTTTATTTCGTGGGTATGCCGCACAATGTACTCCCTCTGTCGCTGAAGATCGCCGAGTCCCCAAAATGTATCAAACATTTTTTGACGAGTTGTTGAGTTGAGCTTAGTATTACATTTTAAACGACACTTTTCTCCGCAAGCTGGTCGCATTTTGCGAGCAGGGATTTCTTTTTTTAATTTACCCCGAGACTTATACGCCATTCCTGAATTTTTGAGGGTTTTAGCTATATTGACCTTCCATGTCTCCGGTTTTCTTAGCTTCTTCTTACCCTTTAGTACTCCTTCTTGCACTACAGTTTCTTCACCCTCTGTAGTATTTTGAGGTAGGTTGTGACCAACGTAGTTAGGGCTAGTTGCGTTATTTTCATTCAGTCCTGAATTAATCTTATCGTCTAGATTCGGAACCTCGCAATGAAAGCTATTGGCGTTACGTTGATTTATAGTACTACTACTTAAGCTACTACTTGAACTTCTGCTTGAGCTATTACTAGAGCTTGAAGAACTTGAACTGCTGGACGAAGATGAAAGAGAGCGAGATCGTGATATTTTTAGTGGAGTGGGAGATTTACGCGGAGGAGAGAAAACTATTTTTCTTTTAGAAATCGGATTTTCGTAGTGTGGATCTGCATCAGAATCGTCGAAATCGGTTCCATCGCCGCTGTGGACTGGTGAAACAGCATACTGACGTTTAGAAACTCTTCGTCGTCCGTCAGATGTAGAAGGCTGCTCGTCAAGGTTTAACGAAGATTCGAGAATGATCGGTGATGGAACTGACCTTAAACCCTCAGCTGGCAACTCAGGCTCCTTTACCGTACTGAGCATTTCCATGCTAGTGGACGGAAGTGTTCTTGAATCATCCATTGCTGCTGGTTGGTCGGGATCCTCTTTTCCTGCGTTTAATATGTCTAACATGAGTTGTCCTCGGCCTTTCATTGTTCTAAAATAAATAAAGTTCAAAATATTTAACAAATCATGTAAAGTAAAGCAACTCAAAAAACCCAATTATTATCACGTATTGGTTGTAAAATTTCATAATGAAACATAGATCTGGTTTAAAATATAATAAATAGCCTATTTGTCTCCATGAAATATTTTTATTTCATTAAACAAACAAGAAAAACGAAATACAAATTTCATTCAACAAAACTGGCGTAAATCTAAATTTAATTTTTCTGTCATGTAAAGCTGAGTAATTCGAAATAACATAAAAAATATTACGATATAATATCATCTAAACCCCCGCAAACCAAAATCAACAATTATTATTTCAATGAAATTTCATCAAAACCCAATCAACTAGAAATAAAAGATGGGGCTTACCTAATCACTTTCACGTAAACACCTGCAACTCAAAATCGGGTAGTACGCAAACGGCCTCTAACCGCGACGGTCGGAAGGTAACTAAAAATGTCGGTATAGTGCTCGCACCATCCGGCGTAAGATCATTCAACTAAAGCAGCGTTTAGCGCCATCTATCGACAACGGCTGAAGGTATAGTTACGCGAGTTGTATCTCCGTGTAGGTATTCAAGTCAGGAATTCGAAAACGCTACTAACTCAATTTGGGTACTTTTTGAGTTAGCGGGGTTTTCATCTAGGGGTGCGATTATGTTCTACAACATGGTGAATTAGGATAAAAGCCATTCGAACAGCAGGATTGCTACATCGGTGCTGTAGCAATCATGCCCTGTAGATGTGTCTTTAAAAAGGGTCTCAATATATTTTTACCCACTTTATTTGTTTTCCAAAGTATTGCTCAGTGTCAAGTTACATTTATTTTACGTTTTGTATATACAGATATTCCGCATTAGAAAAATAGTTGAAGTACCATAAGCAATACAAATTATAACCAATAACACATAAAATATATATAAACTAGAATACAGAAAATAAACAACCGTGGTAATTAAAATAAAATGTCAAATAAAATTTAATAATTTTCTTCTTAAAGTGCCTCTCCTACAGAAGGTTGGCAGTCAGATCTGTGATTTTTTTCCCTGTCTTGGGCCAAGTGAAATAGTTCTTCCACGTTCAGATGTTGCGGAGCCAAGACTTTTTTCTTCTTCCAGCCCATCGTTTACCGCAAACTTTTCCCATAATATTAAATAATAGTAGCCAAAATTAAACAATAAGAAATAGTCTAGGATAATAATAATAATAATCAAGAGTAATATTAGAAACTGTCTGGATATATCAATTTGTGCATATTTTGCAAAAAAAATACCGCCTGGCGAGGCTATAAAAAACGTCACGAGTGGCCCGCGATCGTCGCGAAATGCCTGCCACAGGGCGGGCAAGCCGGGTCAATGGGCCCGGCTCACGTGAAGCCCCGCGATAGGTCGATTGCCCAGCGGAAGACACACGGGCTTTTGACAAGCCCGCGTATCTTCTCAAAGAATGCGCAATTCTATTTAAGCATTGGATGACACGCGTCAACGGGGCGGGGCCGTAACGGAACTTCCGTAAGTTGAATTTTATTTCAACGAATATTGTTTCAACGGAGAACTTTATAAATAATATAAAAGACGAATTTACCGCGTTAATTTTGTGACACCCGATTTTTCGACGATGTTGCAACCGCCGTTGTCTAGGGTAGACTGTACAGTCTACCCTAGACAACGGTGGTTGCAACATCACCGAAACGACGGCTATTACAAACTTCAGGCGGTAAAATCTTCTTTTATATTATTTATAATGTCAAATAACCGCGTAGCCTTCGAAAAACTTTATTCTATAAAAAGCGCGTTTAAACGCCAACAAATTGTTTCTTATAATTATAAATAAAATAGTTCACTTTTTGTATCGGCAGTCGTGTTTTATATATTTGTTAACTATTGTTCTTGTTATCCGCCGGTAATTGCCTAATAATCGGGAGAACATTCGACGATTCCGATTATTCGAGGAAACACTAATAATTTTATCATAATCGTAATCGGTTGCACTTCAATTTTTAATATAATGTATATTTTATGTATATATTTTGTACAGTTACATTTATTAACCGTATCTTTTACGTGTCTACCTGCTGCCTTTAGAATAAACATAATACTCGTATCTGGAAGGAAGAACGAGAACCGTTTCCCGTATCTCTTTCACGTGCCACATTGCGTACCTTCGTCAACCGTCGCCCCGCATGTGTATCTGGAGTTCATTTTCAATTGCTCTAACTGTGGTTATCACGGCATAAAGCCTTACAGCCTTTTTGCTCGAGCCACTTTTCATGTTACCAAATTGGCGGAATAAAATTGTCAAAATGGTTATCTATTGTTACATACGACAGGTCTTTGTTAGTAAAATTCGAGATTGTGTAAATCACTTGCATGATTCACGCTTTCTAGAGACGGCTGTATTCGTGTTCTCGCGTACTAGCTTGCTAGTGTGATTTCTGAATTCTTGCATGTCGCTTTTTGCCCGCCATGCTTGAGTACTAACATGAATTTCTAAATCTTAACGTTGATTATATATGATATTTCAAATTTAAAATTTCAAATGATTAATTGAGTTCAAATTATGATTACATTTAATATACAAAAGTCTTAACCTAACTAGGCGGCCGCCTGTTCGAAGGTAGACAATTTATTTTAATTATGCTAAGAAATCTATAATATTATATTTATATAAATAAACAAAATCATACTTAATGTAACAGAAATATCTTAATTACCTAATAAAAATTCGTAAGAAAATGTCTTGAAAATTGTCAATATTATTTGATTTTAAAACATGTTAAAAAATAATATATATTTATATATGTATTAATAAGTATTAATATGTATTAATAATATACAAAATAAATTCACCAAAATTAAAATTAAATTACATGTAGAAATCATCAATTTATATTACTCATCAATTTATATTAATCATCAATTTATAATTGTAAACCACTTGATATTATATTGCTTAACTCCATATTACGATTTGGCAGCCCTTCTGAAACGGCGAAATGCAGGTGGCGCTGATAGTACTGACGTCCAAACTAATAGCAATTTATTTGGCCTTCTATAAGAACATTTATAATGAATTGTTTTTTTGTAATATAGGACTGATTGATTATAAAAACCCAATAATTTAACCAATGGTAACACTAATAACTATAAATAATTTGCGACATTTATCGCATTTTTTTATAGGCTGATTACATCATAGAAATAATACGGAGGGATAGAATGCCATATATAAGTTTATCTGGACATTAAAGTACGTAATTCTTCGTGTTGAAACCTGTATACCAAATTGAAAATTGACATCTTTATGTGAATATTATTAAAATAATAAGAGCTATGATTTCAAGATTCGTGTGTTATTATATTATTAACCAGCTTTACCCGGTCACGCGTTGCTGTTACTTAGTCTAGTTATATGGAAAAAAAATAAAAGAGACAGCACATGTTTCTAATATGTATTTTTATATCAAAAATGCTCGTGGACATACAATATTTTTTGTTGTTGCATTGTCTGCGCAGATATAGATATTGTCTGTTTTGCCGAGTCTAGAACCCGCAACGTATACGTGTCCATGTGAAAAGTAATCCTGGTCTAGATTTTAACCGCACAATTCTAAAGATTGGACATGAGCTTTGTTAATAAAATTTGGAATTTGTAATTGAAATCTCTTAAATTAAAATGTCATATCCATTGGAATCATAGGGATGCGAGGAAAGAGGGCATTCACCTTCGAATGGTTCTGTCAAGTGTTGCTTCTATGACATTACTCTCTATTTTTTTTTTTACTGCAAGCCTCGTGCAGTTGCAAAGATTTGGCTGGTTGATATTTCGTAACATGATAATGGCATGCCGATTTTCAATTGCAGTACGTGTGGTGGCAACCCCGGCAAATCGAGTGAATTCGAAAATTCTGTTGGATATACAAAATACACTTGCCTTAATACCTATAGTTTCCGAGGTATAGGGCTCAAAGTGAAGCGCGGTGGAATCAAACCCCCTCCCCCCCCCCCCCCCCACTTTCCCCGACACCCGCGCAGCGGGAACTAGTGGCTCCTAGGTTAAATCCACTCAGGACCTCCTAAGGAATAGTTATGCCATGTATGAACCTTAAATCACAAAAGGTAGGGTTCCCATACAAAATATTGCACCAAGTCCCAGCTTGATTATCAGTTGTCAGTTGACTAAGCTGTTTTTATACTAATAATAGATGATATGAAAAAATGTGTATGAAAGTTTTGTAGAGAATCTCATAAGCTTTTCTTTTTACATAAAGCATATTTCTGATATCGCTAAAGCTAGCGAGATATAAGCGAAAAACTGAACGCCATTTTTCAAAGATGGCGGCTGGAGCTCAACAGATAGAGTAGGGGACTTTTAGTATGTTTAACAGTACGCATCAAAGAACATCCATGCTAAGTTTCGAACTATTACCAATTATTTCCGTCAAACGTCGAATTTTTTTCCTATTTGACTGGGCTAGTTAGAAATTATCAAAATTTGGCAGCGTTCTAAATGTTATTTGGAAATGGAACACTTTTACTATCGGGTTTTCCGCATACTTCTAACGCAATGTCACAGTAAATAATTGAAAATTGTTTTTTTATCAATTAACAATTATGTTTTCAATAAATTAATTTATTTTAAAACATGACTACTGGAATGCAACGTTGTGTCAAAATTTCAAAGCAATCTGTGAAGAACTTTCCGAGATTAGCGACTTAATATAAACGGACAGTTACATTTTTATTTATATAGATATATACCGTATAGGGGTGTATTATTATATACCGTTTAGTCAATAGAGGTACAAAAAAGACAAGCATTTATTGAAGATTCAAAAGGAAATAAAATATTTTACACCTATTTTCCGTTGTTCGTTTTTCTAATCCCGATCATTTCGGTGCCTCTCACTAATTCAATTCACTGTGGTCAATTCACTGCGCCCGATATTAATCATTCTTCTGGCGCTCATATATATAAATAAAAAGTAGCCCCGGATGATTTACGCTCACTCAAAACTTTTACAGCCAACAAGCTATTAACCCAAAAAGGTGATAAATAAATTATCAGGCCGATGTGATTGCTGCGTTCAAGTGCGTAACTTTTCTCTTTCCCGTGTCTGTCTGTTACAGTGGTTCTTAACTTGTGGGTCGCGAGCGACGTCGTAATAGAGAATTCTAGAATTTATTATTGCTCTGATTTGAAGAGTAGCTTTAAACCTAAATGGGGATGAAAGAAACACTAGTTTGTGTTTGATATTTTGATTTAACACTGTTTTTATTTAACAATATTTGATTTTAATGCACCAATATAAGTTGCAAACATACCTATATGTAATCCGATAAATACGCGAGCTGATACATGTGCAGTATAGCGGTCATGCCGCTACGAATGGCCACGCCCACACATTTATTTTTATTTTATTTAATTTTTATTGTATTTATTAGTTACATACATTCAAATGAAAGAGCACAAAAGAAATATAATTACAACCCAGAAGTTACTGCTATAAGCTTCTAAATTTAGGCATACATCTATCTGAGCCCAGGCTAAATTGCTCATAAATTGAATGTAAACATTTGTTTTCCTAATGTGCCGAGTAAAGTGAAACCGAGGCTGCCTTGCTAGGAACTCCTGTGATAAAGCGAGCTTACTTCGCTTGTTCGCCAGTTTCTGGCCAGAAATTCAATCACCGAGCTTGATCGTTCACGCTACTCACCAGATCTAGCCCCGCGTGACTTTTTCTTGTTTCCTAAATGCAAAATGGTAATCCGGGACCACTTTCGGGACGATCTTGAGACGGACGATACACCAAACAACTACAAGGCACCTAACTCCTGAGGACTTCCAGGGATGTTTCGAAAAATGGAAACAGCGATGGGACATGTGCATTGCTGGAGAGTAGGTACTTTAAAGAGGATAAAACGGTTTTATCTTACATTTTATTTAATGAAGAAGTTATAACCTTAGTTCGCGTATTTTTTGGACACACACGTACATCGTCAGAAAATTGGGCATTATAAGAGTAGCAGGCCCTATATACGAAGTATTGCGAGCTGAGTTAGTTATGAGAAAAAGTTGGAAAAATCGATGAGATCTCGTTTGACATGACGAAACACTTAATTGGGTTTTCTCTATCATCGATATTGAGTCAACTGAGTTATTTAATATTTTATGCAGGAAAGAGAGGTCTATCTGGGATCTACGATCCTTCAGTGACATGTTGTGGGTATCAAGGGATACGACATACGAGAAAGGTCTTAAATATGACAGTTTATACGTTTCAGAAATTTCCTTTGTACTGCCGCTATTCTAGAGACATACTGTGGATTCCAAATGACCGAAAAAAATCTAAATGACGTCTGACATAGGAATTTCAGAGTGCCAGTGGATTTAAATTTTCTCAAAAGGCTGGGAATGAAATTTGTTCACTCTCATAATTGCATAATCTATATGATCGGCGAAAATCAGTTTGCTATCGAGCATCACTCCAAGGTCTCGAATAGGGGTCACTAATTTTAGTTGGTTACCATTTAGCATATAATCATGGGAAATAATACAGGATTTTCGGTAGAACGTCACTACGGGGCAGTTGCTAGCATTGATAAAGATAGTTATTTTTGCAGTACTGACTTACGCAATCAATAACTTCTTACAGCAAAGCAAACTCGTGCAAAGTGGTTCATCTCTTTGTAAATTGTCTTATCATCGGCATAAATTAGAATATCGGAATAATGAACGTAAGCGGGATTCCACCGGAATAAATGGTTGTTTTATTAAGATCCCAAATTTTATCAAGCAGGATTTTATGATTGATTTGTCGAAAGCCTTCGAAAAATCTGTATATAGTGCATCGATTTGTGCACGACTATCCATTCTTTAGAAGAGAATCTGCAAAATTAAACAGATTGCTTTTTTACTTCACCGACGCGCAATTTTCGAAGTCTGTCTGTGTGTGTGTGTGTGTGTGTGTATTTCTCCACGATTACGCCCAAACGCTTCATCCTATTGAACTGAAGTTTAACATGCAGGCACCATTTGGTCATGGCAAGAGTTGAAAAGATTGTGTTTGAAATCGGTCCACCAGAGGGTGCGCCAGTTATACTTGAATCTCGAAATATATTAGAGACCCGAAATACGGTACACAGGTGCCTTGTCGGTCCGATATCACATTGTGAAATTTTGGTTGAAATATCTTATATAGAAGCGACACAAATAATATTTAACGTCCGCCGTATATTATTTTAACAGTAAGGCCCTTGAAAACGATGACGCTTGCGATGCGTGGTTCGTTCAAAGTTTGAATTCCAATGCTCACGGCGATCTGCGTTTGCAATTAGATTTTTAAATTAAATGAGATGACGCGTGTTCGAAATTCAAATTTTCATTGCTTTGCGTCGCATATATATATATATATATATATATATATATATATATATATATATATATATATATATATATATATATATATATATATATATATATATATATATATATATATATATATATATATATATATATATATATATATATATATATATATATATATATATATATATATATATATATATTTATATTTATATATATATATATATATATATATATATATATATATATATATATATATATATATATATATATATATATATATATATATATATATATATATATATATATATATATATATATATATATATATATATATATATATATATATATATATATATATATATATATATATATATATATATATATATATATATATATATATATATATATATATATGTATATATATATATATATATATATATATATATATATATATATATATATATATATATATATATATATATATATATATATATATATATATATATATATATATATATATATATATATATAGGGATTTTTGCCAACTGATCATCGAAATTATTTATAAATTGAATATTCATATTAAATAAGTCCCTGCCTACTTGCCGGAAAAGTCTTGGGGTAACACAACCGATTTTTTCAAAAGCCGTGTTGCTTTGAAGATATATCTCAGACGTCTGGTAATAGCAGGTCAAACACTATTTTCTCCATAAGCTTGGTAAAAATTTTGGAGTTTCAAAATTGGACGGTAATTATCAACTTTGTTAATTATAGAAGTCACACAAAAGGAATGGCCATTTCGTGACTCATAACCTGTTGGGAACCGCTGGTATATTAAAATGTAACCCTCGTCAACGTGTGGCGACGCGACCGGCCAAGGATCGGCCCCAAGGAGTGCTGATAATCCTGGGCATGCTTTTCGTTGATTTCCCAAAGGTGTTAGCAACCTTGGCCTCAGAGACTCTCTTTGATCTGTCCTAGTTCTGTAGGATATCTGATAAATCTACTGGTAGATGCCTATTCATAAAGCTATCTATAAACAAAAAAAACAATTTTCGGTGGAGAAACTTCGGAGGTTAAAGGGGAGAAATACTTTTTGAAGTAAGTTTTTGATGATTTGTCTTAATA
Source organism: Micropterix aruncella (assembly GCA_944548615.1). NCBI lineage: Eukaryota > Metazoa > Arthropoda > Insecta > Lepidoptera > Micropterigidae > Micropterix > Micropterix aruncella. The sequence goes on along the minus strand of OX155959.1, from coordinate 9,231,926 downwards.
GGAGTACGAGCGCCTTTACAACACAGCCATACGATTGAATTAACTCGAATATTTTCTACTGATAACATGTTCACAGTGTGAGATGGAAACGAAACCAATGAAAATCTCATGTTTTGCGTTTGTATACTTTGAGTACTTGGACATATTGCCTCTTCAATGAAATATCATCATATTTTTTTAACTTCAACATTATAATTTATAGTAACACAAAGAATAGAAATATTCTATTGTCAGAATAATGCAATGTTATTAATATTTAGGTAGTAAAACCGCACAGATCACTAGATTGTACCTTGTGCAATAAAATCTACCTGATGATTTAAATAAATGTTGTAAATGAATACATTATCTAAAAGAATACGTAACTTCTATAGTTATAACCTTAATCAAATCCAAAGCTCAGTGTGAAAAATTAAATTTGAGTCGAGATAATTACAGTTATTAAAGTAACGTGTACCTATAATTTAATTAGTCCATTGTATAGTCCATAATATGTTTGGCTGCAGTTTGTGACTATTTCTATTATTTTAATTTTTCTTTGTGACTATTTAATTTTTTTTTTAGAAACTTTACTATTAATGGTATTATAATTTTATTGTGACTTTTTATTTTTCTTACAAATATTACAAATTTTATTTATAATTTAAGTTATGACTATATAGTTTATTATTGACCGAAGGATATGTGTATTTAATTATCTATTTACTTCAATGTTTTATTTTATTATAATTATATATTTACATATTTTATTTTTATGCATATTTTTCTTTAATTCAATGTTTTTTTTCCATTTTCGCTTTTTTTTTGTTTAAACTACTTTTTTTCTTTTGATTATGTTTTCTTTTAAAACTAGTATTTGTTTAATATGTCTGCCCTAGAACAAGTGTTCATACTTAGTTGGGCGACATGGGACCGATCTTCACTATAAGCGTGACACAACTTGCTGTGGGTTTTATTTAAGTGTAGATATTAAATATAATTTGTTACGCTTGTTGCTTATTATGTACCTACATTGCTTTAAAAATAAAAAATAAAAATATAACCTAAACTATGGCTTTCTAAGAAGAGTATACCAGTATAATAGGCGTAATATTATTATAAAACAAAGATAGATCGAAAATGGCATAGTGCTATTCGCGGGAAAGCTGCATGTTTATCGCACACGTTTAAGAAAATCACGTTAAATCAAGAACTTATCGTATAGGCGTTTAGAGCGATAATATAGGCGTGTAAATTGATAATTCATTGGTTTGCTTATTATAAGTAGTATTTTTTTTTTCATTTTATTAATGTTGCCCACAGCTTCGCTTCGCGTTTCGATGGATTTGTTAATTTAAGTAAGGTGGCGTTTATTTGCCTATTTATACGCTACCTTTAGATATATAGTGCAAAACGTCCCTCCTCAGATGCACGCTACCTATCTCGTAGACATACACGTCTTGTTCCTCGCCACCCGCGCCGCCTTTCGCTGAACGCGACCTTGTTATAGCTTACTTTGAGGCCGATGTTTTTGTCGTATATTGTTTTTACATATATCAAACCGTTTCGTCAGCGCACGCCGATAAAGCAACTCACCAGCTAATTTTTCTCCGACTTGATTTGCAAATATCGTGATTTCGTATTGAAAACCAATATATATCGCAATAAAATATAGCCTATAGCACTCTTCGATAGTGGAGCTTTCCACCAGTGAATGATTACCCCCTACATACAAACTTACAAACTTACAAACATACAAACTTATAAACTTACAAACATTACTTCTTTATAATATTAGTAGAGATAAAAACGGAATTAAATAAACAATAAGCTAATACGTAATAATAATTGTAAATTGTCGACATGCTACAAAAAATATGAAAATAATATGAATAAAATCGTAAAATCTAATATGGAAAAAAACAATATGAGTAAAACTAAAAATAAGATACATAATTTAGATTTTTTTGTCAAGTGACTTCATCCAGCTATGTGCGTGGTCGGTGACAAGGTGGTCGACGTAGTTGCCGTCGAAGGAGCGTTTGGGACACTCCTGCACAATGTGCGGAATGGACTGACCGGCAGCGCCGGAGTCGCGGGGGAATCTCTATAGCCCAATTTGTGAAGCATTCCGGCAAATCTACCGTGTCCTGTGCGGAGGCAATTTAAGGTCTTACTGATATCAAAAGTTTATTATTTCGACATACAAAACATATAAAATTCTAATTGAAATTCATTCTTTCATAAACTGTATTTTTATATGACTCTGTACTACGATTGTCCATAATGCATTGCGCCGTCCTAGCTAAGACAATATTGTAACACTTGCTGCGCCCCGCGGTTTCATCCGCGTGGTGATGGAAAATTGTGATAATGAGGATAGAAAATATTTTATATTTTCGTCAATTTTTCTATGTTTTTATATTATTCTGCTATTCGGGACGGAGACAAATACAATAAAAATTATGAAAATCGGTCCATCCGTTCTCCAGTTATAAGTGTTCGAACAACTACTCGTATACCATTTTACATTATATACTTGTAACTCCAACGGTTTTTGCGGCGCACGCCAGAATAGCTCGCAGATGGCAGATTTTTTTCCTACTTACTTGACACTTATCATTATATTTTGGATAATTCACACTATATCTTTATAATTATAAATTATAGCCTATGTGTTATTCTGATGTGTAAGCTATATTAATGTAAAGTTTCATTAAAATCCATTCAGTAGTTTTTGCGTGAAAGAGTAACAACCATCCATACATACATTCTTACAAACTTTCGCGTTTATAATAGTAGTAGGATTAAAATTGTTAAAAATATTAATATATCTTCCAAGATTAGTTTCAATATTATTTTTCCATAGTTTCCTTATTATCTGTTTTTTTTAATTATTAACAGGCTTGAGTAATCTAATACTTTATACAATAAAAAAATATTATTCTCAATATTAATTTTCTGTGGTTTATATTCATTTAAGTATTTTTTAAAGTCATAGTCATAGTCCTATTTTATTAATTTCAAAAAGTACATACTGTGGAATACGTCATTTTACATTGTCTAATATTTATTACAACTTGATTACGTATACATATACATACTGTTTATATGTAAAGGCAAGGCACCATCGGATCAATTATAAAAATTAAATCTTACAGACTCAAATAACAAAAAAAAATGTAAACAAAATTTTTAAATAATCTATCAATAAGTTTATAACAATAGTCAATCAAAAATTTTAAAATAATGATTTAATAAACAGTAAGTTTTACAATAAAATCAACACTTCGGTGAAAAATACTGAACAAATTTTATAAAAGATAAATTATTTAAAAAAAACTAAGATGGCCTTGTCAAATTCATCAAAATTATAGAGAGCATGCATGGTTAAGTTTCTTTTTATGCATTTCTTAAATGCAACCTCTTGAAGTATTTTAATTTCTGCTGGCAACGAGTTGAAAAATTTAAACCCCAAATATAAAAATTATCTCTGGTATAAAGAAAGCTGCAATTTGGGAATTACTACATTATTTTTATTGCGAGTGTTATGTTCATGCATACTCGAATGCTTTTCCTCGTTTTTCGAATTTGCTTTCGCATAAATTAAGCACTGATATATAAATTCAGATTGAAAAGTTAATATTTAATCATAAAATCATTTAAAAACAGTTGATATTAAATCAGATTGAAAAGTTTATAAGTTTATCACTATAATACGTATCTCTTTTTTTATTTGTAATGACTTTGTGGGTTGACAATTGGCTACACCAGGTACATCCTAAATTCATTTCTCTCATTTCTCACAGACACGTAATCGTACGAAAAGCTCCTCGTAAATGGGGCGCGGTGCTGGAAATCGAATGCTTTATTCGGCGCAACTCACTTGCTGAGAACTTCCACAAATATAATATCTCATTTATCGGTTGAGTTTTTGTCACGAAGCGAATTTTCGTTTTTCTTAGTCGGCAGCGATTGTTTGCTGAGATTCGTGACGAGATTCGTGTTTATTCTGACTGTCAGCGGATGAAACATAAGCGTTTATTATTTCTGGTCTGTTTATTCGTTTGATTCGCGGGAGAAGGATGTTTTCATAGTGTATAATCGAAAGGATCATCTTATAATGGGTGATTGGGAGGATCACCAACAATATTTATTGCACATTAAATATGTTAAATTAGACATTTTACGTTTCTTTAATTAAATGATTCCATAGTAGATTAGTAGAGATAGAGACCACAGTGAAACATTATATTAACCGCCCTACCTTAGGGTTATTATTCAACAAGTAGACAAAAAATCGTGGTTTTTTTATTAGATTTCCTAATAGCAATACACATGTTTACAATATACCAGACATTTTTTATACAATAGACCATTTATTACCCTTTTTTGTATTTAGAATCGTAGGAACAATTTCCCGTATCACGTAGGAACAATTTCACGTATCACGTACGCTGTGCGGGTTTCGGTTTTTTTATTTTTTTATCTTGAACGTACGTGATACGGTTTGTTGCGTTCGGGCGATAAAATAGCGGACGTATCGTGAACATTTATTCGTATAGATGTACGGTTAAAGCACGATTAGACCACGTTGGAACAAATTAAATGTAGAAGTTCTAAATCGAGGCATTTGAAAAGCAAATACAGATGAGAATGCTGAGGACATCCCGCGCAATCATATTGTGTAGGATCGGCATAGATATTTCAGAGGATTTTAAGGCAGATGCAAGTTTAAAATAAAAGGAAATTAGAATATGTACTTGGTTCAAGGAAAAAATTACGGAAACATGGTACGGCTTATAGAAAAATATTGCAACTGAAGTACTTACGACATTGCAGCATTGTTTGAATTGATAGTAACATATTTATTTTAAAATTTTGAAAAATACACAGCAACCTAACGAATTTTCCAATTTTGTATTTGCTTTCTTTCATTCATTATTGCGATTGATCCGAAATACGACATTCGAGGGAGAAAAATTCTATAGATTATACCCAAGGAAAATTAAAAAAGAAAATTCCCGAAAGAAAATCCAGGAAAAGCGATATTGTGAGATCAGACGCATATTTCTTGAAATTACCTAAATTTGCGTAAAGAGCCGTCTCGGCTGTGACGACGATAATAAGTGAGATACTATAAAATCGGTAAAAACAACGGGTTTTCCGAACAGACTTTCTCTACCTGATATCGAACAAAATCTTTTTTTTTACAAGGACAAAATAACAAATGAATTAAAAATCATTTAAAAAAACATATTAAAATATGTTTTAATTTATTTTGAAACCAACCATTCGACTACTTACCTACCCCGTTACCCAAAAGGAAATGTCAATGGCGACTTTTCAACTCCAATTTACCTGCAATTAAATACCAAATTAAGGGATCACTTTTTTAATATCTTTGTACAAACCCTTTAACTATGTAAATCCGGCTGGAGGACCAACATCTCGGGGTGCCAACACAACGAGCGAACCCGTCGCCCCAGGTAGTTCTCCCAAGGAGTAAACGTGAAGACTTGGCGGACAAGGATATACCACTGTCTACCTCCACCGTCAAACCCGTAAGAGTCCTACGCTTTGCCAAGAGGCACTATGAGCATATACCGATAGCCATATACTGAGATAGCAGTAATGTATGGGAAGAACCTAGGTAAATTAGGATATTCCGACTGATACATTTTATAAATGTACAACGTATCATTACACCCTACCTGCAATACACGTTAGAGTTGTCAACTGCTACGGGCGAACCCGCCACACCAGGAAGTTATAACGATATTAATCATTCTTTTTTCCATGGAGTGAACGAGACTTACGGAAAATCCAGTCCACCGTCTAACTACACTAACAAGCCTGTGAGATTGCAACGCCTTACAGGTACTGGGAAGTGAAACCAGCGGGTCGACTTTACGCCCTCGTTTTCAGAAGTCGTTTTCACGCCCTCTACCTGATGTTAGCGGTAATTCAGTTCGAATTTATTGCGAACCGTGTGACGCCCTTTGCCCGTCAAGCTCACACGGGATCGGGTGGCCAACGGGTCGTTTAAAGCAGCTGACATCAGGTCAACAACTACCCCCATTGCTTCTGAAACGTATCAGACCATGTCCAGACCCCCGGATACCGCATAAGCGTGTTTAGAGCGAGATCTGAAGTGCGCCGCCATACTGTTATACCACGAACGCCGCCATATTGAAACTATGAATTGGTTTCAATTGGTTGGAAACTACGAATAAGGTTTTGGAACTAGCATTGCCACTAAACTATGCGTTTCATAGTAAAATCCTAGCTGCCAAATCATAGTACCAAATTGATTAATCTAATACGGTATGTAATCAATTCGTAAAGAATTGGTCCATGTCAAAGTAATTGGTCAGATAATTGTAATTGGTAATTTCAAAGTAATTGGTCAGATAATTGTAATTAGTAATTGTAATTGGTAAGATAGTAAAGAATTGGTCCATGTCAAACGAAAATATAGAGATTGACAACGATGAATGCCTCTCAATCGCGCCTTACAACTCAACAACATCGACACTTGATCAATTGCCGAAATCTTAACAAATTAGCCATTTAATTTTCTTCCTATTCCACGTCAAAATAGCTCTAAGTAAATAAGTGGTCTTTCAGATACGAAAATTTTATATTATGTTATGTGTTACAGAGCGGTAATGAGTAGTATATTTAGTATATGTTTAAGTAGAGACTGTTCCCGAAGCTGCATCTATACTCACGATGTTGCCTGCTTTAACTTTAAACAAATACTTTAAACATTCTCCAAACAAGGACTCCTAAAACAAAGCCAAGGAAATGAACCTCATTTGGCTTCAATTTTAACCGAAAATAATTTCATCTGGGCAGCGTAACGCAATAAGCCAGGGTAAAAACTCCATTTTACCAATTTGGTCGACAGGAAGTAACTTCCTATTGAGCACATTTGTTAAGAAAGGTTGGGAAAATATTTTGGGGAAAGGCAATATACAAAGTCCGTCCGGAGCGGTCTCAGCTGCGAATCAATCAGGTTACAAAGACATGCCAATCGGGGAAGAAAAAGGGGAACGAAAATGAGCGAAGCCAATAAATAAACGTTTAACAGAAGGGGCCATAAATTGAAATATTCACTTATTACCCGCGGCGAAAAATTTACTTACCTTTGCCCCACTTTTTTGTGCACATGCGAAAAGTAGCACGATACCTTAGATTTTTTAAAACCCCCTATAAACCCTAGATGTTGTTAAGGTCGACAATAACTATATAAGTCTTTGTAATAGCCAAGAAATAAGCTTTATTTCGATATGAATGAGGTTAGACTTACCCTAAAAGATTTTCACAGGCAATGTTGTAAACAAAAAACACACTCAACAAGTCATTTTAATGACATTTTTTTGAAAAGTGTCAATATTTCGTGGTATTATTACCGTCAGTATTTAAATTACATGTATACCGGGCATTTGGTTCGGCCATGTTTGCCGAATGAACGATAATCGCTTGCCACGTAAACTTCTTTGGCAAGACCGTCCGACAGAATGGTGAATTTATTTTTTTTTTATTTATTTATTTATTTATTTATTTGCAGCTGTTATAGAAAACATATACAAAAAAAAACAAGAACACACAGATTAAAAATTAAAACTATAAATAGACAAAGACTATGAAATAAAGCTACAAACGCTGCAAATTAGGGGTATCCTCAGGATATCTCTTATCCTGGTTTTCAGGACACACCTATTAATTATTGATACATAGGTATATGATTTTTAAAATAAAATAACCAAATCAAATAAATCTTAAAACAAAAAATCCAAATAATCATAATCAAATAAATACACAAATCGAAATAATCAAAATCAAGATATTTAACATCAAATGATATTAAAAGAAAATAACGTAATTACATAAATTTAATAATCTACATATAATAAATCAAAAATAATCAAAATCAAAATATTTAACATTAAATAATCAGGTTACAAATTAATAAATAAACGAAGACAATAGTAATAATCCAATTAGCAATAGTTATTTTAAAATAAAATCAAATTATGACATCTAAATATCTTCCGTTAATAATAAACTTTTAAAGTGGTCCTTAAATACTGCAATTGATTTCGATCGCAAAGCCATTCCCAACCGATTCCATACAACCGCAGAATAATACGAAAAGCTGCACTGGAAATGTGTAGTTTTGTGCTTGGGTATTATAGCAAGTTGTTCACGTGCCCGTGTTGAATTTACCGTTTGGCACCGAAGGAAACCTGTCTAAAAAATATCGATGACGACTTAAAGAATCGACGATTAACGGCTATCGAATAGCTCGAGAAGTCGCCAAAAATCGTCAAGAATGCAAACGAATCGTGAATGGACGACCCCCTCCCCAATCGTCGGCTACGGAATGAAGAAGAATATACCGAGTATTCGCTGTGAAGTACTTCGTTTGGTCGCCATTTCTGTAAACATGAATTTTGACCGTTCATATTTGGCAGTCGTGTAGAGATAGCAAGCTTATTATGGAAAAATATTCGTTTACCTTACTTGCCGTAATCGTAATGTAATCATAATCAAACATCAGTAATTGTAACGATTACAAAATAACGAAAAATTAAAAAAAAAAAGAAATCGTGATGTCGATTGGTCTCTACGGTCGCGGGATTCAACAACCTTGGACTACGTTTTATGGAGATATCTAAAGAGCAAGGTTTATGGCAACAGACCAGAAACATTGGGTAACTTAAAAAAAGATTCATGACGAAATTAATGAATATCCCTTATCCGTGTGAAAATGTGATGTAAAATGGTTAAAAAGAGCCCGCATTCGTGAGGCTAATAGAGGCGGATATTTAGCTGACAATATGGCACGGTATTCCCAAGACAGCGAGACATGTGTGAATACGCAGCACAGCTGCGAACTGACATCATTTTGGAGTCGTGTCTGCGTAAAAAGTCGAAATTCGCAGGAGATGACATCAATATGATGTCTAAAACAGACGTAGTCGTACACGTCTGCCTCGGGAATAAGGCTCATGACTCATACCATTGATTTTATAGTGTAATAGATAACGCCATTCCATACTGCAAAGTGGAAGTCGCAATTTAATACAAAAAACGGCAGGTAGATGGCCATCGTAGTTTTCAAACTCGATTTAATGCGCTTCCATCTTCATTAAACTAATATTTGGCCGATAGATGGCGTTCAAACATATTATCGGACGCGTCCGTAAGCCGCGGCTTACGAACGTGTGCCTAGTCGTCCGCGACTGACGTCCTATAATGTGCAGCAGGGCGATTTTATATCTCCATCGCTAAAAACTCGAAACGAACTCAAACGTTACGGTTCGAAAACGATTTTAGCGAAACGAAACATAACATATCGTATCGGCCGATTTTGTAAAAAAGACACTTCGTTTCGCTAATTTTACGAGATAAAATTGGCAACATCGCATTGGTTTTCATTTGTTAAACGTCAAACTGTGGTCAAACTGTCAACTGCGCGGTGCGATGTGTTGAAACTCAAAAAGGAACGCAATTTCGCCATCGATATACGATTCCTTCGCCTATTATTTCGCCATTCCCACACGTTATCGCGAATCCCGTTATTTTGCTGTCGACATCATAATGCAACAATGCGATGTATACTATTTCGGGATTCAGTTTCGGTTCGGATAGTGACGTATTTCGATGTGAAAACGAAGTTATAAAATCGGCCGCCAGTTATAGTTCGCTAAATCAGCGCGATAGCGAAACCAATTGAGAACGCTAAAGTTACAAAATCGCCCTGCAGGCTCCATAGAAATTCATTACACAGATCGCGTGCATAAGCCACAGGCATAAGCCGCGGCTACGGACGCGTCCAATAATGTGTTTGCCCCTAAGCGTATGCCGTCAGAGATTAATATTAAAATAGAGCGCGAGCGCGCGAGTGTGAACAGTAGACACGGGTGTGAACAATGCAGCGACCGCCCGGCTAAGGCCCGCAGTCGTTCGCGAGCGCTTGTGAAGTGATATAGTTGGGAATTTGTAGAGCATTTTTATTGTTTTTAAGAAGAAAGATGGTTAAATGTGCAATCGATCATTGTAAAAATGATACTAGAAAAAACACAAATCTAGTGTCACATATCATCGATAAGCAATTTTGAATTACTTTTCAGCCAAATAAAAGTTATCCATTACGGGGGTGAAGCGAGGAGCGCGACGTAAGCGGATGAGGAACACACTGCCCCACCCTTCGTCTTGCTCGACCGCAAGTAGGGAGGGTGTTCACTAATCGAGAATCGAGATATTTTAAAAGCGAAATCGATAATCGATAATATTTTTTTATAAAAATTGACAAATCACTTTTTTTAATTATAGGTAGTAATGGTAAAAAAATCTTATGTTAATATAAGTATAGAGTATATATGGAATATGATAAATAATGCATAATAAGGCCAATAAGGGATTCCTTTTTGGACCACTCACATAGGTTTATCCAATTGCTTCAGATGGAGCGTAGATGTTTTTAGGGCGTACCTTTATATGCTGATATTATGCATGTATGAGTGTCTGAACGTAGAGAACGAACGTCTTGACGGGTTTTGACGTAAGTGTGAGGTGTCGTTGGATTCGACGTGATACGGTGGTGCGAATACGTTATATTAAAAACCGACATAAAAATAATTTAAATTTAAATTTAAATAATATTATTATTATTAACTTAGAAACTTACCTTACTTTTAGGTTTCCAAAAGACAAAACAAATATGATGAAGTAGATTGATGCTGTAAAGAAGACCGATTGGGAACCAAACTTTTGGAGTAGAATCTGTTCAGTACATTTTCCGGATTCAAGCATGTATGAAACCAAAGATTAACAAACGACCCTGTACCTTCGCTTTTTCTACAACAATCTCCATTTTCCGGTCAACAGTCGGAGGTTGCAGGGCTTTCCAATTCAGGACTGGTACACGACACTCCAAGGAAACGAAAGTTAAAAACAGAAATTATCCGTTTAGAAGACATTGCAAAACGCCGACGTATGCGGTGCAAGGCACTACACGCTGCTAATCGGCGTTTGAAAAAGAAAGTTGACAATTTATCTAAGGTATTAAAAGAACTAAAGCAAAAAAGACTGATCAACCAAGAACAAGTGGATATTCTGGAAGTGTGCCGGCTTTCTACAGCAGCTCTTTTGAAAAGGATGACTCATAAAGGGAGAGAATATCCACCTGAACTGCGTACATTTGCGCTAACCCTCCATTTCTATTCTCCAAAGGCCTACTCTTACGTACGTAGTACCTTTAAAACATGTCTACCACATACAAGCACCATAAGAAAATGGTACCAATGCATATACGCCACGCCAGGTTTCACTGCAGAAGCTTTTAAAGCACTTGATCAAAAGGTCAAGTCTTCTGACAAGAAAATTCTATGCAATTTGGTAATAGACGAGATGTCGATTCGACAATTAAAGGAATTTGACGGTAATGCAGTCCAAGGATATGTAGATTTTGGTGCTGGGTTTGATGTTACCGGAGTTTCAATGCACCATGCAAACAAGCTCTGGTGTTCCTTTTAGTTGCCATTAACGAGCAGTGGAAAATTCCAGTAGGATATTTTCTGGTAATCGGCGTAACAGGTGAGCAAAGAGCCAATCTAGTAAGGATATGTCTTTCTAATTGCCACGATGTAGGCGTGGTAGTTGTATCTATGACATTTGATGGTTGCCCAGCAAATATAGCCATGGCTCAAGAACTTGGCTGTTCGTTTAACTACCAACGTCAACTAAAAACCTATTTCGAACATCCTGCAACAAAAGAACCAGTTTTTGTATTTTTTGACCCATATCACATGGTGAAACTGGTCAGAAATACATTACAAAGTAAAAAGGTTCTTAGAGATAATAACGGCGGCCTAATCAAATGGCAATATTTTGAAGAATTAAACACGCTCCAACTAAATGAAAATTTTCACTAGGGAAATAAATTATCGACACAACACATCAACTTTCAAAATCAAATAATGAAAGTAAAGCTAGCAGTACAGCTGTTAAGTGCCAGTGTTGCGAACGCTATTGAATTTTGCGACAAAAAATTACGTATAGGTACTTAATTTTGCTCACTCACAACCAACAGTGAATTTCATCAACACAATGAACAATCTGACATATAAGCAATAATATGTACATATAAGCTTTTTGTTAGAGTTATTTTTTGGTGCAGTTAGATCACTGGGGGGCTTTAATAATAATCCTTCCGCAAAACAGTTTAGGGGAGCATATACAAAATTACTCGTCCACGCCGAATTTAAGCCGCTGAAGGAAACTGAATTCCGTTAGAGAATATACCTACCTATTCTAAACTTTACACAAAAATCCCAGTATGTTGATACGATTAATAATTCTCTTGCAATTAATAATTCTCTATATATATATATATATATATATATATATATATATATATATATATATATATATATATATATATATATATATATATATATATATATATATATATATATATATATATATATATATACATAAACCCTGAAATAGGTCCATGTAAACCATTTTTAGGGATTTATTAAAAAGGACGTTGCGTAATTCTCTAAATACGAAAACCAGGTACCTTGTGAATGATTAATAACAGTAAAATGAGCCAATTTTCTTTATTTTCTATGTTATTATGACTCTTTGAGGAGAACATGACGGTATCCATAGCCTTGGACGCTTACACTTATTTTAGTGATGTGCATTTATATTATTAAACGCAAGAATTATATTTAAATGAAATGGATCTAAAAAAATACAAATTTAAAAAACAATAACGTGGTTATTCACATTAATCCACCAATCAATGAGAGCGTCAAAGTCCGGATAGGAAACTCCTCTTAAAACAAACCGGAGATACCGTAAGCAAAATTAAATATGATATCGTAATGAAATATTATACTTATCTTTAAATAACACAACAAAATATCTTAAATTTAATAATATGTACAATATATGGATAAACAGTGACGATTTACGACAATGAAAAATACTCCCAGTCAGACCTTAGTTCGGACATGAACTCCGCTCATTTTCGTGTAGTATGTAGGGAGGTACATGAAAAAAAAAATAAATAAATGAGTAGTGCGTGATTTTTTTTCCTATAAACAAATTATGTTATTTACTACATGAAAATAGTCTATTTTGCATCGAATGCTTTGTTAACATATAATGAAAATAAGTGCTTTATAGTTAAATTAATAAGACATTGTTTTATTAACCCCTAGAGCCCCGATTGGCTGATATCGGCCAAGACACGATTCAGCGTGACGGCCCCGTTTTAATTTATTTTATTTTATTATGTTTCATTATGTTAATATGTTTTATTTTAATTATGGATACAGTGGTTTGGCAGTAATTAATGTTTCGGTGAAACAGTGTCATAATTCATTTTTTTTACTAATTTTTACTAAAATTTTTTGGGACATCAACTTGTTAATCGGCTGAGGGACCGAGGCCTGAAGGGTTAAATTAATTATGTGATTTGATCGCAAACTGAACGAACATGTGGATTAGTAAACAAGAAAACATAAATATATTTGCCTATAAAGTATTTAATTATTTATTTTACTTTTTTGGCAAGCTTTAACTTCGGAAAATAGGTAAAGGTACAGCGTGTTTTTAGCACACGGGAATATTTTGGGACAACTGTACATCAAATAAAAAAAATGGTGTAGTTATTATTAATATTGGATGCTGATGTAGAGATTTACTAATATTAGCTGCTACTGTAGAGATATTATTAATATCAATCTAAAAAAAATATCCACAATTTAATTAAATTTAAGCTTTAGTTGCAGAGGAACAGCGATTTTATGTTCAAATTTTAAGTATTAAGATTTTTACTCAGTAACAAAGGCCTACAATAAAAAAGTTGTTTATGATTTTCAAGTTAGTTCTTTTATGTAGCATAAAATGTCCTTTTTTGTAATTATAATTATATGTTATATTTATTAAATATTATTTATGTTGAACTATTTTAATTTTTTTTTTGTTAGTGTTTTTTTCAGAATTCCATTTACAATTTTTGAATATTTTACAAATAACTAAAGTCTGAATCACAAATTGAATGTGCTCTTTGCATGATTCTTCGAAAGTTAATAGATTTTCGTCAATATTTGTATTAATAAGATCTGTTAATTGCTTTCTTATTTTTTTACCATGGTAAATTTTGTAATAGTTTTTTTCGAATATATTTAAGCATCTAGTAGTAAATTGAATAAAATGTGCAGAAGGGCAAATTAAGAAAAGCGTTTTATTTAAATTTATTCCTCCATAATTTTTACTTAATATCAGTAACTGCCTGTTGTCTGTTAAGTGGTTTTCAGTGATTAATACTTTATGGCAGCTTTCACAGTGAAATTTTTCTAAACACCTTTTCGCTAAATATCCTGAAAAATATGTGATTGAGCAATCTTCTAAAGTTGTTACTGAGCTGGAAGCTATCGATTCAATGTTTTTAATGATTTTAGTGCTTTGGGTATGAGTGTTTGAACTATTGGGTTTTTGATTAGCTAGATGAGGTTGATTTTCTATGTCTGGCTCGTCCACCGTTTGTTCCATGTCAATTACTACGTCAAGATCCGGTTCACAGTTAGCTGATTTTGGTTGTCTCATCAATGAGTTTATGCTGTGACTTCTAAAGATTTGCCTGAAGAGACGAGCTGTCGGGTTCTGATTATATCCACCCTTTTGACGAAATACAGAAAATAAATTTTCTAGCACATCTTGGTTCAAACGATTAGTTAGTAGAAATAAAGCACCTAATTCTTTTTCACTATTAAAAAACTGCAATATTCCTTCTATCGTTTGCAAAAGTCCAATAAAAAAAATGGTGTAGTTATTATTAATATTGGATGCTGATGTAGAGATTTACTAATATTAGCTGCTACTGTAGAGATATTATTAATATCAATCTAAAAAAAATATCCACAATTTAATTAAATTTAAGCTTTAGTTGCAGAGGAACAGCGATTTTATGTTCAAATTTTAAGTATTAAGATTTTTACTCAGTAACAAAGGCCTACAATAAAAAAGTTGTTTATGATTTTCAAGTTAGTTCTTTTATGTAGCATAAAATGTCCTTTTTTGTAATTATAATTATATGTTATATTTATTAAATATTATTTATGTTGAACTATTTTAATTTTTTTTTTGTTAGTGTTTTTTTCAGAATTCCATTTACAATTTTTGAATATTTTACAAATAACTAAAGTCTGAATCACAAATTGAATGTGCTCTTTGCATGATTCTTCGAAAGTTAATAGATTTTCGTCAATATTTGTATTAATAAGATCTGTTAATTGCTTTCTTATTTTTTTACCATGGTAAATTTTGTAATAGTTTTTTTCGAATATATTTAAGCATCTAGTAGTAAATTGAATAAAATGTGCAGAAGGGCAAATTAAGAAAAGCGTTTTATTTAAATTTATTCCTCCATAATTTTTACTTAATATCAGTAACTGCCTGTTGTCTGTTAAGTGGTTTTCAGTGATTAATACTTTATGGCAGCTTTCACAGTGAAATTTTTCTAAACACCTTTTCGCTAAATATCCTGAAAAATATGTGATTGAGCAATCTTCTAAAGTTGTTACTGAGCTGGAAGCTATCGATTCAATGTTTTTAATGATTTTAGTGCTTTGGGTATGAGTGTTTGAACTATTGGGTTTTTGATTAGCTAGATGAGGTTGATTTTCTATGTCTGGCTCGTCCACCGTTTGTTCCATGTCAATTACTACGTCAAGATCCGGTTCACAGTTAGCTGATTTTGGTTGTCTCATCAATGAGTTTATGCTGTGACTTCTAAAGATTTGCCTGAAGAGACGAGCTGTCGGGTTCTGATTATATCCACCCTTTTGACGAAATACAGAAAATAAATTTTCTAGCACATCTTGGTTCAAACGATTAGTTAGTAGAAATAAAGCACCTAATTCTTTTTCACTATTAAAAAACTGCAATATTCCTTCTATCGTTTGCAAAAGTCCAATAAAAAAAATGGTGTAGTTATTATTAATATTGGATGCTGATGTAGAGATTTACTAATATTAGCTGCTACTGTAGAGATATTATTAATATCAATCTAAAAAAAATATCCACAATTTAATTAAATTTAAGCTTTAGTTGCAGAGGAACAGCGATTTTATGTTCAAATTTTAAGTATTAAGATTTTTACTCAGTAACAAAGGCCTACAATAAAAAAGTTGTTTATGATTTTCAAGTTAGTTCTTTTATGTAGCATAAAATGTCCTTTTTTGTAATTATAATTATATGTTATATTTATTAAATATTATTTATGTTGAACTATTTTAATTTTTTTTTTGTTAGTGTTTTTTTCAGAATTCCATTTACAATTTTTGAATATTTTACAAATAACTAAAGTCTGAATCACAAATTGAATGTGCTCTTTGCATGATTCTTCGAAAGTTAATAGATTTTCGTCAATATTTGTATTAATAAGATCTGTTAATTGCTTTCTTATTTTTTTACCATGGTAAATTTTGTAATAGTTTTTTTCGAATATATTTAAGCATCTAGTAGTAAATTGAATAAAATGTGCAGAAGGGCAAATTAAGAAAAGCGTTTTATTTAAATTTATTCCTCCATAATTTTTACTTAATATCAGTAACTGCCTGTTGTCTGTTAAGTGGTTTTCAGTGATTAATACTTTATGGCAGCTTTCACAGTGAAATTTTTCTAAACACCTTTTCGCTAAATATCCTGAAAAATATGTGATTGAGCAATCTTCTAAAGTTGTTACTGAGCTGGAAGCTATCGATTCAATGTTTTTAATGATTTTAGTGCTTTGGGTATGAGTGTTTGAACTATTGGGTTTTTGATTAGCTAGATGAGGTTGATTTTCTATGTCTGGCTCGTCCACCGTTTGTTCCATGTCAATTACTACGTCAAGATCCGGTTCACAGTTAGCTGATTTTGGTTGTCTCATCAATGAGTTTATGCTGTGACTTCTAAAGATTTGCCTGAAGAGACGAGCTGTCGGGTTCTGATTATATCCACCCTTTTGACGAAATACAGAAAATAAATTTTCTAGCACATCTTGGTTCAAACGATTAGTTAGTAGAAATAAAGCACCTAATTCTTTTTCACTATTAAAAAACTGCAATATTCCTTCTATCGTTTGCAAAAGTCCATTAAAACAAGGAGGCCTGACATTTTGAGATTTATAATTTACCGCTGAAAGATTAGTAATTATTTCCTTAGACTTAGTTAATGTTTGAAGAACCACACTATTTTTTTCTGATAAACCACAAGCATATGGGTTTGTTGAAACTAATGTTTTACTATTTAGGCCATCAAATAAGTTATTCATTAATTCTAAAAAATCTGCGGTACTTATTGCTGAAGCTGTTTGAATTTGCTTTGTCTCTATACAAGTTTTAATTGTGGCAGCTACAGAATGACTAAATATTTGTGCGGCTAATTTCACACTCATTTTTTGAAAAGAATTTGGATATATATGACGGTCTGTTAATTTGGGCATGGCTCTACACATTTTACTATTTTTATCTATTTCGTATACTTTTTTTACGTCAGAAAAGGATATTATTTTCCCGTCAAGAATGAAGTCCTTCGTTAGCAAATTATTTCTAAAACTTTTAAGAAGATGTGGAACGTCATAGATTGCAAAAAACTTAACGTTGTCATGATGAAAATACGGATTTTCACAAGAGACATTCAATGCTTTCATCGCGGACTGGTTACTGGTGCCCTGATCACAAACTATAATTTTTGGTTTTAATCCTGTTTCTAAAAGTCTGGATAAAGTTTGTTTAATTAAATCTACAAGATTCCTGGACGTAACTCCTGTACTAGAGAGAAAATAAGCTATTGCTATTTTCCAGCAAGAATAAATACCCCTAGCCATAAAAACTAAAGCATACTTAGCTGTTTTATTTGACCTACCCATGTCACCTAGATCCTGAAAGCCCTCTATTAAATCATATTTTTTGGAATATTCCATTCGTTCCATTATTGCCATTTCGTCGAAGCAAACTATGCAGGTTTTCTCTTTTTCAGATTTAGAGCTAAATTTTTTCTTTATTTGATTTAAATATGCATTATTAAAACCTGGTAGAAATGACGAATTGCCAATCCATCGCCTAATCGTAGATAGTGCGGGTAATATTATTTTATTATTTCTTAAAAAGTTATAAGTCGCTGGAGATTTGTAAAATAAAGCGAGGGAAAAATTTTTTTCGTTAACCGACCAGGGCCGAATGTTGCTTTTTAACTGCATTTTAACTAAAGTCTTAGATTGGACTGAGGAGAACGGGAATGAATCGAATACACTGCTGGCAGCGCAGCGGTTCCTTAGCAGTTTTACTTTTCTTTTCAATTTGGAAATTAGAGCATATTTCGATTTTAACCTTGTCTTTAATTTAATATTCTGAATTTTGTATTTGCTTTCTGTTATTGGTTTATTTTTAACAGGGGATGTTGGTACTATTATTATTTCATCTAAATTACTTTTGGTGGAAAATGACGAGCAAGACGATCGGGATCCTAATAACTTAGTCTTATTAGTATAAACTCTGTTGGGCTTTAGCACTATCAGCGGAGGAGATAAGGTACCTTTTCTCGAATCGGACCATGGAGGAAACAATGAAATCACTGCGTCTTCGTTGCATACATTTGCCGAACTCACTAATTCTGCATTACCTGTAAAGAGAAAAATCAATGTGTACGCACTACATAGATTTGCGGAAAGTTAAATACGTTTTTATCTATATATTTTTACATTTGTAACGCTGAAAACACATTTCATCTACCTACATTTTTACTACCACTTATTTTTAAAAACTAAACGTTCTAAAGTATAATCGATAGATAATCTGTAAATGTCAACCCTACGTATTAACCGCGAACAGCTGACCTCCAGGCGAGCTGACAAGGCTAGCCAATGCTGTCGTTATAAATTATTTTGTCTATGTCATGTACAAACCTGTATATTGGGAGGACGACTTATAATCACGAGGTACAGCAGTTGCATTTAATAGCATTCTTCCCCCATAGCCCGATCGAAACGACGTACTATCGAAATGGTTTTGACAAATGTATCTATTAAAAAGCAGATCTCGTTCGATCTTATAGAGAGAAGCGTTTCCTAAAAAAGACAAAACGAAAAATCAACACAATATGAGATTTTATCGAGGTTTTAATACTTGACTGGCGTATTACTTTGTAATTTAGTAGGTATATTATTTAAAAATATGCTATGACTGTAGAATAGGAACCTCTCCTAGATTGTCGATTTTTTAACGTCACCCGACTATATTTACCACGCTGATTCCTATTGCTATATTGCTAGGAAATATTGCTAATTTCAAATGTCCGACACTATTTTCTTTCAAATTTAGCATTGAAATAATGTGTAGTGTGTAGTTTTTTTTATAGAAAGTTTCCTATACTGCAGTCATTCCATAAATATAATAGGTACATACCACAATTTCGCATCCAAAGTTCAAGCCTCTCTTTGTCTTTTATGGGAAATCTAAACATTTTAATGTTTTTATTAGACCTCCCCGACATCCTACACGAAATATATGAGCAAGTATTAGGCATTTCACGATCGAACTTCAAAACTAGGCCAGAATAAATATATATAATCCAGGACTTCGCACCACTAGCACCGATTGTGATCTGTGAGCAGTGAGCACCACTGCTTGCGGTATCTCAACCCGTAAACATAAATTTGGCAACGCTGCGTTCCACGTTGTAAATAAGAATATCTATCGATAGGTAAAATATAGCTAATATACAATATTACCGATATTTTGCGCACCGCTAGATAGCGCATCGTCCTCAACACTTTTTATACAATTTTTCTAAAAATAAATTTGGCTAAGAAAAAGGTTTTTAGTGATCAGATCAGAGAATCTATTACACTGTATAAGAACGCTATTAAGTATGTTTTAAGTGTCGTTAATTTACATAACCAGTTAATTATTTTTAGTTTTGTTAGTTTACTTTTAGTTTATTTATTTAAAAACAGGTCCACGATTCGCTAGGTCAAAAAAACAGTAATTAAAGCTAATTCCCCACTGAGCTACCGCGCGTATAACAATACTAACACGAGAGAGACTAGCGCAATGACGGGACCCATAGTTACCTTGTGAATGAATAATAACAGTAAAAAGAGCCAAGTTTCTTTATTTCCTATGTTATTCATTTATTTATTTTAAACAACATGATTTATAGACGAATGGCTATGATATTCGGTATATAGTACAATAAAACGTGCAGGAAAAACAAGTTAAACCAAGAGCCGTTGGCTCATCGCATACCTAACTGAGCAAGAGCGCCCGTATCTAGGGATGCTGATATTTAACTTAGCATATTGCGAGCTGACAGGTTTGACGTTCGGTTATATAGTTATTATTGGAATATAGTATGGTTATGTAGTTATTATTATGACTCTTTGAGGCGAACATGACGGTATCCATAGCCTTGGACACTTATTTTAGCGATGTGCATTTTCATTATTAAACGCATGAATTATGAAAGAAACGCAAAAAATGAAAGTAAAGATAGCTGCCCAGTTGGTGTTAGATGACCAACAAAAGATAACAGCCAGTCGGTGTTAGATGCTCTAATGTTTTGATGAAAAACATTTATAAAGGTATCTGGTCTGTGAAGACTGTTTATCAACGGTAACCCATATATGCCCAGCGATTCGAAAACGAAACAAGAAGTAGTACTTTCGTAAAAGCATCGGAAATCCTTTGGGCGCTCAGTAAAATCCAAAAAACTGCTAGCTCTCTCAAGAGTACGGAACTGTCTCCCTTTTGATTGAACTTCTTTGAGTTCTCTTTGAACTCCCTTTTGATTGAATTGACACTTTTGATTGAAACAGTAAGCAGTGCCAGTTGTGTCATGTTCGCATCGTGCAAAAATCACGTCTCCCGAAAAAAAGAAAGTATTTATTCAGTTGAGTAAATCTTTGTACAAGTATCATACTTTTGTAGTAAATTTGGGTAAGTTTTGTAGTAAATTATTGACTTATTCGTGTTTTTATAATTAGTCGATTGTAGATAGAATTAGTCGATTGTAGATAGAATTAGTAGATTGCACGTGAAATTAATAATAAACATTAAATAAATTCATTATAACATCTTGGTTTGAATTACCTATAGGTAACGAACGTAGGATATTTGCCCATTGTTTCGTTTTCGAACACCTCAAAATATCTAGTTAACAAAAAATAATATATACCTAAAGTAGTTAATACTGTTATAGGGACTTTTCAATATAAGCATATCTGAAAATAATCAAAATCAACATCCCAAAATAGTTCCGGGCATATATGGGTTAAAAAGCCCCAAGAAAAAATCATTGACATCGACTAAAGACAAAGGAGGCCTAATTTACCCGAGTGATGATGTATATTTCATAAGTATGTGAAAAAAATTGCGTAAATTTTTAGTATATATTCACCATAGTAAAATTAAAAACCAAGATGTGCATACAATGATAAGGGACGTGATATTGTATGATATGCACTCATCGAATAACCAAATTATTTTTGCTGTTTAAATGAACATCAACTCGAATTCAGTTTTTTTGAAGATCATACATATCTTCTAATAAAATCGATCTGCGAAAATTATCTCAAGCTAAGAATCCATTTTAAAATGAAGAACGCTGTAGTAGAAAAGAGCGTCAGAAATTTTTATAATAAATTAGTGCTATTTAAAGGTCATTAGCGCACCCAAACTAGTATAGTAATAAATAATATTACGAGAATCTTACATTGTTTAATTGTGACAAAAAGAGATTTTTTAAAATAAAAAAACATGTTTTTTAATATATTTTTTTATTATTAATTAATATTTATTACTTTTATTTTGAATCTAATTTAATCAAGAATGATGTCGATAGTATTTGTAACTAGCGTTAACGAGAATCTGACATAGTTTAGTTGTGATAAAAATAAAGTTTTATTTTAAATAAAAGACTTATTTTTACATTATTAAGTTTTTACTACACCTTATATTGATAATACTTTTATTTTTAATCTAATTTAATCAAGAATCATACCGATAGTATTTGTAAATGCATTTAATATTACGAGAATCTGTCATTCTTTAGTTGTGACAAAAATAGGTTTTTTTTAAATAAAAAACCTATTTTTTAAGCATTTTTTTTTAATTCAGCTTTATTTATACTTTTATTCTAATTTATTCAAGAATCTTATCGATAGTATTTATTGTAAGCGCTTCCCTAGTCACGCACATTAAACAGCTTTAGAAACTCACACTAACAAAAAACGGAGTCTTTAGCAAATGCGCCGTTTCTGCAGCTGCAGTGAACGATTTGGCAACGATGCATTTGATAGCGCGTTTACACTCTCGCGCGAGGCGCCAGGCGAGACGCAAAACCACATCAGTAAACAAATGGAACAGAGGCAAAGCTTCTAACGAGCGTACAAAATGTTTACCAACTTGCTAGAAGCTTCGCCTCTGTTCCGTTTGTTTACGACATGGTTTTGCGTCTCGCCTCGCGCCTCGCGCGAGAGTGTAACCGCCCCATCACAAACCACAGAACCATTGATTTTATATGACAGAACTGAACGCGATCGTCGCCAGCTGGCGTTATTTACAGTAAATAAGAAAGTTTACACGTAACTGTTTATTTATTAATTTATTTATTTATTTAAACCCATAAAAAAAACAATTACATAACAAAAACATTGTCTTAGCCTAATAATTAATAATTTAACATTTCCTTTTGTTGTCATTTTAGTAATGCAAATATAAAATTTTATTAAGGAAATCTTAGGAACTATGTACAATAATATTTTTATCATAAAATCAATAACATCGAACAATAACGAGAGCTGTTCTATGGTAAAAATTTAATTTGGTAGTTTTTTTTAAGGTAACATTAAGAGTTAATTTAAATAAATTTATATAACAAAAACATATTACTATTTTAAGTAGGTTTTTACATTGTTACTTTCATTTTATATCATTGGTTAAAAAACGGTGACTTGTGTAAAATTTATAGTCATCAATTACTTAAAAATTTCAAATACAGTCGACAGTGTAAATTAACAGTAGTAAAAAATGTCAGATAAAATATTATAAAATGTATAAATAAAACAGTATTTTAATTACATAAAATTGTAAATTAAATGAATTGTAATATCAGCAGTATTATTGCTTACAACATATATGACAATATAATATAATACGATAATACATACCTACACCCACAGAAGTGCCTTAGTAATAATTTATAATAGAAAATTAAACTTACATATTAGACTACTAGACTTTTAGAATATACACATAACTTTTAGAATATACATTTCTTGAGAACGAACAACCTCTTCGGAAGTAAAATGATTACTGCATACAAACGAACCAGAGCTCGGCGTCCAATTAGAACGTGGAATAGCCCTAGTCCATCGCTTACGAAGATTATCTTCCTTCGGGAAAGAAAATGTTGAAACGGGAAGTTCTCCAGTTTTCAACGCAGAGTTATAATTTGATTTGTATCCGAGAACACAGCATCGCCTCGGCATCTAAAAAATATAAGCTAGTATTAGCGGTGATATTACACCCTAGCTGGTTCGAATTCGTTTGATATGTTCGACTACATAATGAAATTGTTTCCAGTCAGTCGATAGTAGCATCGATGATGATCATCGTCATTGAGTATCGCTCGCTTGATCAAAAGCTGCATACAGATACAGACTCATCTCTCCACGCTCTACCTTCATTAAATTATTGTTATCTATACTAGTCTATACTAATATTATAAAGAGGTAATGTTTGTGAAGTTGTAGGAAGTAATCTCTGGATCTACTGAACCGATTTTGAAAATTCTTTTACCAATAGAAAGCCACGTTATTTGTGAGTGTCGACAGAAATCCACCGTCGAATCTCGCTCGATTCGAAAGCGATCATTTCTCTCATTTAATATGACAACACAGTATACTGTGACGCGACTTGACTTGTTCTCGTCTCGTATGATCCGTGATACGCTTTATAAAAAGTTTTCAGTTTCTATTCTCGGGACGCGGTTTTTTGCCGGGGCCGGCAACGAAAGTTAGGATTGTGCCTATCGGGGACTCAAACTTCGCCGGTCGATTGATCCCTCTGAGGCAGACCCTGAAAAATTTCCTTAACTTTTGGGGACGAGAACACGAAGTTTAGCCTTCGCTATTGTGTCAGACATGCCGATAAAATCCGATGTTGTGATGTTACGCATGTTAGATCGCTTGGCTTTAGAAACAAATACGAAATCAAATAAAACCGATCTATTGCAATTTTTTACACGCACCCGAGGATTCCTTCCGTAAGTTATTAAGAAAAAGATTCCACCTATAAAAGTAATCCTACATATTAACTAGCTAAAATTTTAGCAGTCCTTTGATATTATTATTCTTTGATTCAAAAAGTTGCATACTTATGATATAATGAAACCCAAGTATCGAGTAAGGTTTTTCGCTATCCCTACCTTTATACAGTGACCAATATCAAGTCAGACGAATTGCAATTTCTCAGCTGCAAGTATAGAAGCAATTAAGGGTGTCAACACGTGCATACAACAGGTCAAAGACAACGGGTCGTTTCTATCGGCCTTGTGTTTATGCCATTGCGTCTGAAAATAGACAAAAAAATGCTTAAATGTTTGATATGTTTAAATATTTAGCTCACCAAATCCAACATCTACTGAAGCACAAGCTTCGCTTAGTTGGGCGACATCGGTCAGTAAACATCATAAGAGTTTAATTTATTTCTGTGGTTTGCGTAATTTAGTTTAATATTTTGTTTGATGTTTTAATTGTAGATTGCATATTTTTTTTGTTAATTTCTTTATCTATACTAATATTATAAAGAGGTAAAGTTTGTGAGTTTGTGAGGTTGTAGGGAGTAATCTCTAGATCTACTGAACCGATTTTGAAAATTCTTTTACCCATTTTAAGCCACGTTAGTTGTAAGTGTCATAAGCTATATATTAATCCGAAAAATGAAAAGACTTCTTCGAGATAGTCGGATTTCCAAAGTAAGTCGGAAAAAACGGTCGAACGAAAACGTTTATAACTAACGCTGCCTTAACGATGAGAGATATATGATTAAGTTCTAAAGAAAAGTTGTAGAGCTTGATAATGCGTACACAAAAGCCACGACAGCATATGCCTAACTTTTATATTTAGGTCACAAAAAGTAGTATTTTTATATGAAAAAAAATAATTTAAATCTTTAGGTCATGTTTATTGGTCATATTATCAACAATTATGAATTCTTATCAAAATAAGTAAATTTATCGTCTCAAGTGTTTAAAACAAAAGGCTTTCCTCTTTTACTGCATATAATTCCCCTTTTACTGCATAAATAGTTAAAGAAATAATACACTTACAAATAAGACACTCACAAGAAGACACTCACAAATAACGGTATTATAGTCAAATTGGCATGCAAATACATACATATGCAGTAAAAATATAACCCTTCTTTTGGCAGTCAGGAAATAAATCATAGCACTCAGTACTAACCGAACCACACTCATAATTCCATCACAGGTAAAAAGTTTTACAGCCCAACAAAGTGGGCACGGGTCAGCTAGTTAAAGATAAAAAACGAATAACCAAATAATTACATTGACGGATTAATGTAAATCGTATTTTATCCAGGAATGCACTGCACACATATCCCTGGAATGCACCAATGACTCTCGGAATTTGAAATTTAAGTCAAAATTAATGAAAGGGTATATATAATGAGGTATACGAGGCAAACCAATCGGTTGAGTACCTATATTTTATCCAGATTCAACGGCGCTCTGTCTCTGGATTGCACTAACAACTCCTTCTGGAATCTGTAATATATTTGAAGTTAAATTAATGATGAGGTACATAATGAGGTATGCAAAACAAAGCAATAGGTGTGTTTAGAGTGCTCAAAAACTATTATATATTTAATGGGTAACGTCTTTTAATCTGGACAATCCGTCTTGTTTCTCGACTGATAGAACGCCGATATTGCTGTGATAATCTTAAACGAGGCCTGGTTGGCCTGTGGCCAGGCATGTTAAAAAAGCTATCTTGTTGCATGCATTAATGTTCGCGGATAAGTGAACACGACAATTTGAGGTTATGTTTCTATGTAAAACAACATATTAACGCAAATTTGTTGATAAAAAGATGTATATTTACCTTAAATAGTTGTTGCAGATAGGGAGATGAGTATTATACATTAAATCACATTTAAAATTACACATAAAAACCACAAAAACTCAGAATGTCCACCGTTCATAGAACTGTCGTGGAACTGTCAACAATACTTAGATCGACGTTGCCAGTTGCCAGCCACATCTTATTGTTGGAAAGGCGATTCCTGAAATAGCACGCCATCTATTATTTTCTTCATTGAACATGTGATTTGTAGCGTAGAAGGAAATGCAATAGATAGCGCTAATAATTGAATGCTAATTTCGTTGAAACTGCTTGAATTATTGGGTTTTTAGAATCAATCGATCCTTTATAATTAAAACTTAATTATCAATGTTAATATAGATATCCAAATAAATTCCTATACTTTTCGACGTCAGCACTACCAGTGCCATCTGCGTAGTGACGGCGAGAAATATGCTGCCATTTTCTTGTATGGGGTGGCGCTATCTATTACACTATAAAATCAATGCTCATACATACGCAATTCTCAACATTTAATATAGCAAACCATTTTGATTTAATTTTCCGTAAGGTTATAGAAATATAAACTATTGAACCTTCCCGGCGAACACCCGGTGTTTTGTTAGCTGTAATAAATATACCTATTGCAAAGTTTACTATAAAATATTGTTAATATAACAAAAGACTTCTAGTTTGCCGTCGCTGGGAAATCCCACAAAAACGATGTGTCCATTGCGAACATTGGAACTTATATCAAATATATAATATTTATCGTCGGTATCATGCCAAATTCACCAATGTGCCAAAATGGGTGTTTTAAGAACACAGTCGTAACCAGAATGAAACAGAGAATGTTGTGCTAAAATCGCCAATAATATAATTCCACCAAAAGTAGTCGAAACAAGCCTCGTATTTTTGACCTGTGTGTTATTTTTATTTCATGTCTCAGCATCCCGCAAGAGCCTATGTGGTTTCATTGGGTATAGAAAACTGAAAATATTACAATATCGTCATGCCAAAATCACGAATGCGTCATATCGTCATTTTAATAATGTATGATAATATTTTATCTCGTATGGCCGTTATTAACATTAATTTATTAATTTCGCCGTAGTTGCAATCTGAACGAACTTTTCTGAGATAAACATTTTCAAAGGCGATTATGTCAGAGTGTGTATTTTTGCGCATGGGTACACGTGGTGTCTGTATTTTTGCACATGGCATGGCACTTGGTGTTGTACAAATGGTAGTTACTGATTTGGCGCCACACAGTTTACCATTAGGTGTACAATATTTACCTTACGTCTCTAAGAAAAAACTAAATTTTTATGAATTTATATACCTACAAACGTATAGTGTAGATTTGTACGTAAGGGAATATAGGTAACGTGTTTCAACAGCTTATCATTGAGTTCAATTTTAGATGGAGCGACTGTAGTTAATTGTCATCAGCGGTATTGAATAATGTGTGTTTTATCGGCATTGACCTTTAAATTTAATTACTTCAGCCAGTCCACTACACAGTTTAAAAATTCTTCATATCATACATTGATTTGATTTTTTTCAGGACCATCTTGTTGTCAGGTAATAAATTGTGGATCAAAATAGAACTCATTTATATTTTATCGTATTGGGAAGATTATTTCTATACATTAACAAGAGGAGAGGACTGAGTGGAGTTCTTAGTGGTATTTCCGACTTAATTAATTTATTTTGCAAAACTCGTTGAGTGATTTGACGATTTGAGACAGATGTCATCTTCACTGATTAGAGGTGGTTTGACAAGAATGCTGCATTTTGCGCTATTTATTATAGTACTAAAACGATGGTATAGTTTTACTGCAATATTCGAAAGTTCCACACCGTTTCAGAATAAATTCACGCCTTCTTTCTTTCTGGCGAATCACCCGAAGGAACGTTCTTCCGCCATCAACTTTAACGATCGCTCATAGAGGGCGCTGGCGGGCGGGCGCCAACTTTCTGTTTTTATTTTGCATCATTAGGTAGCAACTCCATCTAAGCCGGAGAGAGAAACATCGCATCAACTCTAAAACTCCTGTAGCTAAAGAATAAATATTGTGATCGTTCGCACCCGGCCGTCGAAACGACCGACGAAATGGGAGATTATTAGGGTTCCTTCAGGAGTCATCGCTCTTTGCGAGTTCTCTTGGCGTTTGATGAAACATGTTCACTGAAAGGGAACTTTTGTCGAAATGGTTTTTCTAAATTGCTCGTCTTTCCATATTACACAAGATTATTGTCAAAAGAGCGTGTAATATAGAGTCTTCGATTTTATATTACACAAGATTATTGTCAAAAGAGCTGTGAAAACAACCTACTGC
Organism: Micropterix aruncella; assembly: GCA_944548615.1. Lineage (NCBI taxonomy): Eukaryota > Metazoa > Arthropoda > Insecta > Lepidoptera > Micropterigidae > Micropterix > Micropterix aruncella. The sequence continues at coordinate 9,203,426 of OX155959.1, read as the reverse complement.
TCTCGATCCCTGGCCACAGTAATGATTTCCATTCGCACTCCTTCCCCGTACATGAAGCTCATCTCTGGAATGCCTTACCCAAACATGTAAGGACAGCACCGAGTTTGTATTGCTCCAAACGCAGGCTCGAAGAACAAGTTAACACGCGCTCATACAAAATAGAATAACTTTTTGTGCTATAAAAATATTACTCAATGAATATTACACTGATTTAAAAAAAAAAGACAATTTATGCACAAATGGCGGGCTATTCAACCATTTTATAAACTATTCGTAATTGTCACCGTACAATACAATACAGACGTAATAAAGTTAAATTTAAAATAATCTGATAGAAATAGGTATATATCAATATTGTATGGTACTGTTACAACAGTATACCATTTTTTGCAATACTTTTACTATTTTTGGGAAGAATAATGGAGAGGATAGGATGAGGTATTTGCTTATTGGTTGTGTTAAAATAAATGTTTCTTCAACAGCTTTTTAAAAGTGAGCAACGAAAGTGCATACCTGAGTGTGGGAGCTGATTCCATTAACGAGCAGAATGGACGTAATGTAATACGAATATAACGGAATGGCGAATGTGTTATCCGAAGTGGGAGACCGTGGGCTCCCAAAGGGTGGAATTTCTCCTTGAGATAGGAAGGCGAAGTGGGGTTATTGAGTATGCTGTAGAGTAGCGACAACGCATGCAAATTTCTTCGATCGCGAATAGAAAGCCAATGAAGTTGCACATAAATTCCCCCGTCCCCGCCTCATTATAGGTTTTTTAAATTTTTAATTTATGATGTTTCATTTTCTGCTACATTTAAATGTTACATACATTTGATTCATGCTGCCTTGATACGTGATTTTAATAACAGTTTTATTTTATTTTGCCGCAAACATGTTTTCCCATTAGGTTAAGGTTGCTGTAAGATATTGCTTCAACGCAATAAGCTCGCCGATTTGTTTCATCAATAAAGCCTTTTATTATCATCATTATTATTATTATACAGAGTCGACAATATATATACAGAGTATATAAAATATAATATACAGAGTATATAATATATAATATACAGATTCGAGTAACATACTTTGTTACGTGCGAGAGTGATTTTAATATCGAGGGGAAGAAACTATTTTAGTGTTTAACCCTTGGAGTAAATGGGTATTTTCATGGATGCATCTGTCTCTTTTGCAGGATTTTCGGCGACATCGACCTTAAAGTACTATAACTACGAAACTACTACACCAATCATAAAAAGAACAACTGCACAATGATTGCATTGAAATTTCGAATATAGAATATTGAAATATCATTTTGTAAAACAATTAGATAATTATGAATATATATGAGAACGTCAAAGAAGTGAAAAAAACGCGGAACCAGATCTGGTCGTATCATACTCAACGGATAATTGTTTCAGAACCAGATTTGGTCGTATCATACTCAAGGGGTTAAAGAACCTAAATAATAGCAAATAATTTGCGACTTACCTGTGGAATTGGTCACAAAAAATACTAGTAATATAACTACATAAAATCGTGAGATTACCTTTGGAAGTAACATACTTTTCGTCCTCCTCGATGTTATAAAGAATGATAATAATTTCATTTACTTTCACTTTGTTACAGGTAAGGGTCCTCACTTCAAACGTTCTCCTTTATTGGGTTAAACTTGAGAAACTACGTGAGTCGCGTGAGGCAGCCTTTGATCATTTCCTTTTCTTCTCGTTCATCAGGTAAGTGACATACTTTCTTATTGACGTAATCTATCATGTGTCTAATTGAACAATTAAAATAAATATTGGCTTATCTGTTGTCAATTTCCCTTTCTGTACATAGGTCACACTGAAAGTTTCCTGTACATTTACGGGTGCGCCAGAATAACTGAAGGGTTTTTACTTAATATTTGTACGGCTGTAAAATTAGTTTTGATTCACCCGGTCTTGCACCGTTATGATTGTTGATGTGCAGCCTAACTACTGTGATAATGCGTATTTCGATTAATTATTGGTTTTATTCTCAACAATGGGTGTCAAACGTCAATTCGTCTTAAATTTTGCACAAACTCGATTTTGGAAGTATTAATATTTTCCGACATTTATCGACCATACCATTGATTTTTACAATATAAAATCAATAACCATACTATCAAACGTTACAAGGAACGTGATACTGTCGATATGCAAAAAAAGACCCGTTCGTACAAAAACAGTCATCAAACAAGTCAAAGACAAAATTTGACAAAATTGCCAAAGAAGTGCCGTAAAGCTGGATCAAGAGTACAATATCAGTTGCTCTTCAATGCGACGAGGAGTTTTATATAAAGACTTGAATATGAGACCTTTCAAAAAAAGTCGTCAACATGGTGTTAGGATAAAAAACAAAGAAGAAAGAAAGGAAAATGCAATGAGTTTCTGTGGTGTATGCCACAAACTCGAATATCGTTATTTCGGATGAAAAGTTGTTCCTGTTACCTCCAACTTTGAATGCGAAAAATGATCGCGAGTATGCATTGTCAAATGTCAGCAATAGACATTCCTGAATATGAAAAGACCGTTAAACGATTTCAGAATGCTATACATGTGATGGATTGGGGCGCATTTTCGGCAACTCAGATTTTTTCCCTGATTTCTGGCGGAAAAGACGTTCAAATCAATGCTATATTTTATAAAATAGAAATGTTGCCATGTAGCTGTTGCCACAAGCTAAAAGATTTTTTCGAAACAAACCATAGGTGTTTCAGCAGTATGGCGCACTTGCACATCAAGACAAATCAGTGCAACAGTGATTACGAACAAATTTTCCCGATGCCCCCAAATTTTCCCGATTTTCCCTTTCTCAATGAAATGCCTGATTTCATTGACAAAGATGCTTTGAAAATATACCACCTTGTTCAAAAAGTATTCAACCTTCGGTCGGCAAAAATACACTTGTTCATACAAAATAAACTTACTCTAATCTCCTACAAAGTAGTACCCTTGGTAATGCACACACACACACTGAGAGAAATATTGAATTTCTTCTTACATTACATTTTTTTTATTACGGTTTTATACATAATAATAATAATATTAATAATAACAAAAACGCTTTATTCCTACGACAAGACGAGCTTATTGCCTGCAGGCAATACTTTAGAGCTAACCTGTTCTATTGTATGAACGTTATTTGCGAGTAGATGCTTCATAACTCAACCTATATAAAGAGTATGACAAATACAAAAAAAAAGAGAATAGAAAGATATATATATATATATATATATATATATATATATATATATATATATATATATATATATATATATATATATATATATATATATATATATATATATATATATATATATATATATATATATATATATATATATATATATATATATATATATATATATATATATATATATATATATATATATATATATATATATATATATATATATATATATATATATATATATATATATATATATATATATATATATATATATATATATATAGGGTGTAAATTTTTTTAAATTATTTTCAATAATATATAAAATTAAATTCATGAAAAGTTACTTATCTGGGGTCCTGGTGGACCAGAAACATTTAAACGATAGTTAATGTCCTCTTTAAATACTTAGGGCAGCGGCACCTGTTTCCGCAATTGATAACTTATGATGTTCTTAGTTATTGCAGCCGAATTACTGTATGCCCTTGGATGTAATAAGTATAGGAGGATGGTTTCTGTAACAGAAATGGATGTTAGTAACTTATTTTAGAAGAAATTATATGACTGAGAATATTTCGACACTAGTCGTATTCATCTCTATGACATTTCTGATAGAACAATTTTTTCAAAATTTAAATTTAAAAAAAAATTAACATAGAGAAATGGGTTAATAATATTTTGCAATATCGTTATAAATGCACTATAACCGACCTTGAAAAACATTATTAATAATGATTTTTAAATGAAAAATATTAATAAGCTTTTAATGAATATGTCTGAACAAATATAATTACTGTATTAATTTTGCCTATTCAGACCGGGACCCTTGCAAGCGCCTAAAATATTTATAAAAGCCAACTCCCAAGATTTAACGTCTCTTTCTTTAGCGTTATCGCCAAGGCACTTAATAATTTTTACTTTAAAACAATTATCAAAAGTTAAATTGTGTGCCTTAGCATGCAATGCTATTGGAAGTTGACTTTCATTGCCTACGCTGGCCCTGTGATTATTTAACCTAATGCTAAGAGGTGTAGTTGTTTCCCCAATATAAAATGCATTGCAGGTCTGGCAAAGTAATTGATATACAATATTTTTTGAAATGCAACTACTATTAAAAGGAACTCTGTAACTGTTGGGAGTGTTAGGACTAGTAAAATAAATGCTTCGATCTAATAAAGGACATGTTTTACAACGTGATCGACCGCAAGGCTGTAGGCCCAAATTTTTGTTATTACTAAGATAATTTCGATTATTTTTATTAAGTATTGATTTTAAATTAGGAGGTTTTCGAAATGATAAAATTGGTGGTATATCTAATAAACCTTTGGTTGATGGGTCGTTAGCTATAATAGGGAATAAATCTGCTAAAATAGGTCGCAGTTTCTCAGTGCCAGGAAAATAAGTAGTACTTAGAAAGATTTTATTTTGATTTAAATTTGACACCAATTTAGGTTTAGGTGAAAATTTTGTTTCGGAATTTATTATATTTTTATCTAACAAAGAGGCAGGATAATTTCTTTCTATTAGTGATTTTTTTTGTGATTTTAGTGATTTTTTGTGATTTCTATTAGTGATTTTAGATTTCAAATGTTCTCTGAGTCTGTTTTTAAGACTTGTTATATTTGGCGCGGATTTCACATTTTTTGGCAAAGCATTCCAAAGACGGGCTCTATGCACAGTGAAAAGAATGAGAATATGTCAGTGCTGTGACTAGCGATAGAGAGCAGCAGGTTATCTTTCGATCTCAGAGGGCGTCCATGAGCCGATAGTGCAGTAAATCTGCCGGTAAGATAATTCGGAGCGGCGCCATCCAAGATCTTGAGAAGCATACAAAGAACTCTCATGTCTCTTTTCTCCCGGGTCGACAGCCAGTGAAGCTACTCTCTGTACTCTGGAATGTGGTCAAATTTTCTGAGGCCATGGATATAACGAATGCAGACATTTTTGAGACGCTGAACTATGGTGTATAACTTCGAGAAATGCAACACCTCCATAATCCAGAAGGAGGAGGATAGCAGACTGACAAATCGTGATCTTGCTCTCCTCCGGGAGGATATTTTCCAGCCTATTCAGCGACTGAAATCGGCCGAAGTGTTTGCGTCGCATTTCTCAAATATGTGGCCGCCATAAGAGGTTGTCGCCCATATGGACACCGAGGTTTTTAACCTAGAAACTGAAATGGACCTATCACCGATGCAGATCATTGGGACTTCCTTTATATTAATCCTCGAGGTAATATACCTTGCTACCGATAATAATCGCCTGCGTTTTGGAAGGATTTAAGAGCAGTCCATGTACTTTAGACCACTCGTATATCATCGATAGATTTTTGTTTACAGAAGCAATTGTTGTATCAATATCTTCCGGGTGAAAGTGAGACTATATTTGGGCGTCGTCGGCATAGAGATGACATTTTGCTTTATTAGAGTTGGTAACTGAGTTAATGAATTAAAAAAAATAATAACGATGTTTCAATCGTAATTTTGTTGAAAAACAGGAATTTTGTTGAAACTCTATTATATGATTATATGTATGAACATTTAGATTATAGGTATAACCATTCCCAACTCGGCAACCGGTTGAAGAGGTCTCAGCGGCCTAAGGTCCTAAATAGACCTAAAATGTCTGGTGCAGAAGGCAACGGGAGACCACTGCACTATATATCCCTAGTAGTTAGCAATGGAAAAGTCAAAAATAGCCATGGCCCCGAGTGCCCGGCAGCCCTTTAATGGGTCAGGAATGCTAAGAATCCCCGGGTGGAATACTGGACTGGGATCACCAGTACGGAACAGCTTTTCCGGATGGCGCAAGACCGACAAAAGTATTCAGAGCTAACGGCCAACCTCCAGTAATAGAGAGGCACTTCGAGAAGAAGAAATCAACATTTTCCTTGAGGTTACTACTGAAATAACAGTATATACTGTAGTTACAACATGATTCATGTGTCCGACTATAACCGTACATATACTACTACATGCTTTTATGTTAGAAGCGAGATCTCAAGGCGCGACGTGGTGAAATAATATTGTGTTTTAACATTACGACACAGTAACTACCAAAATAAATATTTTCGTCTTCATCTCAAAATTGTAGCGCGTTCACAATTCTTTCCCTAACCGTTGGTTCGCCGGGAATGTAATAATATTAGATACATTTTGGACAGACTACGTATATCATTCTCCGGATTGTCTCGCCTATATTCTCCCGTATTCTGATGGTAAAATCAAACGGAAGCACAGCATTACAGAACCGGAAAAAACACGTTGTTATTCAAATGAAGTGGCGCGCGACACTGGGAATTGTCACCTTTTGTGGAAATTTTCTTTGTTCGTAACTATTATTTTTTCAAAGTCTGTTATTTATTTACGTGATATTTCAAATTTTAGCAACAATATACTTAAACTTAACGCACTGATCCTTTGTATTGTTTCTTTTTTTTTTGGCTGGTTTTTCTATGTCAAGGATTGTAGAGTCGTAGATAGAAGTAGAAGATAATTTGACTGATTGTGAGGACTATTATCTATTCATTTTATTTTTTATTTTATTGCACTGACAAAAATATTGGATTAAATCTTACATTGCCAAATTATTACGACGGTTTTCTTAATATTGTTTAAATAATAACAATAATTCAGATACGGGTGTCTCAGAAGAAAGTTAAATTTGATGTATCAGTATAAAAGGAACACCGAAAAAAATATTAATTTGATTCTTATATTACCATTTTGTTATCATGGTTTTTTACAGAATAACGATGTTTTAATCGAGTTTTAAGACGTTCTCTAGAGCATTGGTGAATAGTTTCAGGGAAATTAATTGCCCACTTTCGCTGCTTTCTCCAATCGGATCATTTGTTTTGTGGTTGTGTACTTGTGTGGTCGGTTTACATAGCAGTTAAATTAGTTAAACGCCGATTAGGTAAACACAACGGATTGGCATAGGTAGAATACCGAAAAATTAATTGTGGCAAAGCATTTTTTGTTCAGAAACTCTGCACAGATTAACAAAACGTTTGACCAAAACCCAACATAATCAGGTAAAACTAATTCTCGAATATCCAACAATAAAAATCCCGCTACTGACGGACGTCGATCGGTGCGCTATGAACAAACGTTTGCAATATGAGCAAAGACTTATCGGACCGGAAAGGAGCTAAAAGACCGCGTTGAGACAGTATTTTAAATTCGGGGCAATATAAGGATAACCTACGATTTTTAGCTGCATTATGAGATGCAGTAGTTCTTATGCTGTTATATTGTAAAATTCAGTCTCCGTCAATGTCCACGATTCGAAAACATGGCATCGGAGCATTTGAGGTAAAAGCTCCGCAATTACATTCGAACCTCGTCTGACATCTTACTATATTAACAAATTTATTTTCCCCTTATTTCTCCAATCATTATACCACGTTTATAGTTATTTAATAAAACGAAAACACTCGCTCGTTCCGGCTGTCAACGGAACGTGCTATGAAATGTCATTCATTCTTAGTTTGTGCATTGTCACTCGCACCGTGTCGCTCCGAATACAAAATGGTTTTTTCATTTTTTTTGGAGCGCCAACAAAGCGACAGGAAATCAACTATCAGTGCAAAATGCATTCACCCAACAAAGCGATTCATTCAAAATACATTTTACCGTACAAATTTGTATCTTGTACGTTAAAAAGAAATTGCCAGCGTACCCCATAATCATCATAATTGGTGGTTATTATCGTGACTTTATGTTTCGCACTTTAAAAGAAATATGCTAGTAATTAACTAAGTAAATATTACATGATTGCATAAGCTCCTTCCGATTTATGGAGTAAAATTCAACACGTGTTGAACTTCAAAAAGTCAGAAGTTTTATAAATCTAATACATATTCTTTAGAGTTGTTTACCAACGGTCAACAAGTCTGTCGATTCCATTTTTGAAGAAATTTCTTGGTTTTCCTCAGAGAAATTTTATGGGGTTGTTGTTTACAGCTTTCAGGGGCCTACGATTTTCGCCATTTAAACTGTTCTGCAAAGACTGGAACAGCTATTGAACAGGATCACTACTCGTCGTCGTTTACGACTCGATCTAAAAACGGTTCAGTTTGGTTTCGTGCGAGTAGAGAATCGCCACATTGTTGCGATTTAGGTAGCTTATTAGGTAGCTTATTTATTTCAGTGAGGAGACGCGGCACCTATTGTAATCTAGCTTAGAAGTGTATCCTAGCGATTTTAAATGGCGAAAAGCGGTCGAATTGTCAATATTCAATCTGTCAGCAATTCCGTCAGTTGTAATCCGTTGATTTCCTTCTACTCTCGAACACACAACGTCGTCATCAATACCAGGAGGTCCAGGGCGATCTGAAATGGTGACCTTACAAGTTGAAATCACCGTTTCGGAATCTACCAAACCACTTTTCAATGGTCCGGAGAACAGTAGCACGGTCCAAATAAACACTTTGGATGTTTTTGTGTGCAGTCCCAACACTCGCACCTTTCCGAATTTTGTATTTTTTAAAAAAAAAAATTAAAAAAACCGGTCCCTATTTTTAAAAAAATCACAAACACATAGAAATCAATTTATTTGATTTATGTCTGACATGATGATACACAGCACTGTCACCTTTTCATTACATGCAACGTAGCGAATTATAAACGCTGAATATCTATCATAGTGTATTGGTGTATACTATAATAGATATTGGTGTATACTTGTATACACATATACACATAGTATACTTGTATACACATAGTATATTGGTGTATACTATGAGTATATTGGCGACATCTATAAAAATCGGGCACGACTTATGCAATCTATACTAATCTAATCTAATGTTTGTAAGTTTGTATGTAAGTGGTAATATCCGAAACTAATCATCCGATTTCAAAATTGCTTTCACTAATAGAAAGCTCCATTATTCACGAGTGCTATAGAGTATATTTTATTGTAATAAATATTGGTTTTCAATACGAAATCACGATATTTGTAAATCAAGTCGGAGAAAATGAACTGGTGAGTTGCTATATCGGCGTGCGCTGACGAAACGGTTTGATATTACACGAAAATAAAATATGACAAAAATATCGGCCTCAGAAATATGTATAAAAAATTAAGCGACGCATATATCCAACTTTTATATTTAAGCTACAATAACTGCTTTTATGTCTCAATAAAATAATAAAAATTAGTAGGCAGTGGTTTTTAGTAGTAAGTAGATTAGACATTAGCAATAAAATAAGAATCCTTATCAAAATAAAACAATCCATAATCACGGGTGGTTAATAAAGACAAAATTAGCCATTTACTGTAAGTTTTTAAGTGGTATAGTTATAGATATCGTGAAATTAGTAACGCGTGCAAGCATCCCGAAATACCTAGAAGGCGGCGGCTGCTGCCCCAGCAAGGTCAGCGTTCAGCGGAAAGCTGCACGGGTGGGGAGGAATAATACTTGAACTAGGGGAAGTCCCCTAACGCCGGACAGCACCTAGCGTCGGACACTAATAGTATATTGACAAGTCGCGGCGCGATCGATACAAAGACTTAGGAAAAGGAAAAGCGTACGCTCCCCTGCACCCTTTTTTACCCGTCTTTATATCGATCGCGCCCCGACTTATCGAGATACTATTAGTGTCCGGCGCTAGGTGCCGTCCGGCGTTAGGGGACTTCCCCCTATATGTCTAAAGGTAGCGTCTAAAGAGGCAAATAAACTTTCTCCTACTTAAATTAACAAATCGTTCCGAAACTTCACGCGAAGCGATGCCGCGGGCGACAGCGAGTTAACTGATAAATACGAGTAAATACTGAAAAGCGTTTACTCGCAAGTATACTCTTATCATATCGGCGCAACGTGAATGATGCTATATGCCTTTTAAAATAATGAATATCATATTTGACTACTGACCTGGTGGTCGCGATTAATATCAACGCCCCAATGAGAACCACGCGCCAATTTCACCTTTTTCGATTGCCATGGTTTAAAACTAATTTGTCCAGAAATGGAGTACTCACACGCTGCTGTGAGCTTTGTAACACCCTCTTAAATAGTATTGATATATTTAATAATTCCATAACCACTTACAAATACTTTGTAAAACTTTTAGAATGAAAATTTTTAGCTATTTTATTCATGATTATTACCATTATTTTACTTTATATACGCTATTATTACTAATATATGCATTTTTTCCTTCCACACCCACACAGACAGACACACATCCTAAACGAAAGCCTTTTATGTAGTAACAAAATCTTGGGTATTTTAGTTTTATTAAACCCTAAACTTGTGAGTAAAAACTCGGCCGTACCTTTTGCATCCCGGAAGGGACGTTACACATTCTAGGGGTTTAACCCCTAGAATGTAGTTAAACGTTAAAAATTTCTGTAATTTCATTAAAATCCGTAATCGGTTATATTTTTAAGTAATATCATTGATTTTAATCAATGGTAATATATAGTTTCAGAATGTAATTTACTGTGTTATTAATACTGTGTGATTTCTAAATAAATAATAAAGAATATATGTTTTGTATATCGAATTTAATTTATTATTCACTAGCTGCGCCCAGCGGTTTCACCCGCGTGGTGATGGAAAATTGTGATAATGATGATAGAAAACCATATATCTTTATAAATTATAGCCTATGTGTTATTCTGATGTGTAAGCTATATTATTGTAAAGTTTCATCAAAATCCATTCAGTAGTTTTTGCGTGAAAGAGTAACAAACATCCATACATACATACAAACTTTCGCGTTTATAATATTAGTAGGATTTTGTTATGTGTTTACTTGTAAATATATCTTATAATGCCTGGATTTGCAGCTGACTCCTCTCGTTAATTAAACTCTATCATGTGTTTCTTTTAAAAAAAACCCTTTTCATCTCTCCTCATCTTTCATTATCAGAGTAGCTAAATTGGAGTTTGATTATGATACAGGGGTAATTACGATATATCGATGTGTAATTACAGTTAATCGCATTGAATATTACGTATTTCTCTCGGGGATTAGCCTCCGATTTTGCCACGTATCAGAAACATAGGCAAAGGCGAAATCATCTGCGAGCACACCGTAGGAAATTCCTCTGTTTGATATATTCGCAGGCGAGTTACCATAAATTAGGAAGGAAACAATTAGTAATGGATACATTAGTCTCGAGAGGAAACGATTCCAACAATTTGCCGGTCGTGCGGTTGGTTACTGTTTAACCGTAACGAGCAAGCCGCTCTTGCAGATGTATGATAATGGCTGGATGCGCCCATGTCTGCTATACCTAAATATTTCGAGTGCAAAACTAAATATAATACAAAAATCATACCCCTCAAATGTGAGGCGTCCAATAATGTGAGGCGTCCAATAATGTATACAAAATATATATATATATATAAATTTATATAAATGTAAATATAAATGTAAATGTGCGCCGCTTTATAGTAATCCGCTCTATAGTAATGCTATAGCTCTATAGTAAATCCCGCTCTATGTAAATGTAAATGTAAATGTAAATATAAATTTATATACATTTTGCCGTAGGCAAACCCGAGCTAATCGCCAGTCATTTGTATCACCCCCATTAAGATACACTCTCAGTGATATTGCAGCATTAGAGCGTTTAGCTTATGGATGCAACTGATTGCGATTACGATACATTTAATTGGCGATTATTTTTGCTTTTCTGATTAATCGGAATCATCGACTGATGTTCCGTATACGAAAAAAAATGCACCAAATCTGCAGCTCAATCCAATCATCGTCATTGACAACATGATTACCGTGATTATTACCTGTTCAAAAAAGCTTCATTTTACTTTTTCGGTCCCATCGGCCGACAAAGAGGGAAAGTATTGTGAACGCGCTAAAAAAATCCAGATGACGACGGAAATATCTATTTTGAGCCCCCGGGAGGCGATTAAGACCATTTACAGATTGAAGTCTCTTTGTATGTCTATCTGCCTGTCTGTGTTGTATGTATTCCTTCATGACATGGTTTATGGCACACGCTTAATGGTTTCGATTAGTTTAGACGGCCAAAAAAACATGTTTTTCAGTATTAATTTTTTTTACCCAAAGTTGAAATCTGATCAATGATCTTCTATATCAGTTTGATTAACATTTGAAAGATAACAATATTTTTTTCAATAGTAGAAAAAACTTTTTTTGAGACTGTACCGCTGCAGAAATGACGGCATCTGCTTGCGCCGGGTAAAAGCAAGCGTAATTTTGCAAAAATAAAGAACTAACATATAATTTTTACATAATTGTATTTTGTAGATGAACAAAAATAAATAACTAAAAGATATTTTTTTTATAATTTTTCAAGGATTTAAAAAGATAAAATCGATTGTCGCTCCAAAATTGTCGAAATCGATTGTCGTTTAACTAATAATCATAATAATAATAATTAAACGCTTTATTTGTTTAAACAAAAAGGCGAGCTTATTGCATAAAAGCAATATCTTACAGCTAACCTTAAACTAGTGGAATAACTTCTTGCGTGAGCTTAGGACAACATTTATATTCAAACAGCTCGAGACATAATAATCCACCTGTATCGTTGCCATGGCAACGCAAGTTTGCAGTGTTCATTGTGAAGTCACCGAAAAGTTTGACAATTTCGAAACTTCTTCCCGTGGTATCTTTCAGCTATAAACTGTACCGCGAAACTTGCTCTTGAAAATCTAATTAACGGCACGATGACAATCTTCAGCTGCTGAAAATCGCATCCAACTTTTCGTCGCCCTTAAAAACCGCTCGGTTTCTGATTGGATGCGCCACTGACGTTGACGTTGATTGCATAAATGCGGGGATTTCCTCCAACTTTCAGGAGACTTCGCGAGCTCATTTTTTTTGCGATGTTGTTCGCGTAATTTAATTTATCCGATAAATAGCCACGAAGCAGACGAGACACTTCGGTACTATCGTCAAATCTGTTCAATTTACTCCACGTCATTTTATATTAAACGATAAATGTTGTGAAAAGCACTACAATAGAACAAAAATTAATAAGAATATAATTCGTTATAAATAAGATAAAAATGAATTTACCGCGTGATGTTTGTAACACTCGTAGTTTCGGCGATGTTGTAACCGCACTTATCCGGGGTAGACTAAGTGCTGTTTTTACCTTATTTATAATGTCAAACATCCTCAATAGTCTTCGATTTCATAGAAAATAATTCGATGCATATAATATATGTAGTTTTTTTTTTAATCTGCTATGGTAAACAAATCGGTTGTGTCACCCCAAACCTTCCACGGCAAGAAGCCAAGGACTTGAGCGTGATTTAATTTTTCACAGTAAGGACTCACACCGTACGGCGATGAAACGTCAAATATATCGAGAGTCAACGACGCGAATCGTTCATTGGCGACGAGCGCAGATAGTGAGAATCCAACCTATTAAACGCGTTCGATTCAATCGTTTGCACAAATATACTGACCAGCAAGGCATCTATGTACCAATTATAAGGGAGTTAATGGGCCCTTGCTGAGTTGGCCACGAAGACCCATTCTGTTCATGGTTGGTCACACTCACGAGTCAACACCTATCCGACGGCCTCCACGCATGAAGTGCGAGCCTGGGTAAGACTCTGGCCTTATGGTTAGTTTCCCCTGGGAACCAACCTTCGGTGCTCTTGGACGGTCTGCGCACCGTGTGCCATAAGCCAATCGATTGCGCACTCTGACTAACAGTCGGGGGAGTCTGGAAGCAGTACTGTTTCCTATAGAGCGGGGGTGGTTGCAGACCTCACGGCGACTGCTCTTGAAATGACAATCGGCTACCCGATCCTGGGTGAACAGCCGGGCAAAGGATGCTGTGGTCCGCGATAGATTCGGTATACACCGTTTCACTGCTTCGTAAGGGAGAGGACCGCGCAAGCGACCTCGAACTCGTAATTAATCGAGAGACTGGAGTAATCTGGTCGCAATTGGAAGTAAGGGCGTGTGTAAGCCCGCTGGGTAACACTCCTGGCTATCTCGCGGTTAAGGCGTTGGCCTCTTACGGGTTTGTGGCGGAGCTAGACGGTGGACTGTTTTTGTCCTAAGTCTTCTGCGCTCACTCCATGGAGATAGAACGACTAATGGTTAAAACTTCCTGAGGTGATGGGCTCGCCCGCTGTAGTCGACAACTCTAGTTGTACCAATTATAAGTCCAATATTTTGATATTGAAATACGAGTAGTGCGCTCCTTGGCGGATCGATTTCAGCCACAACCTTTTCAACTCTTATCATGACTAAAAGATGCCTGAATGCCAAATTTCAGCTCAATCGGATTAAGCGGTCGGGCGCTATCTCGGATGAATACAGGCAGACACACAGACAGTCTTCCGCCTGAAAATGGTTTTAATCGTCTCATGGGAGCTTAAAATAGATATTTCCGTCTTCATGTCAAAATAAAATGCCAGTTCATAATACTTTTCCTTAATAATTCTCCTTATAATTATTACGTTATTTGTTTTTCAAATTTACCTTTAATACATCGCAGACATTCAGCTGTTATTCGTATACATCACTTCTCACCATTCGTAGCCAAGGCTGGTTGTACGTTGAATATGGCGCAAAGGAGGAAACTCCACTTAGCGACCGATGTATTTAAGATACTGCGGTATGGACACCAGAACTACCTCTATAAAACGGTCTCGTTGACATGGTCTCGTAATCACCACTTTGCTGTCATCCCGAAGTTCAGAGCCACCAGCTACAAAGGAAGTTACTTCGGCTATTTATCAGTTGTATGGAATTGGTTGGGAGCGACATTGCCGAGGACGTAAGACAAAGTGCATTGAGTATTGTGTGCCTAGTGGATTTTCTAAAATCACGCGCGCAGCACCCGGCCGCCCCACAGCCGTTATTTCTGCGTAGTAACAGAAGCAGTTTGCCGCCTATCCGCAGAGCAATGGATGATGGTTGGCAGCACTTCAGTCTATCTCGGACAACGGCGGTTGCAACATCGCTGAATCTTCGGGTGCTACAAACTTCACACGATAAATTCGTTTTATGTCAAACAACCGCGATATTCTTCGATTTAATATTGCGGAGGAATTCTTTATCTAAATTTAAATAACAATATAATAGTTCTATTGTAAGGGCATGGGTAAACGATTAATAGCTTATTTTATGGTGTATATTTCTTTATAGTTCTATTACCTAAAAGGGGTTTCATGAAATCTAAGTCTGATCTGATAACATTTGTTGGCATCCCCATATTCAATGTTTTTGGTTTTATCACATAGATTTTGTTCAGTTCGTAGCCTCAAAGCGGCCCTGACAGAGTAAGCCCCTCTTCAATGAGGCTACCAGATAGGAGTTGAACCGTGAGTTGGTCAGCCACATGACAGAGAATTTGGGCAACACCACCCAAGCTGCACGGAACCTTGAGGAAATAACAAATGTGGAACTCTTCACAATTTTGCTTGTCATCCCGCGCAGGGGCCATTCTAATATTCTCTGTGTAGTTCCAATTGTAACACGACTGCCTAACAAAAAAGAAGTGTAATGTGTTCAGGGTTCATCTGTGTATATTTCCGTTCTTTATTCCACCATAACTTCTAAACGCTTGAACCGATTTAGAAATGTGTGATATGTTAAAAATCCCGAGTGTCATAAGGTTAACCCTAGGTGTCAAAATATCAAGTAGGTAGTTATTTAAATGTCCAAATGCCAAAATGTCAATAATTTAACATAAATATATCGTGTTTAATGTAAAATGAAAGGTCTGATTGAGTAAATTACGAAAATATACATGTATCTATATAGATAAATACATAAACCACAAATATTTCAATAAAAATACCGTAATAAAAATAATTATAATTACAGTAGTTCGCTTTCTGTAACGGCAGTCGTGTTTTTTATTCTTTTTAATATATTTACATGCAGTATATGTACTTGCCGAAGCAAGTACAAAGCAAAATGAGTGCGACAGTAGGATGTCATCTTCCCGAAACTGTTAATTAATACCCTCGATGACATCTTCAAATCGATAAAGGGGAAGGCCTAGCGCCACAGGCGGTATTACCGAAGAACGCCTGATGAAGCAGTGCAGAAGAGTGAATCCTGAAATTCTGCAGAAACTACTTTCGCCCTAAACGATCCAATTACATACGTACAGTGTTTGAGTACGCGTTGTTTATTTTGGCGCTCATAGTTTCAGCGAGATCTGAAAGTTTCATCATTGATTTTATAGTGTAATAGATAACGCCATTCCATACTGCAAAATGGAAGTCGCAATTTAATACAAAAAACGGCAGGTAGATGGCCATCGTAGTTTTCAAACTCGATTTAATGCGCTTCCATCTTCAATAAACCAATATTTGGCCGATAGATGGCGTTCAAACATATTATCGGACGCGTCCGTAAGCCGCGGCTTACGAACGTGTGCCTAGTCGTCCGCGACTGACGTCCTATAATGTGCACCGCTCAATAGAAATTCATTACACAGATCGCGTGCATAAGCCACAGGCATAAGCCGCGGCTGACGGACGCGTCCAATAATGTGTTTGCCCCTTTGTTTGCCCCTAAGCGCGTGCCGTTAGAGTATTAATAATAAAATAGAGCGCGAGCGCGCGAGCGTGAACAGTAGACACGGGTGTGAACAATTCATCGACCGCCCGGCTAAGGCCCGCAGTCGTTCGCGAGCGCTTGTGAAGTGATATAGTTGGGAATTTGTAGAGCATTTTTATTGTTTTTAAGAAGAAAGATGGTTAAATGTGCAATCGATCATTGTAAAAATGATACTAGAAAACACACAAAACACAAATCTAGTGTCACATATCATCGATAAGCAATTTTGAATTACTTTTCAACCAAATAAAAGTTATCCATTACGGGGGTGAAGCGAGGAGCGCGACGTAAGCGGATGCAAAGCGGATGAGGAACACACTGCCCCACCCTTCGTCTTGCTCGACCGCAATCGGTCGCAATTGGTGTTCACTAATCGAGAATCGAGATATTTTAAAAGCGAAATCGATAATCGATAATATTTTTTTATAAAAATTGACAAATCACTTTTTTTAATTATAGGTAGTAATGGTAAAAAAATCTTATGTTAATATAAGTATAGAGTATATATGGAATATGATAAATAATGCATAATAAGGCCAATAAGGGATTCCTTTTTGGACCACTCACATAGGTTTATCCAATTGCTTCAGATGGAGCGTAGATGTTTTTAGGGCGTACCTTTATATGCTGATATTATGCATGTATGAGTGTCTGAACGTAGAGAACGAACGTCTTGACGGGTTTTGACGTAAGTATGAGGTGTCGTTGGATTCGACGTGATACGGTGGTGCGAATACGTTATATTAAAAACCGACCAAAAAATAATTTTAATAATATTATTATTATTAACTTAGAAACTTACCTTACTTTTAGGTTTCCAAAAGACAAAACAAATATGATGAAGTAGATTGATGCTGTAAAGAAGACCAATTGGGAACCAAACTTTTGGAGTAGAATCTGTTCAGTACATTTTCCGGATTCAAACATGTATGAAACCAAAAATGGAATCCGTAGATTAACAAACGACGCTGTACCTTCGCTTTTTCTACAACAATCTCCATTTTCCGGTCAACAGTCGGAGGTTGCAGGGCTTTCCAATTCAGGACTGGTACACGACACTCCAAGGAAACGAAAGTTAAAAACAGAAATTATCCGTTTAAAAGACATTGCAAAACGCCGACGTATGCGGGGCAAGGCACTACACGCTGCTAATCGGCGTTTGAAAAAGAAAGTTGACAATTTATCTAAGGTATTAAAAGAACTGAAGCAAAAAAGACTGATCAACCAAGAACAAGTGGATATTCTGGAAGTGTGCCGGCTTTCTACAGCAGCTCTTTTGAAAAGGATGACTCATAAAGGGAGAGAATATCCACCTGAACTGCGTACATTTGCGCTAACCCTCCATTTCTATTCTCCAAAGGCCTACTCTTACGTACGTAGTACCTTTAACACATGTCTACCACATACAAGCACCATAAGAAAATGGTACCAATGCATAAACGCCACGCCAGGTTTCACTGCAGAAGCTTTTAAAGCACTTGATCAAAAGGTCAAGTCTTCTGACAAGAAAATTCTATGCAATTTGGTAATAGACGAGATGTCGATTCGACAATTAAAGGAATTTGACGGTAATGCAGTCCAAGGATATGTAGATTTTGGTGCTGGGTTTGATGTTACCGGAGTTTCAATGCACCATGCAAACAAGCTCTGGTGTTCCTTTTAGTTGCCATTAACGAGCAGTGGAAAATTCCAGTAGGATATTTTCTGGTAATCGGCGTAACAGGTGAGCAAAGAGCCAATCTAGTAAGGATATGCCTTTCTAATTGCCACGATGTAGGCGTGGTAGTTGTATCTATGACATTTGATGGTTGCCCAGCAAATATAGCCATGGCTCAAGAGCTTGGCTGTTCGTTTAACTACCAACGTCAACTAAAAACCTATTTCGAACATCCTGCAACAAAAGAACCAGTTTTTGTATTTTTTGACCCATGTCACATGGTGAAACTGGTCAGAAATACATTACAAAGTAAAAAGGTTCTTAGAGATAATAACGGCGGCCTAATCAAATGGCAATATTTTGAAGAATTAAACACGCTCCAACTAAATGAAAATTTTCACTAGGGAAATAAATTATCGACACAACACATCAACTTTCAAAATCAAATAATGAAAGTAAAGCTAGCAGTACAGCTGTTAAGTGCCAGTGTTGCGAACGCTATTGAATTTTGCGACAAAAAATTACGTATACTTAATTTTGCTCACTCACAACCAACAGTGAATTTCATCAACACAATGAACAATCTGACTGACATTCTTAATTCAAGAAAGTTTCCTGGCATTGACTTTAAAGCACCAATCAATGAGAAAAACGAAACGAAGTATCTAACGTTCATGGATAATGCAAAAACTTATTTGGAACATCTAGTTTTGATGGACAATGAAACACCGATCATGAATACCAGAAATAAAGTAGGTTTCCTTGGATTGTGCGTGTGCATAGACAGCATGAAAGGATTGTACAACGAGCTCGTTAAACAAGAAAAAACATTGGATTTTTTACCAATGTACAAGTTAAGCCAAGACCACTTAGAGATATTTTTTTCAGTAGTACGGTCCCACGGCGGGTTCAACAATAATCCATCGGCCCTGCAATTTATGGCAACTTACAAAAAGCTCTTGGTTCACATGGAGTTAAAAGAGAATTTCAGGGGAAACTGTGCTCCTCTGGAACACATAACTTTGTTAACGTGTTCGTCGTCAACTGAGCATATTAACTTGACAACGAAGGGTTATAGATCAGGATCACAAGTGGATATGGTCGACGAACAATTCATGAGCAATTTGAAGGAGGAAGATCTGAGTTTACCTGCCGGTTTCCATTCAGTATTTTCACAACATGTTGTGGCATACGTTGCCGGGTATGTTGTTAGATATTTACTATCTAGACTAAATTGCACTGATTGCTTGGGAGCATTAGTCGCAAACACACCTAAACAAGCTCATTTATTTATTGTGTTTAAAGACAGAAGTAGACTTATCTATCCATCAAATGATGTAATCCGAATTTGTAATGCCGCAGAATCAGTAGTAAGGGTTAATTTTGACAAAAGTAATAAATCCGATCGCGATCCTATAAATATGGTTACAAAAACGTTAAAATTATTCATCGGATCCGATATTTTCACGATCCTTCATGCCCATTTATTTGAGCAGGAACCGTGCAGTAATCATTTGCTTCATCTGCTAAGGGCCGTTATCCAAAAATATGTCGATATACGGATAAAATATTTAGTTTGTAAGTCAAATGTAAAACAAACCAAGAGGCAACTATACAACAAGCTCACTCTTTTAAAAGGGCAATAACGGATACTTAAGGGTTTGGATCCTCCAAGCGGGCGATCTGAATACAGTCTAGTCGAATACTAGCTGACTGCGTTTAGACCAGATTCTATGATTCTACCTACGTCTGAGGTTTTAGTTATTATTGCTCAATGGAAGCTGTAATTTTTGAGAACAGAATTGTATTTCTGTTATCAAAATTACATCTTCCTGTACCTTTGTATTTTCCACTAAAATAAACCTTAGGCATACATCCAATCATATAAAACTACATTGCTTGTCCTATTTTATCGTGAACACTGAAGATCGAGTAGATATAATTTGTTGATTTGAATAATTTTCGACAAAAAAATAATGGCGGCCTTATAAGAGCCTTAATTAGAATATTATTTTGTAGATATTCTAAAATGTGATTAAAATAAACACGTTTAAAACATCATGAACTATTTTTTTTATTTCTTACCTTTATGGCATATTGGGGTCAAATGGTTACAAACCAATAAACATTTTTATAAATGTATATATATTTCTTATGTTTTAAAAAATAATTTTAAGCTTCTCTTTACTACACTAGATTTTTGTCGCCGCCACTGACAGGGAGTGTTTTTATTCATCTATGAGATGGCAAAATACAGCATCGCCGCACAGCACTCATATCTTCTCTTTCCTGCGCAAGAAATTATGGGAGGCGGAGCGACGTTGGTTGACATCCTTACGAGAAGACGACGTAATTGAGCGTGTATGTCAGTAAACTGTTACAATGTCAACAATTACAATGTACAACAATTTACAATGTCGAGTCGAGTGAGTGCTATCCGTAATCGACTAGTCGATTGGCGAGCGCGTGGTCACTCCCTATTTCTCGCATCTCCATCAATATACGGTATAAACATCTATAGCACACCTGTCTGCTTTCGGCTCCAAGCGACCTGTCTGAAGCGCGCGCTAATTGTTGGAAAGGCGATGCCTGAATAGCACGCCATCTATTATTTTCTTCATTGAACATGTGATTTGTAGCGTAGAAGGAAATGCAATAGATAGCGCTAATAATTGAATGCTAATTTCGTTGAAACTGCTTGAATTATTGGGTTTTTAGAATCAATCGATCCTTTATAATTAAAACTTAATTATCAATGTTAATATAGATATCCAAATAAATTCCTATACTTTTCGACGTCAGCACTACCAGTGCCATCTGCGTAGTGACGTCGAGAAATATGCTGCCATTTTCTTGTATGAGATGGTGCTATCTATTACACTATAAAATCAATGGTTTCATGAAACGACAGCAAAACAATGCGTGGCCCCGCCCAATACTCCCTTCCTCCGCACCTTGATCCGCCGCCCAGGCGAAAATCCTGTGTTTGACAGTTGGTTCGCGGACGTCGCGGCGGGCGGACGTGTCGTAGCGCAGTGCGCTGCGAAAATTACGCGCCGATATCAAACCGCGAGATAAAACATTTGATTTCGTAATTGAAAGTGAAAATTTTCCCTTATTGTTGGTTTAGCTGTACTTAATCTTTTCGTAAGCAATATTTGATATACGATAAAATGTAATTTTGAGGATTTTTTTATTTTTTGGGTTTTGGACAATTGTTTACAATACACATTTCTTTAATTCGTCGGATTTCAAAACGACCATCTCTGACTTTAACATCATCATCTACTATAATTCAACCTTCACTAAGAAATACACTGAGAAAGTGATATGTAAACCTGTGTTCCTTAAAGCTGTTCATAACGACTCATTTTTATATCTTTTCCATACATTTCCTATATAAAAAAGCTATAGATTACATATTTATACTATATATATTACATATTTTTTTGGAATTTGACAGGTAAAATTCCACTGAAAAGAACCGTCAAAAAAAGAAGTGGAACAATTTTTAGGTACAAATACAATTTTTACAATTTGTATTTTCAAATACAATTTTGATTTTATATAATTTAAAAATATATTTGTTTTCTTTAAAGCTTATCATTTGCGTCGTCGACGTTGCCTTGAATTGAAAACATGAAACAAAAATAAAAAAGACAGACAGAAAACAAGTAAGCCTACAATAAATTCTTTATGTTTTGGAGTAAACAATACAAAATAAAATATTCTAAATATCCACGTAGGAAAAACATTATCGATTAAAATAGTCAATAAAGCTAACTATAGCCTTTTGATTATAATAGTACTTCATAAGATAGTTCAGATAAATATGTATTTTGATTAGCACCATGCATCGTTATCAGTTTAGTAATTATCTATTTTATAATTTGTCTTTTTACATTTCGTGTTTTTAATACGAGACTTAAATTGTTTCCTCGGCAAGTTTAAAGTTTAAATCCGCTCTCACAATGTAGAGACATTCAAAATTACATTATTTTTTAAATGTTTGCCTTCGAGTCAGCCGTAAAATTAACCAGCGATTTCTCTAGTCTGATGTTGCATGAGATATCTATTAATTCCTTTTGGTCAGTGATGGGTAGATGATCAAAGGAATGGTCGTCGAAAAGGTTCAAAGAGACGCAATTGCATTGCGAAGATATTTCCGGGAAAAGTTGCGTAACTTTTCGATAGATTTAGCAACCGATTTTATAGCTCCATTCAGTATTCGTTCATCAGTGTGTCCGGGTCAGGTTACGACACGTCTATCCAAAAATATTCGGTCTGGGTTGCATTGTCGATCGCTTCTTGTAGGTCTTGGGTGCTTGATGCGGGTTGACAACTGCGGGCAGGATAGGAGGAAGTCTTCATCCTGCAGGGTTCCACAGTTGCATATTGGATTATTTGTGTAGCCTCAGCGGACGAAATTAGCAAGGCATCGTGTCACACCCACCCTCAGACTGTTAATACTACGCCAGGTGGTGCAGGGGAGATGAAACATCGGTGCTATCTCTTACTTTATGTCCTCGCCAAGCGAAGCCCGGCAAAAATCGGCACAACATCGCAAATTCATGAAATTGGGAAACAAATAGTATCCTTAAGTTCAGTATATTAGAAATGTACGGGGAATGGGTAAATCGTGATAAACCACCTTAAATAACGATCTCCCTTTTTGCAATCATGGCCAAACAAGGACACGGGTTCATAAGGATGCTACGCCATGCCTGATAATGTATAAACCATAATGGCGTAAGCTATTGTCAGGATGTGAATCGTCGTTCCCGAATTCGCATTTCTATACTGAGAAGAATGTATTATTGGTGCTGGTTGTTCAACGTGTAAATAGTTGAACAACAGCGGGATCATAACCGTGAATAAATTATACTAATATAAATAAAATAAATAAATAGATTCTAATATGTGGGTGATTTACAAAATGAGACGAAATCGATGCGCGCAAATCCCTCAAACATCAACAATCAGATATATCTCTGTAAAACACCAACTGACCTGTGATGATGATCCTCGCCTATCTGGAAGTCCCAGCACTGCTACAGACCCTCGAGGTGCCTGCTGGTGGATTTCCCATGCAAGTATCTTCGAAAATGTCTCACACACGACCCACTCAACGCGGATTAGTTTTTTTTTTCGCGGAGTTTTATTCTGATTTTGCGGAGCGGTTCAAGAAGGCGATGAATAAAAGCGGTACAGAGTCGCGAGATTATGCCAAAACCTCTGAAAAATATATATGCTGTCGTTCTAACAGCGCGGCGGATAATTATAAAAACTAGCGGGGGGTAGGCATTTTCGAGCAAACGCAGTACTGGCAGCGTTCAAGTCGTTCTTCTTCTTCTTCGGAATCAACATCTGTTAGTGAAGGCGAACATCCACATACACTAATCAAATGCTGATGCAAAAGATACTTTGCGCGCAACCAGGTGATATCTCCTACTTTATGTCCTCGCCAAGTGAAGCTATCTGCCTTTGAGTGGTTGTATGACTCAAAAATGACGAGGCAATTGTGTTGTGGTTCTTGCCCTTGCAGTAAATGTGTCGGATCGTCGATCGCCTTAAGGCATTTAGAATCAGCCAGGATATCACGACGTTTTGTAGGAGGGCGATGCCGATGATCAGATCATGCTTTTCGACGGGAGTAGGTTTAAGGCAGCTGGAGACAATTATTGCAGCATTGTTTACTCAAATCATTCAGTGATAAAAAAATCGTCCCCAAAAAAAGCTTTAGATTTGCATATATCCAAGCAACGATATCCAGAGAGGCATTTCGTATAGTTGATGGTACGTGCGCGTACCACTTACATATTGGGAAACACTGTTCTAGCAGTTTCCGATTCACCATTACGACTAGTAAAATATTTTTTTTTTCGTCTAACCACATACAATTCGCAAATAACAATGACTCCGTAAAAAATGTTCACACTGTATATTCGTTTCGGTTGTCTCCACTCCAGTTTCATACAGTTAAGGACAATAGCGGATCGTAATATTTCATAATGTAATTGGCTTGATCTCGGATTATGACATTTTATTATATCTCTAGCGGAGCGACATCCTCGAAAATAAACCAAGATGGCAGTTAATTCATATCGGAGTCGAAGAGATATGGCTATTTTATTGTATGAAATAAAGATATTACGATCGGTTTTATTATGAACTGGGAAACCGTTGACTTTTAACGCATGGGACAATTGCTGGTCGAAACTAATACATTTTAAATACACTTAGCTGTATATCGTAATAGTCTAATTTTCTGTTATAACCAACATAGAGTATTTATTAATAAGTACAAAAATCGGTTGAGTCACCACACGACTTTCCCGACAAGTAGCCAAGGACAGTTTTTATCTGAATATTAATTTCATAATTAAAACTGATAAGCGCCCTTTTTCGGTCGGCGGACGAACTCGGTTGACTATCGTTCCATCTGTTGGTCCTTAGCCGAGAAACAAACTGCGCCCCCCAGGCGATAATATTTGATTAAAATGTGTGGCGGAATTTGAATAGTATTAGTGTAGCTTGTATCTGAGATATTCCAACCAAATTTTCACAATGTGATTTCGGCCCAACAAGGAATCTGTATACCAAATGTCATGTTTTTAGAGCCAATACTTCGTTTTTTATTTGACTATGGCGCCCCCTAGTGGAGTGATTTCAACCACAATCTTTTAAACTCTTGCCATGATGAAATGATGTATGTATGGCAAATTTCAACTTAATTGGATTAGGCGTGTGGGCGCTATCATGGAGGAATACACAGATACACAGATAAGTCGGAAAATTTACCGCGTTTGCAATACTTTCCCTCCTCGTCGGTTGGTGGGTCGGGAAACTAAAATACTAGTCGCGGTATGTTATTATGAAATACTAAGAATTGGGTGGGAATTAATCCATACAAAAGTAAATTTGTATGTAGTGGTGTACTTTTATTTTGTTCTAAAAATAGTGGGTCATCATTTGAATGCCACATAATTTAATAGTTAAATGCATATGGTTTGGTTTTTTTGCTTAGTTATTAAGCTAAATATTGTTTATTCGAAATATTGTTCGTCGTTAGCTAAAACCTTTATCCATTTTCAGGTAACTTCCCATTGAGTCAGCTGAGCTAGACCTCGCAATCCGAGATTCAGTTTCCACATTCCCCTTCCCAGGAGTTTCTTTAAGCGGTGAAGGAACTTTTGCACTCTGTTTATGCAGGGCCGAATATTTCTATATTACGCGTGAGCTGGCGCCCCAATTTACAATCAAATTTTAGATATTGTTCACGCATATATTAACCTATTTATAATAATATGAACTTTAGCAAATAGTTGGTATATAACATATTCGGTACTCATGACAAATAGTAAAAATAATCGGTTGTGTCACCCCAAGACTTTCCTGACTAGTATCCGGAGAGGTGCGAAAAAACGAACGATGTAATCAAGGTTCCCCAAATTTGTATGGCAGGTACCCCAAACGTTGGTCGTAAGTACCCCAAAAACTAATAGGTTCTTCCGATGGTTAACAGAAGCTTCTATGCCAAATTTTAACTTAGACAGATTAAGCGTCTGGGCGCTATCGCGGAAACAATTTTTTCGCCGGGAACCCCAAATTTGTATGGCAGGTACCACAACCGTAGGGCGTAGGGACTCCAAAAACTAATGGGTTCCTCCGACGGTTAACAGAAGCTTATATACCAAATTTCAGTTCAATCCGATTAAGCGACTGGGTGCTATCGTGGAAGAATACATACATACAGACATACAGACATACAGACATACATACAGACAGAGATCGGTCTGGAAATAGTCTCAATCGTCTCAGGGAGTCTCAAAATATATATTCCCATCTTCATCTCAAAATTTTTTTTTAGCGCGATCACAATACTTTCCTTTCCGATAGGTCGTCAGGAAAGTAAAACTATCACAGCCACAAAAATACGTCTTGACGCGCATTCGACATAGGCATCTGGTATTATATGTCATTATACAATAATTATATTAATTCTTTTATTTAGCATTTTAATGCGTACTATTATTTAAATGATAAACAACTTTAATATTGCAATGGCTGTTTTCTCCTATCACTATCTGGAATAGTAACTATTATGACCCGGATTTTTTTACTATATATTATGATAAACCGTGTGCCTTAGCTAACATCGCCTCATAAATATTCTGAAGTATTTTCCCTTTACTGTGTGCCCAGTTCGCTAATTGCGGTTTTGTTATTTTTGCATACCAATTACGAACGCAGCATTGCGAAGCCATTAAAAAAGTTTACCTTTTTACGAAAAACAAGGCTGCTTTCGACGTTCGTTCAAACGAACGGGGCCAATGAATGAAAATACACCCATGCTCATGCTCTTTACATTCTGATGAATGTTTTATGTTTACAAAACAAGATGTAACATTTTGAATCGGAGTACCCATGGGAGTACCTTATTAAAATTATTTTATAAATATTTGCTGCTCTACGAAAAAGCTGTACATTTTAATTTGAAAAAAGCTGAATTTTCTCATTATGTATACATTACATTTCTACAGCATGTATACATTTAACGCTGTTGATGTAGCTGGGCGTGGCCATATTAATTTGATGCTGAAATCAAAAAAATCCATATTTGAAATTTTCGCTATTAGCCGGAAATTATTTTTTTTTATTTATTTATTTATTTCATTAATTTTACATATCTTATCTAATATTACATAAGGAAAAATAGTTGTTTTCTAGTTAAATAAAGCGACAAGTTGAATCATCCCAATCCCAGGCAATGCCTGTGCCTAGATGTGCGATTTAAGACATTTGAGGTGGCGAGCAGACATTAAAAGTTTATTACTAGAGTTTAGATATTAGGTATTAAGTAGAGGTAAAAAAATATATGTATGCACAATATATTCTTAATATAATCAAATATACTAATAAATATAATATTAACACAGGAATAATAATAAATTAATAGAGAAAACCATTCATCGACAAAATATATTAAACAAATTAAACCACAATTGTTTGTTCCCTCTTCGTTCCAGAGCGCTTCAACTCTAGTAGCCATTTATTAATTGCAGTTTTAAAACTCTCGATTGTATCTAACATTTTAATGCGTTCATCTAATTTATTGTACACTCGGGGTGCAATGTACCAAGCCTGCCTTTGTTCAAATGCCGTTTTTACCCTCTAGGTATCTCAAAATTTAAATACCGAATACTTAGGGTAGTGATCTATAGTTGTCAATTTAAACGCACCTAAAATAAACAGACAATAAAATAGACTGGGAAAGATCAATTAATTAATAGTTTTTTAAAAAAACACTAAAAACACGCTTTTATAAATGCACGTAAAAACCACATCATCAGACCTTGAAACCTAATCCAAGCTCATTCCAAGACTTTTCTAACAAGTCCAAACACAGCTATGATACGATGTTCCATCATGAAGTTCCAGTTCATATCTTCCGACTCCATCATCAGATCAGTTCGACAGTACCATATTATTGTATTGTCATCAGAACTACATACAGCTGCCAATTTTCATGACTCTACGATCCTTGGAAGATGGTTAAATTAGTTACCTTAGATTCCATTACATAGTTAGTTGCATACAGGTCGACCTAATAAAAGCGTGTTAAAAAGTACTCGTTTACACGATAAAATATGCTCGTTATTCAATATTCGTGGTTCACACGAGTACGTAAGACGTACCATATATCTATTAAATTCGCTGAAATAAGGAATATAATATGCTTCTTCCGGAATTGTGCTTTTCAATTCGGCGAATTTTTAGTTTATGCGAAAGATTTTTACCTAAATACAGGTATTAATTGTTGTAAATTTCTTTAGTTCTATACTGTATGAGCTCGAATCTGCTTTGCTGTAAAACACTGGATTTAGCAGTGGAAGCTTTAAATAAAAAGTTGCTGAAATAAATAGAGCTTTAATAACAATATCTGGTTGTGATTAGGCTATGCATGGTATAGCGTGCGAGATCCTTTAGGATTCGTTTGAGTATTGTGGTTTTGAAGAACAGCCTCCTCTCCCATATCCACTCTAATGCGAAGGCAACACTTACATATTTTTCACAGAAGATGTTTAAACAATTGCGATAAAAAATAACTTGATCAAGAGGACCATATGTATACAATGTGCACCGCTATTTTTTAAAAATTATAAAATTATTTGGTAAACAAACAACGTTAACCAGTAACAATCACAAAAGATACAAAATAATGCTACGACTAATTACAAGTTTATTCATCGTAAAATCTTCATTATTTATAATTATTTCTTTATCTTTATTACCTACTTAGAAAAAAGAAAAAATGTATGAAAATAAATAGTAAAAGTTATGCGAGACAAACGTATGTGAGATTTGCATTTTTCTCACCCCAAATCTTACCTAGAAATTATAACATTATTATTTATTTTGCACTTATGATAAATAAAAATTATGTTATGAAAACCTTTCATAAATACTGAACATGCAATTAATAAAACAGTAGATAAGGAGGCACCAAGGACGAAAATTATTTTGTAATGGTTTCTTTGAAATGACTTTTACCGGATGCGAAAATTGTATCATTTGATGCTAATCGTAATTTCGCCGCATATTTGTGAATAGATGGATAATTGAAAAAAATATTTTTTATATTTCATTGTTTGTCTGATTTTTCTTATAAAAATCTTAATTCATCACACAGTTGTAAGTGCAGTTAATGTGCGGTAGTGGTAATCCCACATTATCTACATTTTTTTTAATTGTGCTGTGTTCTAATTTTTTGAAATATATTTTTAACAAAAAAAGTTTTTGACATTTAATTAAATAAATGAAACATATCATAAATGGTCAAGTATATGCCAGTCTTATTAATCGTCAGTTAATCACAAAATCTGAAAAAATGACAAAGATGCACAAAAATATAGGGTATGCCAGATTTCCTGATATTTATCTACGCGTAATGCGATTTAGGCGATACGATTTTATCGTAAAAGTCGATTCCTAATTCTTCTTAAATTCAGCTCACGCGTGTGATATTCGTAGTATTTGCTGTTACGCTGTTACGTTTACGCTGGAATTTGATCATTACCCGAATTTCGAAATACCCGGATTCCGCTTTTTGAAACGACCCACGTGTATTTGACAGTTCATCCGACGTTAACGAATCATTTTCACACCCTCTATCATCCTACTTTATACAGTCGATTAATTGAAAATGACAGCTGACAGATGATGTCGATGAAAATTCAGCAATACGACGATATTTTTTTATTTTATTCTACTTAAATATAAATTTAGAACTACAGTTTTATATCACCACAATAGGGTGCAAATACATTATCGTAGAGAAGAACAGTATAATTGAAATGGCACAATAAAGTACCTGATCACTTTTCCACTACGCCATGATAACTCTATCAGCTCCACCATGACACAGTCACTAAGTTCTTTCAATGATAGATTGTACCTGTCATTGATCATTTTATCGCTAGTCAAGAAGCCTTTTTTCACGCAGTCGAAGTAAAGCTTAGGAACACTAACGAACCTAATGAATAATGAAGATACACATTATTAAAAACTATTTATTTTATCTATTGGACAACAATTGGGGACTTTTGCATTCGTCGTCCAATGCACTATAAAGTAATGTTGTATGACGAAACGCCATAGGTGCTGACATTTTATTTAAATGCCTTTCAGCATACACTTCCAGAACCCAGTAACCTCGCTCGTTCGAGCTATGCCGAGGATAGTTCATGCCCCATTTGTAGCAATACCCCTTGCACAGCTAGACATATTCTTGCTGGCTGCAAGGTAGCCTTAGATCAAGGACGGTACACTTACCACCACGACAAAGTCCTAGCTGTTATTCG
Source organism: Micropterix aruncella (assembly GCA_944548615.1). Classification (NCBI taxonomy): domain Eukaryota; kingdom Metazoa; phylum Arthropoda; class Insecta; order Lepidoptera; family Micropterigidae; genus Micropterix; species Micropterix aruncella. The sequence continues at coordinate 9,173,157 of OX155959.1, read as the reverse complement.
CGAGGTAATTAGCCTCTCAGTGGCTCGTGCCAACAAGGGTTTGACATTACCAAGGGTTTGACATTAATACAGTTGCAAATATGCAAGTCTCTATTCTTAAATGCAGTCACTCACACACTGACTAGTGCAGAATTTATTACATCTTTGTTTTAAACGATAATTATCACAATCTTTTATCATGCGAATAATTTACTTCGCTTGTGTGGCTTACCTATATGCGAATGAGTAGTTACTCAGTACATTCGAAAGGACTCAAAACGCGTGTATCTACTTGTTTATTCCGTGAATAAGTTGATCACATGACCTTTCGTAGGCAAATAAGAGTGTCCACAAGAAGATGTCGGGATTTTCACATACTCACCTTACTCTTTCGTGTACTTCATTCAAACATGCCTTATTATTTGTATAATCTCTTCTCTCCACTTTTATTCCATAGTCTTCCATTACTCTCTTTGGGGAAAATCTATTACAGGCTTTTCCTCGGTATTCATCTACTTTCATGTCCAAGTCATTTGCAGTTCAGGCGGCCCGAATATGGAACAATAACCCCCCCTTCACACTCCTCCGCACCCGTCTCCTAGTTTGTTCTTTTATCCCATTCCTACCTTGGATATAGAGTTGACATATGTTAATAATTTCTGTTTTATTATGTTTATTATGTAATTATACTCTTTTGATCACTACTTTACGAAAAATACACGTTATATATTATTTTGCCAACATAAACATTTAGTCACAATAAATAACCCTGGCGGTATGGTTGTAAGATATTGCAACTTGTGTGGGTTGCACTCTATTGTGTGGGTAAAAAAAATAAACAAAGCAACTGCAAAGAAAACTGAGGCTTGGTATATTGACAGTCTAATAAAGGTTTTACTACTCTAGTACTCAAACAATTTTAAATGTTTTAGTCTCATTTAAGCTAAACAATGAAACTGAAACTCTCACTCGTCTGATTTATCAGAGGAAATTGCAGTTTGACTGCAGTGATCTCAAACGTGGTTAATTTGACTCGGTCACTAGTTCAGCTTACCAAGATACACCGATTATACTTTATTACACCACTGCCAAACAAACAAGGAGTGTAATGTATCCAGGGTTTATTTATGTACGTTTTTCGTTTCTTTATTCCACCATAATTTCTAAACGCTTTAAGCGATTTAAAAGTGTGTGGTATCGTTAGAATCGTTATGTCATCCCGAGGTCATACCTTAACTGTCCAAATATCAAGTAAATGTCTAAATGTCCAAATCTCCAAATGTCAATAAATTAACAGATATATCGTGGTTGGTGTCAAATGAAAGGTCTGATTGAGTACATTCCGAAAATATATATGTGTCTATATATATATAGATAAATACATAAACCACAAATATTTCGTAAAAAACCGTAATATAAATAATTATGAAGACAGTAGCTCACTTTTTGTAACGGCAGTCGTGTTTTTTATTCATTTTAGTATATTAACTAGTTTTATGATAATGTTTCTATTATAAATAATTATTAGTCGCTGTTATTTAATTACAAATGTGAAACGCACATAATTCCTTTCACATAATCCCATCATGTCATGTTTCGTTATGTCGAACCAGCTTAATACGCCAAACACTTCTATCCTTATAATTAGTATTGTAACGGCGAGCTCTATTATCTACCCCTGGGACGATCATCCTTCATGCTTATTTTCACCCTAATTAGTTTCTCTTGTAGGCCTAAGGAAATTCAGAGGTCGCTTAAGGACTGATGGACCAATCTATCATTTGCCAACAACGCACTTTAATGAGCGTCAAGGCGAGGCGAACACCACGACGGGGACCTATTACTTCCTTTATTAAAAGAGAAGAATACTCCTCGATTCTGAAGGGCCACTGAGCTTCATGTTGTGAAATTACATTGTTAAATTAAATTTTCTTTTTTCATAAATATACATATTTTTACCAAAAAAAGTTGTTACATATTTAATTACATCAATGAGACATTATAAATAGTTATATCTTAATCCTCTCGAATGTCACTTGATAACAAAATCCGAAAAAATCTCGAAGATCCACTTGTATGCCACTTCCCTGATCTTACTCTACCTATAATGCGATTTGGGCGATACGATTTTTTTTTGCTTAACCCTTCGAGTAGCGGCATAATTTCATGGCAGACTGCGGCAATTTATTTGAATTTCTTGCAATATCGCCGCGCTCGACAAAAAGTACTATAACTATGGAACTACTATAGAAACCATAAAAAGAATAACTGTGTAATGATTGCATTAAAATTTCGTATGTAGAATATTGAAATCTAATTTTGCAAAACAATTAGATAATTATGAATAAATATGAGAAATTCGCGAAAGTTAAAAAAACTCGGCATTACTAACTTGTACTTGTCTTACGGAAAAATGCGGAACCCTATTTAGAAATTGTAAATACTATCGTGATTTTTATTAGATTCTATATCAAAGATAATATTTCGTTTTGCTTATTTATTTACAAAAAAAATAGATATTAGCTCATAAAAACCAATAAAAATTTGGATGATTTCTCGAAAAAAAAAAATTATGATGTTTGACAATGGAATTTTACCAGAAATATCCGCGAAATGACGCGCGAAATTATTCTAGCGGCCGTCTATGTATTGGTAATAATGAGATATTTGGTATGGATTTTAGGATGCGTTCGAATTAGAAAATAATATTACTGTGCGCTCCGGGAGCAAGCCGCCAATAATGGTCGTTACGCGGTTAACGGTGTTCTCATGTGCAACCAAATTTGGTCGTTACGTAGCCGAAGGGTAATCTAGCATAATTATGATCGACGGTCTCTTTGCGTCTTTTTACAAGCTTTATATAATTTAACTTGCAAAGTTCATATATTAGTTGTCCGTTTAAATATTTTCAAACCATTTTTCAACCACTTGCTGGTATCCAATTGAGCTGAAATTTGGAATACTTATGTAAGCTCGGTGACAATGCAATATATAGTACAATCGAGCTGATTTGATGATGGAGCCGACAGCTTGGGATTGAAACTCCCTGATGACAATGGTAGGACACTCGAATTCAGGCTTGTTTGTTTTGTTGTCATGAGTACTTTCCATTACACATGATGACGAGGGTCTGATGATGGAACCGGGTGATTGCCACAGATTTGTTAGTTTTTTTTTGTCTTGGTACTTTCCATTACACATGGTGACGAGGGTCTACAGATTCAGCCGCGAGATCGCCACTGGAATTGCTAAGATTGCCGTTGCTAAGATAGTCGAGTTTGGGCTCTTTGTTAGTTTTTGTTAGTTTTGTTAGTTTGTTAGTTTGTTAGTCTGTTAGTTTTTGTTAGTCTTTGTTAGTTTTGTTAGTTTTTTTTTTGTCTTGGTACTTTCCATTACACATGGTGACGAGGGTCTACAGATTCAGCCGGGAGATCGCCACTGGAATTGCTAAGATTGCCGTTGCTAAGATAGTCGAGTTTGGGCTCTTTGTTAGTTTTTTTTTTTTTTGTCTTGGTACTTTCCATTACACATGGTGACGAGAGTCTACAGATTCAGCCGGGAGATTGTCAGTGGAATTGCTAAGATTGCCGTTGCTAAGATAGTCGAGTTTGGGCTTGTTTGTTTTGCTGTCATGAGTACTTTTCATCACACATGATGACGAGGGTTTGAAGATGGATCCGGGGGATTGCCACTAGAACTCCCTGGCGGATAGAAAATCTTGTTTTTAAAAATCCTTTTTTACTTTAAATTTATTTTCACTCTTTTTCTAAAAGATAATTTTTTTTTTATTATAATGTAAATTCCATTAAACATGTTTCTCTCTAATTTAAATACATTTGTTTGCTTAACGCTCGAATCTCGAGATTAGAGTGAGTAAATCATGATTTTCTTGTTATTTTCGGTCGTATTTCGCTGGCAATTTCAAATATTGGTTTCATGTATTTACTTTACGTACAGCGTATGTTTGATTATTGTCAATCTTGCTTCATTCTTCGCGCCTTACTGCACGATTGCGTATACACATGGGTAACTGTAATTATTCTTCTTCTTATGTGACTTTCGCTATTTCCTAATTTTGAGGAACCTGTGCTAGCATCATAAATGATATTTCTTATTGAAATCATTAAAATATTAAAAACGAAATATCATTAAAATTAAAAACGAACTACGGTTTCTTATAAAATTCAACTTTTACGACAATTTTTAAACAAAATCATAGTTATACCATAAGTTTCTATTTTTCGTACTCCTTATAAGTGTAATATAAGCACATTACACTTATAAGGAGTACGAGTAACAAAATATATTTACAGAATAGGAATAATATAATATTTGTTATTTTCTTAAATACATGAAAATGTAACATATTTTGCAATTTTCTTTAAAAAAATTCGTAAAGGAAAGCTTATTATAAAGGAGACTACCACTCTTTGGACCTACCCTCCAATAACAATAAACCATATGTCATATGAAAGATCATATGAAATATATTCTTTAACCTCCCTACCTATACGAATGTACGTGATACGTCCGCTATATTATCATATAGAAATTTTTATATAAAAATGTATTTTTTTAAATATACAAATTTATATACAACCGCTATATAAGCCGCTATATAAGACAGCATAGATAAGCTGCTGTATATTTTGTCTGGTATATTTTTAAAAAGTATTTTTATTGAGAAATGTAATTTTTAAAAATCAAGGATTTACCTAATTTTTGAACAAAAACCCAAAGGTAGGGCGGTTAATTACTTATACAACTATGGCAGCCGTTCCTTTTTCGTTAGGGGTAAAAAGTTATATACCGTAGATATATATGTCAAAGTATAAAAGTATAAATAGTTATATATGTCGATAGAAGTTGGTTTTACTTGGTGAGTCGCGTGGGAGATGCGAGACAAAGGGCTGCATACTCACGCGGCGGATGTCACGTCTATGGACAAGATTTTTTTTCGATACTTTTTGTCATATAAAATCAACAATATAATCTGCTCTTCCCCATGCAATTATGCCATATCTTGGATTGCGACTCTATTAGGGCATAGTACCTAGGCCGAAATCACTTTGAACATCTAGAATTTTTAGGTTCCTTAGATAAATAAACCTTTTTTAATCTCTTCCCTAGCAAACATGATATTAATTAGTGACATAGAATAAAAATGTAATTGATTAATACAGCCTATCGGTATGTATCCTTTTTGTGCTTTTTAGCCAATTACGTATGGCTGATCGTCTTTTCCTTTTACGCCTGATGAAATATAACTCTAACAATGGCAGACAGCGACAAAAGAGCGACATCTGGCGCTATGAAAAGAATGGGAACGCAGTCGACGGCAAACTGACGGATACCCTACGATACGTATTAGGAAAAATCTTAGCTATCCTTCAATGCGATTTACATTAGAAACCAAAAACGTCTCATTGTTACCTAGTTTTTAATTTGGCTTGTAGATTTGTGTTTTTTTTTAACTTTTATGTTTGAAACACGAATGTTTAGCTGGCGCTTTAACGTACGGGGCTAGTACTGTAAGAAGCTTAATAGTTGGTGCCAAATAACCACGAAAAACATCACTTCGTAGGATTACATTACCTGAAATATTAGTAACAAATATTAGTATATACAATAGATAGATAAGGGTCTAAAATACATTCGGATTAAAGTACAATCTCCTAAATACTATGAGAATTGCGTGGCGAAGGTCAACGAAAAAGTTCAAAAATGCTTTTACTGGATCATATTTATTTACAGATAGGCAAAGGCAAATAAGTCGAAGTAATTTTTAAATGAATTGAAACCCTTTTAGAGTGTACAACTTTTTCATTAAAATTCGACAAAATCTCATTTGTACTGGAAATCTAATAAAATCTGAAACATTGTTTACTTTTTCGATGGTTTATCACCTTAGAAATTGACACAGAGATATGTTATTTAAAAAAACGTAATCTTCAAATCATAAAACTGTTTTAGTTTGTTTTTATGGTTATTTCTCCGCCTATCAGTCATAAGATTTGAAGATTGTTTATTTCTTTCAACTTTCATCACTTCAAACCTTAGGTCTTAATCTATTCATGTACCATTTATGGTTGAATCATTTGTAAACGTATCTTTTATTTCTGGTTATGAGATGTCTTGTTTAGGCGCTTCCGCATGTATCCCAAAAAATCCCCCCCCCCCCCCCCTTTAAAGAATTGTAAAAATGGCTTAAAATCAACTCTGAGAAATCTGACGTCTTTTACACACATTGAAGTTTCGATGCACCACTTCTGCTAGATATCGTAATATCAAACCTATGCAATGTTATCCACATGTCATAGTGGCACACAGCCCGGTGTAATAGTGGTTAGGTTGCCCGATCTTACATTGTAAAGTTCCGGGTTCGATTTCCGCTCGGAACCATTGTCCGTTTATATAAAATTAACGGAATTGCATTTCATTTCTGTCGATCGAATGCAATAACAAGACACACACACACACACGTATAAACACATATAAATACTTCAAAGTGGCTGGCTGTAGGAGATTGTCGTATTAAATTTATTATTAAACAATATTATCGCCTTTTCGTGATCGCGGTATCGCCGTTTAGGTCGTTCTTGTAGACTGGAATTACCAAGTACTCTTACAGAGAGCCGAGCTTTGTTTAAAATAAATATTACTTTGCACTATTAATATCTACTTTCTTATCATCCTTTGAGATTTTACAACGTAATTAGTACCCATCTGCACAAAGAGACTCGGGAAATGTCGTAATTAATTTTATTTGTGAAGTTTGTTACTTCTGCCTGAGTAAAAATACTATGACATCCGCTGTATAGGATGTCCAAAAAGGTTAGCAGTACTGAGTTTTACTTTCCCGGCCAACTAATTGTTAGGGAAAGTATTGTGAACGCTATTAAAAAAATATTGAGATGAAGACGGAAATCTTTATATTGACCCCCCTCCCCTTCTCCCTGAGTAGATTAAGACCATTTCCAGATTGAATTCTTCCTGTGTATCTGCGTGTGTATGTGTGTATTCCTCCACGATAGCCCACAAACGCTTCATCCGATTGAGCTGAAATTTAATATGCAGGCATCGTTTGGTCATGGCAGGAGTTAAAAGATTGTGATTGAAATCGGTCTACTTTTTTTATTTGTTATGATTGTATTTTCTTTGAAAGTTGCGGGCAGCTAGTGCAATCTGTTACAGTGTGACATTATTTAGCGGCGGCTGCGGTTCGTGTCTTCGCTTACATGCCGACGCGCGCTTTCAAAAATTTTTAACTGAATTTCCGCTAGGTGGTGATACGCTACTACGCGAATGTTTCGATTTTGATTGGAATAAAATAAAATGTTATGGTTGTAAATTCTAATGTTGCTTACTAAGATAACGCATCTTCCAACATTCCTATTACAGTTACTCTTGATTTTGTTGATTCTGGGAAGTCTAGCGGGGAAAGTCATTAGGTCACACAACCGATTTTTATATTTACTCTGTGGTTCGAAGACATGACGCATGGACCGTTCAGGGACCGTTCATGGGCTCAGGGAGATTGTGCGTACTAACGATGGGTCGTTTCGAGTGCATCCGTGTTGTGCACCCCATTTGTCAATTAGAGATCGGGGTCAATCTAAAAGACATCCAATTTGTGTTTTTTTATAGTCGGCTCAAGTCTTGGTTTAGCTCCACCGGTAGCTTCACCGAAGAGGGACGCTCCAGGGTAACACATCGGGCTGATTTGGCGGTTTGTGCACCGATATGTGTCAGCCAATCGCTTGCTTAACCGCTGAATAATCGGGGGAGTCTGTAAACGTAATTTTACTAAGAAGCGAGGGTGCTTATTGACCTGGCATCATCTATCCTTATCAACGGTGACAGATCTTGACGTGCAAAGGGCGCCTCGGATCCGCGCATGTGTCAGGTAGAGGTCGCGAGAGCAAATTCGAAGCTGTAACCAGACGGGAGTTAGTTAGTTAGTTAGTTATACTGGGCGTTCCTCCGCAAGTCGACATCCAGTGTGCCTATTTTGCGTGTAACGGGGGTAGCGCTATTCCACCCACCCCAGCTCCTCGACGAAAGCCAGCAGGGCTTTCAGGTTTCCTGCCGCCTCCCAAGGTGTTTTGTCCTGTATACTTCTACCTGTTTACAATCTAGCAGAATGTGTTTTGTGGTTTCTTCCGCCTCCATGCATGCTCTGCACATAGGGCTATTCGTTCCGCCCATTTTGAAGAGGTGTTTGTTTAGTGTGTTGTGTCCTGTTATCAGTCCCACTAGTTTGCGTAGTTGGGGCCTTTTTGTCCTTAGAAGTGTTTTGGCAAGTTTGTGGTTGTATTCCATTACTATTTCTTTGGTTTGTCTGCAAGTGTCTATCTCGTTCCAGTGTGTTTGATGTAGTTGTTTGTAGTAGTTGTTTGTAACCAGACGGGAGGATAGAGAAATCAATCCAAATCTAGTAGTAAAAGTGCGAGAAGACTCACTGGGTGGTACTTCTGAGTTGTACACAGTCCAGTTTAGTTACCGACTACTCTGTACAGATATACCTCTTATTGACATGTCGCGAATAAGCACATAAGAAGCGTAGCACTCGATACGCTTGAGTCGTAGCACCTTCTATGATTGGACCGTAGCCACCCATGCTCGCCGAGCATTTTTCATTAATTTTCGAACCAGAAGTGAGTGTCATACAGGACCATTCGAGCGTTTGAGAATTAACCCTAATTACATCTTTATATGCATAGTAATAAGAACCGTAGCGCTCGATTCGCTTGAGTCGTAGCGCCTTCTACGCTCGGAACGTAGTTGTTCCGTGGTCACCGCGTGAGCGTCATTCAGAACCTTTCAGGCGTTTGAGAATGACCCCTAAGTACATCTTTATACGCGTAGTCATAAGAAATGTAGCACTTGATACGCTTGATTCGTAGCGCCTTCTACGCTCGGAACGTAGCCATCCGCGGTCGCATTTAGCACTAATTTTCACCCGAGAAGTGAACGTCATTCAGGACCATTCGCCGGGCGTTCGAGAATGACCCCTAATTGCATCTTTTAACCACTTGATGGCCCAGAGGCACTCGCGCGTACGAGTGGCACGCTTCACTTGACCTGGCTCCGTGTCGGAAGGCGGCCGAGCGCTCGCCCCGTTAGAGATTAATGTGCCGGCGAACACTGGCAATTACGCCAGTTAGAGATGGGACGTCGCTCTTGTAAAATAGGGGTTATGAAGGATTGTGACGTCAGAAAATCCGTAAGCCAATCAAGGCACAGTTTCATGCATTTTACGGACGAGCGGAATGACGTCATGGTTTTTGAGCGTTTCAACAAGAAATGCGATTTCTTACAGGAGCTCTATTTTTAAGTTGGCAGAGGAAATGTCGTATCAAGCTGACGTCATCCACTATCGCTTTTTAATAGAATTCTAACATAGAATGCAAGATATTACGTCAACTCGTATACGACATCTTATCTATGGATTTAAAGATCAACCTCTGGATGCGCTCCATGTTTATTTGTCTGTGATCCACGGATAAATACACCATCAAGTTTACCAAAGTTTGTTACTCGCTAAATTATAATAGAAAAAGTTGAGGGATAGCGCGCCTGAGAAGGCGCAATGTCAGGAGGCTAGACAATGTTAACGATAACTATGTTGAGCTGCTGCTGTTCTGTTCACTGAACTGACTTAAGTAGATAATTTGGTAGAAAAGACACGACAATGTTTTCTTCATTAAAAAAAATCTTTTAATAATGAATTTCGATTTAGTCCTCTTCAAAATTATCTCCGTTGGATATATGTAACTCACTTTTCTAACGACTTTTCGGTTGTTCAGTAAGTCTGTTTTTGTGATGGTGTTCAGCTGCTCCCCGGATTTTTGTTTTGTCTCCTTTATGGTATTTAAACGTCGCCCGTTCAATGTTTTTTGATTTTCGAAGAGAAAAAGTCACTGGGTGCTAAATCGGGGAGTAGGGCAGCTGTTGTAGCACTGTGGTCTAAAATGAACTGATAAGCAGTGAAACGTAGGCCGGTGCATTGTGATGATCTAAAATCCAACAGTTTTCGGACGATAATTCTGGTGTTAACACGAATATTCTGACGCAATCGTCGTTAAACTTCAATGTAATACACATGACATTAACACACAAACACATCAACACACAAACTCACACAAACACACACTAACAAACAGATATATAATTTTTCTCTAAAACTCAAAAGCGTATTACATTTCGTATTAAACATTTTTTGAATCTCAGCATCCTTTATGACAACTATGCCACTATGCTAAGTTTCATGACACTGTATTTTTTTATATGTTAAATTAATATAGGCGTGTTGTATGAAGAATTACTTTATTATCGATCTTAGATCGAGGGTAAACGAGGTACATCTCCTGTATGTCAGAAATATGTATATGGTAACTTTTGTGCTATAAACTTTAACCTCTCTGTCCGTAAGTCTTTTTTTTTTCGTTAAGGAAACATACAGCTGTTACAATTCGGTACAAAATTATTAAATTTCAGAAACAATACATATTTACCTAATTACATATTTTCAGTTAAATATTTATAAAATAAACACAACATATTTCTTTTCTGAATAATAAACACACATAGGGGGAGGTGGAAACTATCAATGGAGAAGTCATAATAAGCAAATAAAATTGTATGTAAATACCGTTTAATAATATAGTCATGCATATTAAGTAAATTTATTCATGAATACATAATATTAATATTATATCACATTATATATTGCGATTACAATGATATGACAACCCCGTTATTATTCATTGCTTTTTTAAGAGCGTTAGATGACGTATTGAATACGTTAATACAGCCAAGCTGCGTATTCCAAATTTTACATTCCCTATAAATGAAACAGTTTTGTGCATAATTGTAACCACTAACAAATACTATTGTCATTGCTACATTATACAGACGATAACCAATGGCGAAACATTATCTGAGTGAAGTATTCGTAACTATACCTGTTCAACGCCGCCCAATTGGGATAAGCCCGTTCCAGAGCTAACGTTTATAAAATTTGAGAAGCATATACGAATTTACTGCGGTGGAATGCGTAGTACAAGAGTAAGAGAGAATAATTAACTGAGAACTTTTTTTTTTTTATTTTATTTGTTACAACTTGGTAGAGAGTTAACAGTGAGATCGTACAGATATGATTTGTAACTATTTATATAAGTAATAAGAAAATGAATACATCCCATACGATCATTCTAGACGAATGCCCAACTAGACCGAACAGCCTGTATCTGGGCATACGAAATATATAGCCTTTGTTTTTGGAGTAGTAGTGACGTTTGAGTAGTACTGACTAATAGACTACTTTCAATACTAACACTAAGATAATGAATAAAGAAATAAAATATAAGAAAATAACTGAAAAAAAGAAAATTAAAAAACAAAATGGCATAAAATAGTAAACATATTAATACAAATTAATATATATGATAAAGGGTTAGTAACATACATATATACACATATACACATACAAACATATATACATACATATATAATAATACACACACACACACATATTTTAAATTATTGTATGAAGCAATTCATTTTAGTCTTTGTACGACCTACTTCGTAAAGGAGCCATTTTTTTACTTTTATCTTAAATTGGTGTATATTTTGAACATTTTTTACTGACTCTTCTAAAGTATTAAAAATTTTTGGGGCGATGAAATACAACTGTCTTTGGGCAAAGGTTGTATGTACGTGAGGAATTACATAGTTCGTCCCTTCAGCCATTCTAGTTGGTCTTTGCTGCTGGCTTCGGGAACGTTTCTCTAAGGTCTTGTAAAAATGTATTAGGCATTGTTTCACGAACAACTGACGAATATCCAAAACACTTGCTTCGCTCAACAGCAGGTCAGAGTCATGGCGAGGATGTTTTCTGTAAGTAACCCTCAATAATAATTTCTGGGCTTTAACCAGTGGTTCAAGTACTTGTTTCGTACAGGCCCCCCATGCAATGATACCGTGCATCCATAAGCTTTGGCAAAGCGCCGTGTACACAATTTTTAACGTCGGTTTTGCCAGAATATTACGTAGCTCACGAAAGACGTATACTAACTTTCGAGTGCGTGATGTAAGTTCATTTAGTTGGTTCTTCCAGGTTAACTTTGAATCAATGGTCAAACCAAGATACCTAATCTCGCCTACTTTATGAACGATCGGGCAGGCGCAGTTGGGTGGCTTAGGGCAGTTGATAGAGTGAACCTTTAGTTGGAATTCGCTTGTTGTAACGTCTGATCGCAATCCAAATGAGACCATTTTAGTCTTTGAAGCATTCAGCGTCAGCACGTGTCTATCTAGCCAACCTTTCACAATGTCTAGATTAATCTGCGATTTTTCGAAAGCTTCTTTCCATGAATTGGCTACCGTCAGCAGGACAGTGTCATCTGCAAAAGAGACGATCCGTGTGTTGTCCCCGAGTGGCAGGTCACATATCTCGTTGACGTACAATAGGAAGAGGACCGGGCCGAGGACACTGTCTTGGGGAACACCATATCGAACTTTTGCATTATCACTTTCGATTCCATCGATTACCGAGATCTGCGATCTGTCCTCTAGGTAATTTTTGAACCACTGATTCTCCTTGCCAGTTATGCCGTAACTCAATAGTTTACGTTGTACTGTTTTGAAGTTCGACGTATGTACAAATCCTAACATAATATATGCTTTTTTCGTGATGTTATCGACGTGGGAGTTAAATATTAACTTGATCCCGGATTGCATTTTTCTTTGTTATCGAGAAACCGTTGACAATGTAATTAAATATTAAAATAATGTTTTTTCCGCGTATAACTAACGGCAGCACATTTCGCAGCATTCAGGAATAAGCGATAGTCTCGTTCTGTTTGGTCAATGTTTGTCGGTTGCGACGTCTTGTGTCATGTTCATCGATGCATCTTACAAAAAAGTACACATCATTAAATAATAGAGTGTTTCCGCTTCGCCATGCGATAGGTCAATCGCGCGAATGACGTCACACTTTTCCATCTACAAGAAATATACGGCTGATTTTCAGCGGGCGCTCTCTTATCTCTTCGCGGCGTATAATAAACTTCTCCTCGCTGTGACAAATTGGCTCATTAATCTCGTCCTCTCGTTCGCGCGTCTTTTGTTTATGCTGCTTTAGGTGTATTTTCTTCTTCTGCATTGCGGTAACGAGCGGACTGCGCGGTCTCCGACGCAATTTTATACACGACGAGGGATTCGCGCGTTCACCTTCATCAAAATCTCTCCCAGGTGTTTTCGACGGCGTCTTCTCAAGGAGTTATATTTGGTACATAAAAGCACATAAGACCCTCTCTTATTAGTTTGCTATTCCGGAATAATATCAGGAAATAATAAAGAATTCCCGAAAGTTCCAGAAGAAAGACGAGGGTTTGCTGCGACGGCGGCTTGTAGTACTTTTATAATCATGAGTTTAAAACAAAAAAAAGGAATCGACGGATATGGATGCGAATGTATCTTCTAACAAGACGAAAGACATCTTCATTGTGTAATGAATTAGACGATATATTTTTCTACAACTTCACCAGAATTTCCCGAACTGATTTTGAATGGCTTTTTTATAAATCCAATAATGACCAAACAGATGACCGATATAAGACAACCAATTTCTGAACCTACAAAACTTGCCTTAACCCTATGATCTGGATACCAGCGACTGAACAACAGAAGTGGTATGCCTAGATGGTTACACTGAGAAAATTATTCGATTGATTCTTACATTACCATTCTTACATTTTGTTATTACGGTTTTATACTGAACTAGCTGACCCGTGCCCACTTCGTTGGGCGGTGAAACTTTTTACCTGTGATGAAATTATGAGTGTGGTTCGGTTAGCACTGAGTGCTATGATTTATTTTCTGACTTCCAAAAGAAGGTTTATATTTTTACTGCATATGTATGTATGTATTTGCCTGCCAATTTGACTATAATACCGTTATTTGTGAGTGTCTTCTTGTGAGTGTCTTATTTGTGAGCGTATTATCTCTAATTATTTATGCAGTAAAAGGGAAATTATATGCAGTAAAAGGGAAAATTCTTTGGTTTTAAACACGTGAGACGATAAATTTACTTATTTTGATAAGAATTCATAATTGTTGATAATATGACCAATAAACATGACCTAACGATTTAAATATTTTTTTAAATATAAAATACTATTTTTTGTGACTTAAATATAAAAGTTAGACATATGTTGTCGTTGACTTTTTTGTAGGCATTATCAAGCTCTATAACTTTTCTCTAGAACTTAATCATATATCTCTCATCGTTAAGGCAGCGTTAGTAAGAAACGATTTCGTTCGACCGTTTTTTCCCCGACTTACTTTGCGAATCCGACTACCACGAAAAAGTCTTTTCATTTTTCGGATTAGTATTTAGCCTCTGACACTCACAAATAACGTGGCTTTCTATTGGTAAAAGAATTTTTAAAATCGGTTCAGTAGATCCAGAGATTACTTCCTACAACGTCACAAACTTTACCTCTTTATAATATTAGTATATATAACGATGTGGCAATCGTAATTTTGTTGAATTACAAGGTAATATCTTGAAACTCCATTACTCGATTAGATGTATCAACATTTTCATTACTGTTTCAACATGATTCATATTTCCGACTATAACCTTATGTATACTACTACATGCTGTCATCTTAGAAGCAAGATTCCAAGGTCGCGACATAATGAAATAACATTATGTTTTAACGTTACGACACGGTAACTACCGTCACACCAACACCATTACGTGTCATATTGATTCACACGTATGGACCACAGTCCGAGTTAGTTACGTAATCCTTGTTGAAACATGCGTATTTCTGTGTATTACATCGTTAGATTTATCTCAGTGTATGCTGGCGCTGCGGTGACGCATCCCCATCGCCGGTCAGTGTTCCCCCCGCGAAACCGAGACACGGTTATACGACAGTATAAATAACAACAGTAGAACGTCTTTATACAAACGGCCGAATCGCGCGTTATACCTACGGGCCTCGAATTCTCAGCGTACCTCGGCAACCGTCAGTAGCAAGTGCCCCGCGGTTACTTACGGTCGGCGCGGGACGCTCCCGCGCATTTATTACTTACATAATTATGTCACGACGATATAAACAGTATTTATTGTTCGGTGTATGGATGCTTTAATTCGTCTATATCGAAACCGGAGTTAATATTTTTAGATTATGTTTTTTACGTTCTGTGTTTTATTAAAATGGCATAACATGCATTTTTGGTAAGCACTTTTTAGTCCATTTCCTTCATAATTTCCTAAAGCCCCTAATCCTTTCACTACCTACCTACTTAAAATTGTATGTAACATTATCAAATACATAACCCAAGTGTGACAGTCAGTAGGCAGCCCTATCGAGCGTTTATTATTTCAAGTACGTAAGTGATTATTTCAAGTACGCTGCCGAGACATTATCATATATTCTGTTGAAGTAAAATTTTGGGAACCGCTCTTGGTCTATAAACCAAAAATACGTAAATGTACATAATAATTATAAAGAATTGCATTTCTGCTCTGATGGACCACCAGTCACCACCTATCAATTGTTTATGTGACGTGACAGCCCTGGTAGATCGGCGCAGCGTAGGTAATTATTTCGAAGACGGTCTCGAGTTAACCTATACTGTTCCTTCTGTCTACTGTAGTTATACATACAAACACGATAGAAGACAAATTGCATAAGATTACCCAAATGCACTGGATACTCGGCAATTAATTCGGCTACAATAAGCAATACAGAATATACGCAGCAATTAGAAACAATGTTGCTAAACCAATTGAAGCATTTTTTTAAAGAATTGCTATAGATTGAACCAATAATTGGCCCTGAGGTGCTAATGGGCCCTGTTGCAGTTGGGCTATTAAGAAAGACGTTAAAGCTCGGCCAGACTCACAAATCAACACCCATTCAGCGGCCTCCACGCAGAAGTGCGAGCGCGGGTAGGACTCTGACCTGCGGGCCATTTATCCCTAGCAATTAACCGTCGGGCGCTCCTGGACAGTTAGCGCACCGTGCGGCATCAGCCAATTGATTGTGCATTCCGACTGTTAGCCGGGGCAGTCTGGAAACAGTATTGTTTCTCATAGAGCGGAAGTAGTTGTTAACCTTACGGCAGCTGCTCTTGAAACGACCAATCGGCTACCCAATACCGGATGAACAGCCGGGCAACGGTTGCCGTGGTCCGCGATAGATTCGGTAGACATCGAATCACCGGTAGGTAAGGGAGAGGACAGCGCAAGCGACCTCGAACCTGTAACCTGTCGGGAGACCGGAGTAATCTGCTTGCAACTGGAAGTAAGGGCGCGAGTGTCGGTGATTAACCTGGTTATCTCGCGGTAAGGCGTTGGCTTCTTACAGGCGAGTGGCGTAACTAGACAGTGGACTGTTTTTGTCTTCTACGCTCACCTCACGGGAGACAGAACGATCTAATATCGTTTTAACTTCCTTAGTTAACGGGTTCGCCCGTTGTAGTTGACCGCTCCAGTTGTATATAATATGGTGTGTAATACAAAGAATATTGAAATAAATGAAACAAATGCTATTGATCAAATCCGTATTCCCAGAGCGGTCATCGTCATTAATCTTGATTTGCACCTGGATATAAACTTTCCTTTAACTCTTATGTAACAGTAAGTCTGGGGCGCTTACGTCCTTTTGACTTTTACGATAGTAATGGGTGCTTTTTTACGAATCGAATTCTTCTACCGATTATCAGACGTGTAAAATAGACAGAGCAATACAGAATCATAATAATTATGATAAAGTATTTTTTTAATGAAGTTGTTTGTATAAGTAACATAATGTCAATAGTTATCGCGGGATCTTAATTATGAAAAAGTTTTTTTTTTTAAATAAAGGTTTGTTAATATATGTGATTTTCCAAGAACACAGGCGAATTTCTCGCCTGTCTATAACGAACACCCTCACGATTGAATCGCTTTTGGCGATGGAAAAACGATGATCAATTTAAACGACATTATTAACACCCTCACTATCGCTATCAAAATATAGTAACCGCTCTCTTGCTACTCAAATTATAGACTACAGGAACTCGACTGGTC
Organism: Micropterix aruncella; assembly: GCA_944548615.1. Classification (NCBI taxonomy): domain Eukaryota; kingdom Metazoa; phylum Arthropoda; class Insecta; order Lepidoptera; family Micropterigidae; genus Micropterix; species Micropterix aruncella. The sequence goes on along the minus strand of OX155959.1, from coordinate 9,156,083 downwards.
AAAAAAGGTGCGTTCTGCATTCTGCCAAAAATTCACACTAATCGCTGAATTTTGGAATAAAAACATAATAAATTAATAGTTTTAAAAAAACACTAAAACACGCTTTTGCGCTATGATACGATATTCCATCATGGAATGCCAGTGCCTATCTTCCGGCTTCATCATCAGGCCTTGAAACCTAATCGTGGTCAAAGTTCATTCCAATACTTTTCTAACAAGTCGAAACACAGCTATGATACGATGTTCCATCATGAAATTCCAGTCTATATCTTCTGACTCCATCGTCAGATCAGTTCGACAGTACCATATTATTGTATTGTCATCAGAACTACATACAGCTGCCAATTTTCATGACGCTACGATCCTTCGAAGATGGTTAAATTAGTTACCTTAGATTCCATTCCATAGTTACATACAGGTCGACCTAATAAAAGCGTGTTAAAAATGTGAGGTATTTTCCTAAAAAAAACTTCCCTTTAAGTATTTGTAAGTTTAATTTTGATTCATTTCTTATTAATACTGATTTGGCATACTGATTAATGTCCCTGTCACTCCTTGCCTTTCGCTTGCCGAACTGTAATCACATGAATGAGCATAGCGAGCGGCTGTCAATTGGCATGTGAGGTGGCCACCCCTCACTGGACTCCAATTGCTCGTGAGTGAAGGGTGGTATTTAACAGGGGGTTTTCTCCGTAGTAAAAGTTGAATGTTGCTGAAGTTGAAGTAATTTATTCCAGGAGGTATATGATGGTTGCCAGTTTGTAACGCTTCGAATGAAAGTCGCAGAGTGTGTAGTGTGTGCTCGAAGTATATAGATTTGAAGATGATGATGATCGCGTATACTATGCGTGTCAGTCGTCGACAAGAGGATGATGATGATGTGTAGACGCGCTGGTTACCGACTAGAGGATGATGATGATAATGTATGAGCGCGTACTTGGAGCGGGCGACGGCCGCTTAGAGGATGATAAATGATCGATCGAATGTACTGCCTTTTATATCGTGTGTATGATGCAATGTTCAATGCGTGGGGGAAAATAAGTGTGTCAAATTGAATCGATCAGAAGAAATGATATTAGTCATCGGCTGTGTGTGCATTAATTGCCGAATTTATATGGAATTCAATGCTGTTTGACGCGTGTAATATTAAGTGTGTTTGCAGTTTGGATTCTAGAGAATCTACTTCTTTTGTTGACTCTAATGTTGGGCGAAGTCCTCAACAGGCATTTAAAGTTTATCTATGTAAATAGATGGCAGTGATAATAATACACAAAATTTTAACAAAAATAAACCGACTCCATTTTTTTATACTTATACGAACGGGCTATCATAATTAAATGCGTATACAAAATATTGTGTCTGTGCTGTTGACCCTTGAGGAGTTCCCTCGTTGGAAGCCAACTCTGGGTGCCGCAGTCCTGTCTTGGTAAAACTTAGAACGGGCTGTCGTAATTGAATGCATATACAATATTTCGTGTCTGTGCTGTTGACCGTTGAGGAGTCTCCTCGTCTCGAGCCAGCCTAGGGTGTAGTATCAGGTCATGCTTACTGGTCATCGGAAATGAACCAATATGTAAATGTTCGATTTCATATGATAATATTTGAGGAGTGCCCTCAATTTCTCATAGATCCCATCATCAGAACAGGATTTGATAAGGACCAATCTGTAATCCTTTCAAATAAAAAAAAAGAATTTTCCAAATCGGTTTATAAATGGCAAATCGGTTCAAAAGAGTTCTAAGGTAACAAACATTAAAAATATATATATGCAAGCGAATTGATAACCTACCCCTTCTTTGAAGTCGGTTAAAAATGATTTGTTTTATAATTTTGCCTTCTATTTTTCAGTTGGTTAAAAAATCTCCTCCTTTTTTAAAGTTGGTTAAAAAAATATAATTTTTCTATTTAAAGACCTACAAATTCTCTCGCGAAACGTGTTCGATTGTTTCTTCTATTTATTGACAAATTTCACAATGGGCGGTTTATTATCATACGACAATTTCTTACAAGGAACCCTGCTATGAAGTGTTTATATGTATGTGCCTGTGTAACATGTGTGAGTGTGTATCTTATTGCATTTGATCTACACAATTAAAATGCATTTCCTTAATTTTATCCCAACGGAAAATGGTGACCCAGCCAGGAATCGAACCCGAAACTTACAATGAAAGATCATGCGACCGAACCACGTATGCCTGTTAAACTTATGCCACAATAAATATGTTGCGTTGCGTGGTTGCGTTGTTGCACCGGCGGCGAAACAGAACATGACAAAGATCAAGGCGCGAACGCGCAAAATCGAAAAAGTATACATTGTTTCCCTAAAGCTACTTGACACTAGACGCTGTTAAAACGACCAATTATCAGCGGTGTTATGTAACGGGAATTGCATATTATTTTTAAAAATTCAAAAGCGGAGCGGTTTATATACGGCGGTAATCATAATCGAATTTTATTATAATTTAAACTAGGTGTACCCGGTCACGTGTTGCTGTGACTCAGTCTGGCGTGTGTTGTACGTTTTTCTGTGACGTTCAACAGGCGGCGTTCTCATTGCCGTAAAATATTAGCAAACACACGCGCATATTCGTATGCAAAGTTGCGTCAACATTTCAAACCAATCGGTGAAGATTTTGATTGACAAAATTTAAGATTTTGAACAAACGAATATTTACATTTTTATCTTGAAGATTGCGGGTACATTTTACGTTAAAATAATGTTTAAAATGCTCACAGTGCCATCTATCCGTGAAACGTCGAACGCACTCTTTTGACGGGTGAAGACGACTTAAAACGCTGATACGTCTGTAAGTCTACATCATGGTGTTCCATGGAACATTGCTAATATAAAACAATTTGGACTGCGCATCTACTACCTATTGAAAGAATATCTTGGTACAGATATACACCGCATATCTTAGTATAAATATACGTATTGTAACGTCCGTAGCCGTGTTGAAATACTTATTCCCGTGAAATCACCGAAGTCTGCTTAACTTCGTGGAGCATGGTCAACACTTGGATGAGTGACCGCCTGAGCACTGCCACGTGATGATATAAAAAATCCCGCCGCCTGTAAGATATTTGTAGTTGTCGTTAGACATTAAGGTGAGCCGTTATCGTAATAGGTAAAAAGGGATATAAAGCAGTACTGGAACAAAAATGGTCTAATTCACCGATAAATTTGGCAATACTCTAAAAATATTTTTTTAAATAGTGTTTGATTTAATGTCGACAAAACTAATAAAAGCATTGATGAAAATGACACAATATCGAAATCGTTGATGCTCTATATTATTATATTACTCATTAATAATAATTGCTGACGGAATATCTTGTCATTCCAGATCAACGGTTAAAATTAATTGAAGCTTTATCTGTCTCGGATTTATCATCTCGCTTTGATTGATCGCTAATGCTAATATTCCTCATTAACGCTTCCAGTTCATTAATTGAGTTTGCTGTGAAAGTACTAGTAGATTATTATGATTATCTTTCTGTGATCGTCGTCTACTTGAGAAAACCCGTCTTCGTCTTCGTAGAACTTCAGTCTTCAGAAGATCTTCTTGGTCTTTATTTTTAATATTAATTGATTTCAATCTGCTCTGACTATATACCATGTTTTGTCTCCGCGGTTTTAAAGTGATTTTTGGGTGTTCTTTTAATACTCATTGTCTCGGTTGTTCTGAGCTGCAATTTCTTAAAAAGGTCTTCATTATTAATAAAGTAACATACTACATCAGAAGAAAGTATATTTTAATGCTACATATTTATTAATCATAGTAAATTTATAATATGCTGTCTCGTCACAGGCCTAGAGCTAGAGGCAGTTAAATCTGCATAGATCTGTACTTTTTTTACTCATTAGTTAGGCTAGATCTAGCCTAGTACTTAAAAATGTTTTAATGTTGATAAGTTATAGATAAATAAATTAAATTAAATTAAAAATAAATATCAGGAGCTGTCGGCATTCTTAAGATATCATGTATTCTTAAGATATCAGCATTCTTAAGATATCATATACCATATAAAATCGAAGACTATCGCGGTTGTTTGACATTATAAATAGGATAGAAAACGAATTTACCGCGTGAAATTTGTAGCACCCGACGTTTCGGTGACGTTACAGCCGCCGTTGTCCAGGGTAGACAGTCTACCCTGGACAACGGCGGCTGCAACGTCACCGAAACGTCGGGTGCTACAAATTTCACGCGGTAAATTCGTTTACTATCCTATTTATAATCATATACCATATCGTAAGATATACCTCCCTGTATTTTTGCTGACTTTTGGTCCGCAAAAATACACCTATTCATTCAAAATACATTTACTCCAATCTCCTACTAAGTTGTCCCGTTGGTAGCACACACAGCTCCTAGGTTGGTAGCACGCACAGCTCCTAGTATTCCACCGTAAAAATCGCTTATGGACGGTGTTCAACCACCTCTTTATTCAAATCGGTCCCTTTTAACAGCATTTTAAAATTTTTGAAATTAAGATATAATTTCGACTGACCCATGTATAGGAAGGAATGAACCTGATAAGCGATTGCAATACCGCAAATGCGGGATCCTGCATGACCAACTTTTATACTTAGTCATTTTGGCTTGTTGGTGGTTTACCGATTTACCAGACCACCGACGTGCGGCCATCTTTAAAGCGGTAGTAGCATTCTATTATCCGCAGGAAGCCCATGGATACGTCCTCGAAAACCGATTAGTTCTTGTTAACGAGTTACACTTGGTTGTTTATTTCCAAGCTTTTGTTAACATTTTATATAATTTCTAGTACGTCGTAAACGGATGTGTCACCCCAAGACTTTCCCGCCAAGTAGCCAAGAACTGGTATCATCTAAATATTAGCTTAATAAATAAAATCTATGAGCGTCCTCTATCGGCCGGTGGACGAACTCGGTTGGGTTTCGTTGCAACCCCTCGGGTGGTGCTGATCGTTTCACTGTAGGGCGGGGATATAGGCAAATCTCCATCAGATGTCGTTAATATTATACTAAATGTATGGCAGAATTTCAATATTTTTCGTTTAGCTTGTATATGAGATTACATTACAACCGAAATGTGTTTCACAGTGTGATTTCGGCCCAACAAGGCATATGGTATGTGTACCGAATTTCAAGTCTAAGGCGAATATTTCGAGATTAAAATATGACTAGTGCGCCCCCTTGTGGACCGATTTCAACCACAATCTTTTTAACTCTTGTCATGACCAAATGACGCCTGCATGCCAAATTTCAGCTCAATCTGATGCAGCGTTTGGGTGCTATTGTGGAGAAATACACACAGGCACACAGACTGACTTCCATCTAAAATGGTCTTAATCGTCTCATCGTGCTCAAAAAGAATATTTCCGTCTTTATCTAAATAAAAGAATGCGCGTTCGCAATACTTTCCCTCCTTGGCGGTTGGTGGACCGCAAAGTAAAAGGTTGGATATTTTTTGAACAGACGTAAACTTATGTCTTGTACCTATAATAATCGTATGTTTTAAAGGAAGGATTTGCGGATGAGTTTGCCTTTTTTTACGCGACTTACAGCTACGGTGCCGTCTTTAGCGACGATAAAAAATAAAGTAAATCATTACATTCGCATTCCTTAAGCCATGTGCCGCCAATAAAGTATCACCCCATATATTTTTTGGCAAAGTTTCCGAGCTGAGACGATTTTTCTCTTTGCCGTCGTAAGCACGCGTGATTTACGTGCGGCGAAACTAAAAGAGTGAGACTTTCTTGCAAATGTCACGATAGCCGCGCCAACCGCACTTTGAGGCAAAACACCTTTAACCTAGGCGTAAATAAAAAATAGTCATAGAAAAACGGTTGTGTCATCACAAAACTTTCCCGGCAATTATCCAAGGGCTTAGGGAAGGATTTCAGCGTGATGTCAATTTATTTTATTTTATTCGGGAAACTGACTGTACAAAAATAAACTATTTATATTTCTTCACCTATTAAACGGCCATATAGTGCGCCAAGCGATATAAAAGAAAAGTTTAAAAGATACAAGCATTTTTTTTAAGGAAAATTGTTAGGGTTTAAAAAAAAACAAAAATATGCTGAATTAATTACTGTTAGTCCAAAGTATAAAAGTTACTGAACAGTCCAAAGTATAAAAAGAGTAAATACTCGTATAAAGTAAATAGAGCAAAAAAAAACAGTAAATAGATTCATAAATTTTGTATATTATGAATAAATAGATATGTAGGAAAAAATAATAACATTTATGTAATGTAACACGTTATGAGAATTAAAAGTAAAAACATGTAATAAGTTACGTAAATAGAAAGATAAGAAGAGAATAAAAAAAACATAATAAACAGGTTACTTAATTCAATTGTAATCCATACTAATATTATAAAGAGGTAAAGTTTGTGAGGTTGTAGGAAGTAATCTCTGGTTCTACTGAACTGATTTTGACAATTCTTTTACCAATAGAAAGCCACGTTATTTTTGATATCATAGGCTATATATTATTACGAAAAATGAAGACTTTTTTGTGGTAGTCGGATTTGCAAAGTAAGTCGGAGAAAAAACGGTCGAATGAAAACTTTTCTTACGAACGCTGCTTTAACGATGAGAGATATATTATTAGTTCTAGAGAAAAGTTGTAGAGCTTGGTAATGCCTACAAAAAGTCAGCGACAGCATATGTCTAAATTTTTTGTTCAAGTCACAAAAAGTAGTTTTTTATATTAAAAAAATAATTTAAATCGTTAGGTCATGTTTATTGGTCATATTATCAAAAATTGAGAATTTATATCAAAATAAGTAAATTTATCGTCTTAAGTGTGTAAAACAAAAGAATTTTCCCTTTTACTGCGTATAATTTCCCTTTTACTGCATACATGTTTACAGAGATAAGACACTCACAAATAAGACACTCACAAGAAGACACTCACAAATAACGGTAATATAGTCAAATTGGCATGCAAATACATACATACATATGCAGTAAAAATATAACCCTTCTTTTGGCAGTCAGGAAATAAGTCATACCACTCAGTACTAACGGAACCACACTCATAATTTCATCATAAGTAAAAAGTTTTACCGCCCAACTAAGTGGGCACGGGTCAGCTAGTATATTCATAATTAGATTTTTCACAGGAATGCGGCTATGAAACGTTGAATATCTCGAGAGCCAACGATGCGAATCGTTCGTTGGTGACGAGCGTGGATAGTGATAATGCAACGCATTAAATACGATCGATTAAATCGTTTACGCAACCTTACTGGCCAGCGGAAATTCAATGGATTTCAGCCAAACATGGCATCTGTGTACCTTGTTCGAGAGTGTCTACGTTTGAGTTTGGAATATGACTAGTGCTCCACCTGGTGGACCGATTTCCACCACAACCTTTTTAACTCTTGCCATGATCAAATTATGCCTGCATGCCGAATTTCAGCTCAATCACATTAAGCATTCGTGCGCTATCGCGGAGGAATACAAAACACATACAGATATACAGACAGACAGACAGACAGACTTCAATGTGGAAATGGTCTCAATCGTCTCAGGGGGCTTAAATTAAGTATTACCGTCGTCATCTCGAAAAAAATGGGCTTTTACAATACTTTCCCTCCTGGTCTGTTGGTGGGATGAAAAACAAAAAAAAAAGGTATAAAGACTGCAACGAAACATTTTCATCACTTGGTTTTGAGGTTAAATTAAAAATACTATTATTTAATTAAAAATAATTATATTGCACAACACTACAAACATATTCGCTCGCCTACGGTCTGGCGCAAAAGAGAGCGACTCCGTATTTAAGCTGTCTACTCGGCTTGGCAGTTCATTAACTAAACGTATTAGAACACATTATCGTAGCGTATTACACTAAAGATATAGTCTGGAGATCACGTCGTGCGACGTGACGCAACTGCGTAGTGTCACAGTGTCACAATGCCGCTAGGTTTCGCAGGAATCCGGTCTGCAAATCGTGTCGCAAGCGAAACGTTATGAACTTTGCGATCGCTGTTCAATCGATGGGAAGAGTAGAAGGAGGCGTGGATTTTGACGTCCAGTTTTCAGTTTTTTTTAATATCTTTTAAAAAATGATTAATTTGATAAAGCGAATGCGAAAAGATATAATAATAAAAGCCACTCAAATATTAGTCAATCATCGTAACTATAGGTTACACGGACTGGCATTTTTAAAGAAAACATGTTCATATTACAACGAATAGGTATTCATTAACTTTCCTACTCATAAAAAATACCTGAATAATCCGTCAAACACCTAAACACCTCGGAATTGCGACACTTATGGCGAATGCTAGACGCTCGATATTTATCGCGATATTGTGATATTCAGGATCGCCAGTGGATACTACGCGTTCAATTGCATTTACGGGTGTAGACGTGGACGTGAGACAGCGATGACTGTCAATCTAAAGAAAGTTTGTATTGCTATCGTATTAGAATAGCATTAAGAAAGCGAGTGAAGATAAAAATATTGGCTATAAGACGGAGATAATTATTATACGTATTTGTTTTTTTAGATATTTTTTATTAATTTAAGAAATCAACAATTTAACAATCAAGATATTATTGCCATATTTTTTATTTCATTCCTTTTTCCTATCCTCACCCCCTACTCTCCCCTTCCCCCTGCGATTTTGTATATTTACCAAAAATGCCTAATTTTGTAGTTGTATACCATGGAGTCACGTTAATTAGACGTAATTGATTTATGAATGACGTGACTCTCTGGTATAAAACTACAAAATTAGGCATTTTTGGTAAATATTTTAAAAAAATATTTGCATATTTCCTGCGGTTTACGATCTTCTCCCAGCCCGCGACGCGAAGCTTGACAAGCATGCTTGATCATCTAGAGAGCCCTTAAGAGTCCTGATTCCATTTTCAATCACCTATGAGTGTGAGTCGGCTCGTTCTACACGACACTTTCTGTAAAAGAAATATTTTATTCGCTACACTTTTCTTTTTTTTAGAGGTCCGCTGGCTATCGAACAATTTTTAAAGGGAAACGCAGAAAATTTTAAAAGTTTAAGAACCGCTGTCTAGATAGAGCAAGAAATTTTAGCCGCGACGCGGAATGCAGCGACGAGACGCGTATGTGCGGGCTTTAAAATTAACTTGAAGCAAGATCGGCATAGAAAAATGATAAAATTAGGATATGTAGCGTCCATATCCACGTTGACACCGGTTCTCCTCGTTGTTACCGAAGTTAAGCAGCGTTGGGCGCGGTCAATACTGGGATGGGTGACCGCCTGAGTGTTTGACTGCGTGATGCTACAAATTTTCACCTAGAAGATAATGTTAATAGGCAACCCGACTTGTTTGGTTCCACGAAAAGGCATATGCCTTGTGGGTAAAAAGAATACAATTGGTTGGATCAGCTAGTAATCAAATCTAGAATACAATTAATTTTGATTTGATGTGCCTTGGAGGTCTGTTGCCAACTGTGCACTGGGTAGGATATAACGTCTCATTTTCGTCGGATTTACTTTAAACTTACCGTGAATTAATTTCCCAGATAGAGGAGGCAGGAAATTGAAAAAGTTTACCAACGAATGTGGGGCCGCTGAGCTCTTCGAATTGATTCCGCTTCGAGGATATCGGATTCGTTTATTATAAACTACTTTTTGAAGTCGCCAGCGGTAGCGGTAAACTATGCTAGTGTCATTTTAAAACTTCAAGCGAGGTAGCTATTCGATATAAATATATATAAGGAACGTACAGAATATTTCAAACTGTTGGAATTGTTTTTAAAAAAACTTAATTCACTCTAAAATAAAAACTTTTGTTTTTAAATCATTCTGTTTATATATCTTTTCATTTAAATCGCATAGCGCTTTATATGATCGTTCAAAAGGTGGAATTGTTAAATATGCTTTGTTGTACTGTCTGTTTTCCGAAGAAAATAATTTTTTTTAAAATCTGAAGAGAATGAATTTAATTGTAGCTTGCATAGGTCAGAATGATTTTATCGTATTCTCGTATCGTAATCTCATCCATTTTTTTTTTGACAAACGTAAAAATCACAAAGGCAATACGCCGAAGATCACTTTAATTGAATTTCAGAATATACAATTCAGAAAACCTTTTCAGAATATACATTTTTTTCTTTCAAATTCAGTAAAAGTATATTTTTTTTCTTGGTTTTGTCCGAGAATTTTTTTCAGATTTTTTTTTTTGGCTTTGTCCGATATTTTTTTTTTATATTTTTTTGCTGAGAGAAAATCTATTTTTTTTAATATTTTAGAGGATTCTTTAACTTACTGGCTTCAAAATTGACACACGCAAAGGTAATTTAAAAATTATAAAGCCAGATTGGTTTGTTTTTATCGATCTCCGCGTATTAGTCATTAATGTATAATAATAAGCACTTTATTTGATAAACAAATCGGCGAGCTTATAACTTTGAAACAACATCTTACAGCTAACATTAACCTAATGTGAGAATATGTTTTGCGGTAAAAATAAGAAAAACTATTATTAAAATCACGTATAAAGGCAATCACTTATATGTATCTAACATTAAATTCAGCAAAAATAAGAGACATAAATAATATATCTTTTAAAGCAATACACCTGTAATGATGCAGAGATATAGAAGATGTTCAAATAAATTTATTTTGAAATATTAGACCTATATCTAATTATTCATCATATATTTATAGTTCTAACATTTGTAATTATGCCTTTTATTTTGGTTATGCGATGTGTTGTTTAAGCGTTTCCACGTGTATTCCTATAAATCGCTATAAATGCATGATTCAAGTCAATAAACGTATGTCAAAAGTCGTATGTCAATAGTATTTTATTCATCCATAATTGCAAATACACTTTGATATGTCATAGTAATAAATGTTTTAAACACAAATTATGACTAAAATAAATAAAGCAAATGTTTATTTTATTTTAAAAATAGGTTTTTTTTTTTAATAAAAAGTTTTTTATTTTTCAATAAAATATACGCTGAGGTTGTTAAGCAGTAGTCGCGTCTAGCTATTGTTTGGTGAAAGTCGCCCATAAATCCACACCATATGATATGTCCCGTCCTTTATCGCCTTAGAAATTTTCCAGTTCCTTATCTAAGCACTTTCCCTTTTGCTGGCTTTCCGTCGCGACGCATTTTCCCAGGATCAGGTCAGTGTGGCTTATGATGTACGACCTCCTTCGGCGGAAGCACCGAGATTAATGGACGCCTATTTTTTCGCAGTGACCGCGTCCGCCAACCGATAAAGGGTGTGTGTCAAATGGAGGCAATATGTTCGCGCATTCGAGCCCGCCTTGGCTTTTATCCGGCAGATGGCGCTAGCGGCGAGGCGGGCATCAATCATACCGCCATCTGGCGGACAACGAGCGCATCAGCTCTGATCGAAGTTAGATGCGCAATTTAAGAGTCCGCCAAAGACGACTTCTTTATACAAAATGCCAGTGCAAATTACACTCGAATTAAAAATCGCAGTATTATGAAACTCTGCACAATACTAGATGACAGTATCGTATCATACAGTATCGTAGCATATTGAGTAGGTTTTAGAATTATCGATTTTTCTTTAATTATTTAAGTCATACCTTTAAGGACCATGGGACATATGTGTCCCATCACTTCAAAATTATTCTAATAATGAATTATTCATGACCAACGAACTCTAATGATTTTAAATAAATAAATAAAAATATTATAGTCGGCTTTTTAAATTTGTTTTTTTCGTTTAGTACACATGATTTCTGAGTTAAATAATAAAATAATAACATTTTGGAAACAGTTGTAATTTGCATCTTTATACATATTATACCTACAGGGTCACTTATGTTTCATCAATTTATACAAATTCTATTGAATCAATTTTAGCAACACTTGACATACCTACATATTATTCACATCGCCATTTAACAGTTTTATGTATTTAAAAAAAACATACTCTACCCCCGATTTAGAAGTACGCGATATTGTTAGAACCGTTATGTCATTCCGAGAGTCATAGGGTATTTTGGTACTATAAATGGGTACCAAAATATTAGGTAAATAGTTGTCTCAATGTCCGAATCTCCAAATGTCAATAAATTAACAAAAATCGTCGTGTTTAGTGTCAAATGGAAGGTCCGTTTGAGTACATTCCGAAAATACATATATATGCATTATATATAACCTCAACAAAGTTCTTGGGATTCGTAATCGATAATGAGTTACGATGGCACCTACATATTGATGCTTTATGTGATAAATTGGGAAGTGCGTGCTATGCACTCTATCGCATCGCTTCATTTCTCGATTTATCCGCGCTGCGCATGTGTTACTTTGCATACGTTCATTCACTGCTAACGTACGGCGTGGAGTTATGGGGCGAGCAGCCGACAGGCAGAGGGCTTTCGTCATGTAGAAGCGTGCAGTCCACACAATAGCGCGTGTGGCGCTTGATACGCCAGCTAGGCCTCTGTTTAGAGATCTCTGCATCACGACGCTGCCGTCCATTTATATAATGGAAGTAGCGCTGTTCGTTCGCAGAAATCTAGCCGATTTTGAAGTGAATGGTGTGCATCATCACTATCCAACAAGATCCTGTAGCATGCTACTTTCGGTAAGTCATGCATTATCCAAGTCGGAGAGGCTAGCCTATATCGCTGGCCCAGCGGTTTACAACAAACCCAGCGAGCATATTAGGCAGGCGCAATCTCTTGACGTGTTTAAGAGACGCCTTAAGAGGTACCTTACAGATAAGGCGTTTTACTCACTGGAGGAATATTACTCGAGTGAAGTTTAAAATGCTTTGGTGGCTAAAGTATTTAATGAACTCTGCATTTCGTCTTGTATTTCTTCTTTTTAAATTATTTTTGTGTTTTTTCTTCTTTTTGTTTTGTTTATTTTATCTTTTCTTTACGATAAAAAAAATGTTTGTTATGTTCTAATATGTTCTAATATGTATGAATGTTCTGAATCTGTATCTGACTTGTATACCAGTATACTAATAAAATGAATATGAATATGTACCTATCCATATAAATAAATACATAATCCACAAATATTTCATTAAAAAAAACTTTAAAAAATATATAAATCTTTTTGTAACGACAGTCGTGTTTTTTATTCCTTTTATATATTTACTTCGTAATATATTTCCTAGTTCTTCGTTGTGAATTTTTTTCCTAACTATTATAGTAGCAGCGCATATTATTAAACGCTAAGAGTAAGCCTATTATAAATGTACAATGCATTGTAGTGAAAAATGTCGGACCGACAGACAGTTAATGAAGTGTGATTATGAAGACGCCGTGCTCGGCGACTCCACCTCGGCTCCGGGTGCAATTTAAATAACAATCGTGGCATCAGCGTCGCCGCCATGATTACCAGGAAATCCGGGAAGGCGAGAAGCGGAAGGCCGCTGGTCGGGATCGCGCTTTAGATGTCATGCTCTGCTACGTAAGTAAATGCACGTAGTACTAGGTTAAATCTTGTTAGGAGCCGTTGCCATGCCAACGAAAACTAGCGAAAGTGACGAAGTTTACAATATCAGAAGCTTGGGCTTCGTGGATAAAACCTTGTTATCCATAGTTTTTTGCAATATCGGCTGTCCCCCAGCAATAGTTATAGTAACTGGACCTCAGCCGTAAATGATTGTGTGTAATGATTGTGTGTAATGAGGAGTCCTTGGCTCACGACCTCAGAGTACTATTATGTTGTCCTTGCACCTCGACGTATACAGAGAGTAGATAAAACACCGTATTAATATTTAAACCACTTAATTACAAGTTAATTGAGAGATGATTACCAGTTGATGTGATTACCAAGTGAAGTGATGAAGTGATTTAATTATTTGCATTGAGCTTTATTTATACTCGTAAACCGTGTGAAATAATCCGAATAGTAGGGTAAAAGTACGTCACTAAAATATTGCTAAATTTGAAAGACGCGAAATTAATGTTCTTTAAATTGTATTAGTCATTACTCGTTTGTTATACTACGAATTATACACTGTAATTTATTATTCTTTGCATGGTTGCTTAGTCCCTATACACATTAGTTTCTACCTATAAGTTGGGTTGCGATGTGTCCGGTTTTACACCTAACTGGCCGGTTTTTAGGTTTTTTTTCCGGTTTACAAATTACTAAAAAAACGGACGTACTGTTGTCCGGTTTGTGGCTTACGCAATAAATATTTAATCGTAATTTGTGTCCCCAAACTCTGAATAATATTCTGATTTATTAAACAAGATAATGTTGTCCTTGACAACATTTGGAGACTCTATAATTAAAATAATTGAGCACATTTTTATGGCTAGGCTATGTATTTATCACTAAGAAAGGAGTATTTTACTCATCAATCCAAGGGAAAAATCACACTAAACGCTCTGAACGTATACAAGAGGGATGGTACGTACCTGGAAAAATGGTATTCTTTCTATAGGAAACTGTACGAATCAACTACTTGCCTCAATTTAGGCTCCAATGGACGAAATATACCTATAAAAGAGGCTTATCTAATGGAAAGACGACATAATAAAATTTAACTTCAAATGTAGAGACTGTCAGATGTCAGTTATATATACAAGAATGTTTTTCTTCATCGTGTACCCCCCCCCCCCCCTCACCCTTCCCCCTACCAAAACCCCCAATCAATACAAGTACTGTCCGGTTTTTTTAAAGCCATCTGGTAACACTGCCTAAATCTAAGCCATAACTAATTTTCCCTTCTCACTTACATATATCTCATAATAAGCAGGGTACATAAAACAAAGAGACTAACGCCGCCGCTGTTCCAAAGGTAAGGTTGTTGGATTAAAAATAATCCGCACAGCGCTTTAAGGGCTCAATTATTAATTATTAATAATTTTGGTATTTCCAATAGTTTCTATTTCGCTGGCTAGCATGGTGGAAAGGTTACATATTATTTATGTATCCGCTTCATTTGTGGTCTTAGAAAATATGACCATATCACAGAGTACCGAAGTAGACTGCAGTGGCTTACCACTATGGAGAAGAGACATGTTAAAAGTCTTTGTCTGTTATACAGAATCCTCGCGAATAACGTGCAGCTTTATCTCTGCGAAAGGTTCACCGCTCTATCGACGCACGGCCGTCCCCTCAGATCAGAGGGCAATAACGTGTTAGTTATCCCTGGCCATAGCAGATACTTTTTCTCTTACACCTTCTCCGTGGAAGTTGCATGATTGGAATGCTTTACCGAATAATGTCAGAACAGCCGCCAGTGTCATCACGTTCAAAAGGCTAGGCTCAAGAAACACATTAAACCTAAAACCATAACATAACCAACCCCCCACTTCTCCTTCTCGTATCCCTTTCCTTCATTCGCCTCATTGCTTTCCTATGGGTCTTTATTTAAATTTTAAAACTTGTTTTTCTTTTGTTATTATATTTTTTTCTAGTTTTCAGTTTATTTTATAATTTTAATTTTAACTTCCCGGCCTATCAGCTGATGTGGAGGGAGAATATTGTGGTTGAAATCTATCCACCAGGGGCGGACTCGCGCCCACAACGGAACCCAACCGGGTTCGTCCGCCCGCCAAGAGAGGGTGCTCATCGATTTTGGTTATGAAATTAATATTCAGATGAAATCAATCCTTGGCTACTTGCCGGGGAAGTCTTGGGGTGGCACAACCGATTTTTTGTGTATGATTAGCTGATTGATATTGCCGCAAAGCAATATCTATCAGCTAATCCTTTTTTTTTTAGTTTTTCTGGAAAGATCGCCTTTTTTATTGAAAATAAGGAATTGTATTGTTACTCTTATAATTTATAAAGGTCTTCATAAACCCCAAGATAATCGGGCGCGCTATATCGTTTCCTGTTATAACGCCGTAGTGTCTCGTTATAAATCATCAATAATTGTGTAACTTCCAAATCCCTCTTCTGTTCGAATGTAAACCGCAGTAGATGAGCGCCTTTGGGGACGTTATGCAAATGAAAGGCTTTGTTGTCCTGCGAAGGACGCGTCGCTACAGAGAAGTCGACATGGAAAACGAGCCGCAGAAAAGAACCAACATAAATTGCCAGGCCTAGGAGATATAACTGCCATGAAAAGTTTTCAGCCATTTTCAGTAAAATTGCTTTACTTTTAATACAGTTTATTTTACTTATTATTGTTGTTTATCCTTGCGATTACGAATGTTTCTTTTTTCGCATGTTATTTTGTTAATTTTTGTATCTCCGTCTGATTTTTCTTTTCTTTGACTTTTTCTGTAATGTTCGTTCGTTCGTTAATGTGTCCGAGCCAGGTAGGACGTCTCTCCAAAAATATGCGCCTGGATGACCATGTCTTTAGCCTCTTGTAGGTCCTGTTGTGTGATGGTAGTTGACAACTACGGGCAGGATAATAGGTGGTCTTCAATCTGTAGCATTCCACAGTCGCATATTGGATTCTCTGTGTAGTTACAGCGGACGAGATTGCCTCGGCATCGTGTCACACCCACTCTTAGTATGTTGATACTACGCCAGGTGGTTAGTATAAAGGAGATGAGACCCCGGTGCTATTTGTTACCTCTAAGCCAGGCTCCCGCCTGGCTTAGAGGGCCAAAAAAAATATGTTTTTTTTTAAACTTCAAATTGAAATCTATTCATGAATCTTTTACCTCTGGAACGCTGATAGTTGCGGATTATTGAAAGTGGAAAAAAACTTACTACTTTTCTTTAAAGAAAATGTTAAACGCTTATTTCTCAAAACCATATTTTTCAGTTTTGCGCCCGTGATAACTTGACAGATCGAGTTGTTCCAAAAAAAATTTTCAAGATTAATAAATTCTCTTCTAAATAATCAAAAATAAAAACATTAAAATTATTTTCATATATTTTTTTTTACTAGTTAAACATAAAATGTTGGGCCGAATATTTATTTTATTTCTTTAAATCCTTTTACTTTACTTTTTTTGTTTCAAGCAAAATTACGCTTGATATTACCGGCGCAAACAGATACCGTCATTTCTGCGTAGAAACATTTGCAATTTAATTCATATCAAAAATAGTTTTTTTTAGTATTGCAAAAATATTTTTATTTTTTAAATGTTAATCAAGTACTTTATATCCATCACCCCAACCCAGGCGTATTGCTTACCTAGTGGGGTGATGTAATACTGACAAGTAATGCCCTTCGGCGATTTTTATATTCTGTATTTTTTTCAAATGTGCTAGATAAAAAACACTTTTTTTTTTTTGGGAAACATACAGCGTTGCATTGCACTAAATTAAATTAAATTAAATTACAATTGAACTATTGCAAGGATAGGAAAGGAGAGGGATGGGATATATGCAGGATAGGATAAAGGTATTCAAATTATACTCTTTTCTATTCTCATTTTGCTCTGAGTGTTTTGAAACAGTTTCACTTCCTAGACGCCTAGTGAGCTAAGGACAGCCTTGCTGAATTTAGGTTGATTCAAGTAAAAAATGTCGATATCTTCGAATCGACTATTGTATGTGGTCTTCAAGCGGTGCATCAAGCATTATTTTATGTAATTATAAAAAATAGGATAAAGTATAAAATAAATAAATTAAATTATACATAGTGAGCGTGCACTATCACTCCCTACAAATATATTTTCGAGGGTTTAAAACATGCCATTTTGTTTTCGGAATACACATAGAATAATGTATAACACGCTCTGATAAGAAATTATGTGAAAATATTGTTAATTTAATTAATGTAATTAAAGTACGAAAGTAGGAAAGATAACTAATTTGCATTGCGGCCCTTGATAACGTCCATGAATTTATCCATTTCTCTCCTTGAATACTACATGTACGATTAGTACCATTGTAGAATATAAAGTACTAGATAATACATATGAAACAAGATATCTTTCATTTGAGGCGAAGGTTATGACCCAAAGTCGCCCATTCTTCTCTGGAAATGGCCGCTTCAATTCCCGCCATTGCCATAAAAAAGTACACATTTGAACGGTTACGGGGAAGAACGATCAAAGTCAACTTTTTGAAATTTTCGGTAATTCCAAGTTTACTTACAAGACTTAAAAAAGGACATTTTAGCAAGGGTTTGATCAGAAAAAAATATATTTTGTATGTATAAACCAAGAGCATATTTGGTTTCTGAAAAAAAGAAGTCAGTTAGTTAACGCGTCTGGGCCAGGTTAGAAAACGTCTCCAAAAATATACGGCCTGGATGGCCTCGTCGTTCGCCTCTTGTAGGTGTGTGATGGTCGTTGACAGCTGCGGGCAGGATAGGAGGTGGGCGCCTGTTGAATTCGCCGTGTATCCCTAGCAGACGAGATTGGCTCGGCATCTTGTCACAGTGCTCTGTGGCCCGGTGGTAGAAGGATTGGCCGGTGAGTTAGTACTCACCGTTTCCAGGGACGCCCGATTGCTCATGGTCGCAGACTATAAGTTGGAAACGTGCTCGCTCTTCGGGGAGGCTCGTTATGTATCCCATTTTATATTATACTAGTTGACCCGTGCCCACTTCGTTGGGCAGTAAAACTTTTTACTCGTGATGAAATTATGAGTGTGGTTTGGTTAGTACTGAGTGCTATGATTTATTTCCTGACTGCCAAAAAATGGGCTATATTTTTACTACATATGTATGTATGTATTTGCATGCTAATTTGGCTATATTACCGTTATTTGTGAGTGTCTTCTTGTGAGTGTCTTATTTGTGAGTGTCTTATCTCTTTAACCATTTATGCAGTAAAAGGGAAAATTATTTTAGTTTTAATCACTTGAGACGATAAATTTACTTATTTTGACATGAATTCATAATTGTTGATAATATGACCAATAAACATGACCTAACGATTTAAATTATTTTTTTAATATAAAAAAAATATTTTTGTGACTTAAATATAAAATTTAGACATGCTGTCGCTGACTTTTTTGTAGGTATTACCAAGCTCTACAACTTTTCTCCAGAACATAATAATAAATCGTTAAGGCAGCGTTAGTTAAAAACGTTTTCGTTCGACCGTTTTTTCTCCGACTAACATACTTTGAAAATCCGACTACCACGAAAAATTCTTTTTTAATTTAATATATAGCCTATGCTACTCACAAATAAGGTGGCTTTCTATTGGTAAAAGAATTTTCAAAATCGGTTCAGTAGATCCAGAGACTACTTCCTACAACCTCACAAACTTCACCTCTTTATAATATTAGTATAGATTACTATTAAATTAATGAAAATTCAAAACGAATGCTGCTGTCACTTCGAATTTAGAATTTAGAATTTATTCAATGGAAAAGTCATTGGCCTTGATCAGTTTTTCTCATCACAGTTCCTTCTCAGCGTCAACCAGGAGGGTCAACGAGGAATTCCGCATATGGACGTAACGGGAAAGAACGATCAATGTCAAAGGCACTGCTTTGACTTTGATCGTTCTTTCCCCTCACACGTTTTCTTCTCTCTTCATTTAATGGCAGGTTATGATCCTTCTTTCGAAAATCGATTTATGCTTCGATTCGTTTGGGAACTAGCCACAAGGTGGCATTAGTATCTCATTTTTAAAAAATGACTTTAATCGTTTTTCTCTGAAACCCTTCATCTGTTTCCACCCTCTACTTGGCATTGTAATCGATTCATGCTTTGAATTTTTCTCATTTTTATGTCATTACATCTCCATTTATCATTCACCGGGAAATTTGGTTATCAAATTATTAGAAAACTTATCATTCCCCTGGAACTGGCAGGCATCTTGTTTCTCTGTTTTATTTTAATCTACAATACGAAAAAGTTTTATAAATTGTGCCATTTATTTAGCGTTATTAGCCATTTATTACTTAGTTTCAAAACAATTTTGTCAAGCTCAGATCCCTTTCTAGCAATCAAGATCGTCGAGCAAAATCCTCTTCATAAGAAAAAATATAAAGTTATTTCACTGAAAACCTCATATGTTACAAGGTATAAAGAAAAGCTTATTGTTAAGTCATTATTTTTCAAGTTTCGATATTATTTATTGCTTTATTAAATTTTATTATTATTTATTGCTTTATCAAATAGCTTTATTAAATTGCTGAAATTAAAAAATACCATGATTCCTGTTTGTGTAGACGTTAATATTTCTGATGACACTAACTTTTCAACAACTTTTTCATACGGAAAAATGTGCTTTTTTGAAGTTTTTAAGGTTAGGCGTAATATTATTTTTACACATTTTTTGATATTTACTTCAAGAAGATAAAACTTTAAGTACTATTTTAAAGACGACGTGAGTAGCCACAGTTTGCCGTTAGAACATTAGTTCTATTATTTACATTAGATACTGAAACTATATTTAAAGCTAATGTTAGTTTCTTGACATTGGTCACTTTTTATATTCTGCTAATGCGCTTGTTTCGACGATATTATCGTTCATCGAATACTGCTATTTCAGTGAATTAATTATTATATTCATCGAGTAGAAACTTCATTTGCTTTATAATGGAGACACACTTTATTAGATATACAGTAGACACACTTTATTCATCTCGCTTGATGGAAACTTGTTTAGGGGAATAACGCCGACATATTTTTTAAATAAGAGTATAATTAGTAAGTACCTATAATAAAATTAATAAATTCTTCTCAGATTCAATTGTGTATTGTACGATTATTCAGTCGTGCTTCTCGCAGTCTAGAATCCCTAATATATTTTTTTGTATTCTGGGGGCACTTAGTCGAGTGCTGCCATTGCTCGGATTTGTGCTTCTCTTTGAATATTCTCTTCGGATATATGTATGAAAATAAAATGAAATGAAAATTAATCATACGAACTAATAGATTTGGTAAAGCATGTAATAACGTACACAAATGTGTTTACAATTTCTAGATAGGGTTTCGTATTTTGAGATAAAACGTCGATATCGCTGAATAAGTGACTTTTTTTCAGTTCTCCAACTTTCTAATAATTATTTATAATTACCTAATTATAAATAGGATAGAAAACGAATTTACCGCGTGAAATTTGTAGGACCCGACGTTTCGGTGACGTTGCAGCCGCCGTTGTCTAGGGTAGACTGAAGAGCTGTCAGTCCGTTGTTTTGCGGGTAGACCGCAAACCGCTGCCGCCACTAGGTTATAACGGTGGTGGGGGCCGGGCTCGGAGCGCGGGAATTTTTAAAATCCGTCTTGCACACAACACTCACTGTATCCTGTTTTACGTCTTTGCGTTCGGCGTTCGGCGGCGGGAACATTTTAAGAAGTGGGTTCCACGTAGAAGAGAGTTTGTAGCCGTCGTCTCTATTGAAGTTCGGAGTTCTTCTTATTTCAATGGCTTCCCGGATCATGCGAGGAAAGTAGAATTGTTCCTTGGATAGAACAATGGGATTTTGAAACTGCATCCAGTGGTTACTTCTGCTATCCAATATATGTTCGCAGATCGCCGATTTTTCTCGCTGAACGTTTTTAACAGCTTTGATGTGTTCTGTCAGTCGCGTGGCTATGGGCGTTTCGTTTGTCCAACGTAGGCTAGACCGCAGCTGCATTCGACTTTATACACACCCGGGGTTTGCAGTGGTATTACATCCTTTACAGGCCTCAAAAATCGAGCTATATTTTGGGTCGGTTTGAAGATCGTTTTTATATCGAATCTGTTTAGCATCTTACTATACCGCAAATTTCACGCGGTAAATTCGTTTTCTATCCTATTTATAATGTCAAATAACCGCGATAGTCTTCGATTTTAAATTACCTAATTATTTTACAAAATGAGTTTTTAATGTTTTATATTTCAAATTTTAATACGATCATTCTACAATTCTTCTTTTCATGATCCATCAAGTAGTTTCTTTCTTATGATCGTTTTTCTAAAGTGCTATATTTTTTACCTTCAACTCTCAGAAATGACAGGTGACTGCCAAGATTTACACCCGCCGCTTGAGGGGTTAATACGGTGTGCACTCGAAAGAAGACTATCATTCAAATAAATTGCAAGAAAAATGTACAAAAAATATTGCCGCGGCCTTGTTGCATCAATTGTTTATTCTAAAACTTGGTTTTCTGAGTCGTAAATCGCTTTTTAACCATATTTGGACTTTTTACCATATCATGTAGGATTATTATCACCACATTTAAGCGACCACTAGGGTGTGTTTCTTCTCAACTATAGTACGACATACGATCGTTTCGGATACTTTTCAACCAGCTATCGTATATGGCGTATCTGTGTAATAGCGCCGAGGCACGCAATATGTTTATCGCGAAAAACCTTAAGGCTCGTCGTTTATCTCGTAAAACGAGTGTTTGATGGACGTTCCTTTGCGATAAACGGCGATTAAGCGTCTCGAAAGCGCCATCTTTTGGGGGCGGCGCGAACGGGCGACGTTTCCTATCACATGAATAAATCATGACGTATTTATTGTTTTGTTGCTGAGAGGTTAGCCAACGTTTCAGTTTTTACAAAGATTTGTTTCTATACGCGTAGCGCGATAAAAAAATTGAGTGTATACTTGTGAAATAAATGATGTCTGTCGCGCACATATAGCGCGCGAATGGATTACTTACCGCGTGGAGTAGAGTCTGTTTTTATTTTTAAAAAAATATTTAGTTGATAGGAATTTTATTTGGAATATCTCTTATTCAAGCGACACTAATATTTTTAAAATTCCGCCTTATTTGAGAAAATACATCGTATTGGAAAATAGCTATTTCAATACCACTTAAATACTACAAAAATGCTACAAATACAACTAAAGTTGTCAACTACAACGGGTGAACCTGTCACCTCAGAAAGTCTTAACGATATTAGATCGTTCTGTCTCCCGTGAGGTGAGCGCAGAAGACTTGGGACGAAAAACAATCCACTGTCTAGTTACGCCACCTGCCCGTCAGAGTCCTACACCTTCCGTTGAAGCACCGGGAAAGATACCCAGCGGGCAGCCTCGCCCCTGACTACCAGTTTGGAAGGATATCTCCGTCTGAAATCAACCTTCAGGATACCTCCTGCCTCCTGACTGGTTGCAGGATCGAGGTCGCTTGCGCGGTCCTCTCCCTTATAAAGCGGTGATACGGTGTCTGTCGAATCTATCACAGATCACGGCATCCATTACCCGGCTTATTCACCCGGGACCGGGTGGCCGATTGGTCGTTTCAAGAGCAGTTGCCATAAGGTTAACAACTACCCCCGCTCTATAGCAAACATTACTCTTCGCAGACTCCCCCGGCTGTTAGTCGAAATGCACAATTGATTGACTGACGCCGCAGAAACGCGTGCCCAAACCCAAACCGTGCAGGAGCGCCCGAAGGTTGACTCCTAGAGGAGACTGGCCCGCAGGCCAGCGTCCTACGTTGGCTCTCCCTTCTGCGTGGAGGCCGCCGGATGGGTGTTGACCCGTGAGTATGACCGACCGACACATGAGTCTTCCTGGCCAAACTGCAACAGGGCCCATTAGCTTCCAATATCAATTGCATTTCAAATTCGCCTGCATTTCAAATTTGAAATATATATACCCTAATTATGGAAACATAAAAATCTTCGCCAACATATTTATAAAGTCAATACCCTAATAATCCGTTTGCTATTTCTGAATAATTCGCTATTTCTGATTGTTATCAAGGCTGACTACATTATACTGCGATGATCAAAATGAATCTCTTTTGCTAAAATTTTTAAGAGTGAAAATTTTCGATTGAATGGCTTTGCCCTCCATCTCCATAATAGAGTTTCCGTGTATTTTTCACGCGAAAATTTATCCATCGCTAACTTCGATCACAGGCCGCCGAACAAAGCGTTGGATAATTCAATTTTCATGTCTTAGGTCGCGAAAGAAGTCGAGTTCAGAAGTCCAGTTCCAAATTTCCGCAGGGCTTTTTCTTCTTACGGCCAGGCGGCGGGAGCTGAGCTCTAACTTTTTCGACTGAAAGGACATTGTTTGTCCCATTTCGCGCTGCGGACTGAAAAGTTTTCGTCCACTTAGCGAGTAGTGTGGCGAGATTTGGATTTTATAACGATTTATTATTAAGCAATCCTTTATCGGAACAAACGCGACCAACTTACGACGTCATTTTTCGATGAGTGGTTTAATAGTGTTACTATTATAGCTGGAGATATTCGTCAAACTTTACCAGTCAAACTTACTTTAAACTTAAACTGCCAAAAGGAACGCGCGCTGATGAAATTAAAGGGTGCCTTAAAAGGTCTCATTTAGGGCCCTAAAAATCATAAATTCAACTGAAAACATAAGAGTGCATCTAAGACGGGATGTCTTAAATTATTGCATTATATATCTAAAGGTAGCGTTTAAAAAACAAATAAACGCCACACTACTTAAATTAACAACTCGATTCGGAACTCTACGCGAAGCGAAGCCGCGGGTAACAGCTAGTTGTTTATATAGGGTATTTGATGGGTTTAAGTTAAATAATATAGAGAGTGGACTGTAAGGATGGTTGGTTATTTTTAAATAATTATAATCATTATTGTGGAGAGGAGAAGGAATCAAAGTTTACGCACCTTTCTATTTTTCGCGCGATTCCTTGCTGTAATTTCACTCCGAATGTCTCCAAATCTTCAGTTGGCTAGCTCACGAACGCGATATACTTATATATAATCACAGCACGATAAACAAGAACACTCAAACAGGAGCACGTCTGTTTTGGCCGGCGCGTAATTTATCACTGATAATTATTATTAAAAATGGCAATGGCCAAAACATAATTGAAAATGGCCTAACCAGTATTAGATTATTAATTGCCGTACTACGATTTGGCAGCTAGATTTTTCATAGTACCAAACATTGTTAGTACCAAACTATGATACAGCTCATAGTACCAAACATTGATTAATCTTCTGTTATGTTCAGTATGGCGGCGTTCGTGGTAAAGCAGTATGGTGGCGCACTATAGATAGCGCTCTAAATACGCATATATGGTATTCTATCTCAAAATAAAATAATCACATAATATCGAAGATTTTTTAAAATCATATCTCTTATTATTTTAATATTATTTACATACAGATGTATTTTATTACTTATTTTAGATTACATATTTAAAATTTTAAAAAATCTACTTGTTACATAGGTTTCAATACATAATAATTACGCACTGATTAGGCTAATGCATAGGCTCAGATAGGCTAATGCATGATATTCTCTCTCCGTATTATTTCCGTGATATAATTAGCCTAATTAAAAAAAATTGCGTTAGATTGCACTAATAATGAAAAGTTATCATTGTAATCACCGGTTAAATTATTTGGTTTTTATAATTAATCTATGTAAAAAAACATTAATTATCAATGTTGTTATATATGGACAAATAAAATGCTATTAGTTTCGCCGCACTATGCTATCATAAAGAAGGTAGCATGTATAAGGGCTGCTAAAACGTACTATGACATGGAGTTATCTAATCCTATATAATCAATGGTATAGTATACAATTTCTTTTTTACTCCTAATCTCTCTAATCTATTGATAAGGCGCTAGGAAAGCACACCCACTTAGCCTCTTCGAATAATGACGTCATTAATAATGATAATAATAATATTACTTCCTTTAATGTGAATACCCGGCATGCGGTATTTCACATGATCGTTGTATATCAATCACGCTACTCAGGCTCACGCTGAACCGTCACAAGGAACGCTTTATTATGCCCACCCCATTATTCATATCGCGCACGAAATTATAGTCAGTGATTCATGTCATTGTTTGAATAATGTTATCAGTGATGGCATTGTTAAGCCAGGTCTATTTTAGGCTGGTTTACAAAAGATAATATCTATTCTCTCCCCCATCACTTTGATCCCAGATTCATGTAGCGGGGTCTTTTGTAGGTGCGATAGCGCAGCGCGTATAGGCACATAGAAATGAGGCCGCATATAAATGAATTACGTTAGATTAATTGTTATTAACAAAATTTCTGATCAGCCCTATCGCCGATAGCTAGGAACTTATAGAAGGTATATTTTGAGGATCTTTTCTAAATTCTGACGAACCATCCACATCTCTTAAAATCAAACCCATTCTTTGGCTTCGCTATGTCGACGACACTTTCTGTATATTAAATAGTAATGTGCAAACTGCGAAAAAAATCCTCGGTTATGTAAACTCCCGTGGGCTATTTACAGTCCCCGGTTTTGTCGTGCACGGTTTGTCGTGCAATGGAGAATCGTCACCTACAACAGGCGTACCTGTCATCCCAGGAATTTATAACGATAATGATCGTTCTTTCAGATTGGAGTGAACGTTGAGACTTTAGGATGAAACAGTCCACCGTGTAGAGTCCAACGCTTTACCGCGTGGCACTGGGAAGTTGGCCGGTTTTTCCTAGCGGGATTGCATCCCGGCGCTACTGCACGGTTTGCGCACCGTTCGACGATGCCAATCGGATGTGCACTCTGACTAATTGTTGGAGGAGTCTGGAGACTATGGAAATATACTGTCTCCTAAGCAGCGGGGGTGTATGTTGACCTGTCGTCAACCACTCTTGAAATGTCTTTTAGGCTACCTGGCCCTGAATTCTGAGGCGGGCAATAGATGCCTTGGGTCCGCGATAGATTCAAACTGAATCACCCCTGAACATACGGCAGGTAGAGGTCGCGCCAGTGAATTCGAATCCGTGACAAGTCGGGAGGTTGAAGGTATCCTGATGGTTAATTCCAGACGGAGATATCCTTCCAAAACTGGTAGTCAGGGGGCGAGGCTGCCCGCTGGTTTCTTTTCCAGGTGCCTCGTGAAGCGTTAGCTTCTGACGGGCATGTTGGCATAGCTAGACAGTAGATTTGTATTGTCTCTAAGTCTTCTAGGCTCATCCCACGGCTGAAAGAACGATCGCATATCGTTATACCAGTTAAGAGTTTCAAGGCGATAGGTGAGGGCAGCAAACCCCGCCCACCGCCCGGGCAGTTATAACGACGAGGGTCCGAAGTCGCTTGCGCGGCCTCTACCTAGTTTTAGCGGTAATTCTTCTCAAAACTTTACCCTTCTACCACTTAGGATCGGGTGTCCAACGCATGAACAACCAACCCTGCTGCTTAGGAAATGTATAAGAGCATTTCCAGACTCCTCCAGTTATTCGCCGAAGCGCTTAGCCGATTAGCTGACGCCGCACGATGCACAAACCGACCAGCAGTCCCCGAAGGCCATCCTTCAGAGGAACTTATCCACCCGCCGTGGCATAAGAAACGTAATCCATTCCAGGCTCGACCCTCTTCGTGAAGGCTACTGCGACCAGAGATAACGAGCAGGTCTTAATAGCCCAACTTCACGAGAACCATTAGCTGCCTAGTTTGTCGTGCAGTCGTTAACACCCCTTATATTCCATTTAATGCATTTATATACCATTTATGATACTATTAAAAGTAAGCTTTTTAATACCTGCCGCCAGCAATAACAATTTCATTTTATTATTCCATCAAAATAAACTCAGACAGTCTTTAGTTCGAAATTGAAATTTGGATTTACAACTAAAGGCTGCAAATCCAAATTAAACTTTACGCTATACGTCTATAAAATAAATCCATCTATCACGGAAAAAACCGTAACAAAAATAATAGTCAAAATTTTAACAAGTAAAAACGACTCCATTTTTTTTATACGTGCAGCAGCCTTGTCATGGTGATACTTAGAACGGGCTATCATAATTGAATACCTATACAAAATTGTATGTATGTGCTGTTGACTATTGATGAGTTCCCTTGTTAGAAGTTAACCCTGGATGCCGCAGTCCTGTAGTGAAACTTAGAACGGGCTGTCGTAATTAAATACATATACAAAATTTTGTGTCTTTGCTTTTGACCGTTGATGAGTCCCCTCGTCGTGAGCCAATCCAGGGTGTAGAAACAGGTGATGGTTACCATATAAAATGCATTGTCATCGGAATTGAACCAACATGTAATATTTCAACTTCATACGATTATATTTGAGCAGAACCTCAATTCCTCATGGATCTTATCTTTAGAATAGGATTTTATATCCTTTTAAATAAAAAGTAATTTTAGAAATCGGTTCATAAATAGCAAAGTTCTGAGGTAACAAACATTAAAAACAAATGATGCAACCGAATTGATAGCCTCATTCTTTTTTTGAAGTCGGTTAATAATTATAAATACAATAGATCACTTTCTGTAACCGCAGACGTGTTTTTATTGTTTTTAAAAGTATTGACTTGTTCAACCATGTCATCTGGTTAATCTTTTGCCACTTTTTTTTGCATTATTTTTAATACTTGTAATATTGCCACCAGCATCTGCTAATAATGTTTCCGAGGAACGACGGAAGCATAATTTCTGACACTTAGGAATTCTGCAATTTTGGATAGTAGTCTCCCAAATACGTTATTTCCAACTGAATTTGTGGCTCATTTATTTTGGCGCCCTTCCACAATTATGTTTAATAAAAACTTCACGATGGTTATTTTTGTCTGGCTGAAGAGTTTGTATTTTCTACATAAATTCACTGGCCGGTGGCATAGCGGTTAGGTCGCCTGATAAGGTTCCACGTGGGATTCCCGGCTGGGTGACCATTTTCCGTTAGTATAAAATTAACGAAATTGCATTTCAATTTCGTCGATCGAATGCAATAACAAGACACACACTTACACACAAGTTACCGACACACATACAGAAGACTTCATAATAGGGTTGGTTGTAAGAGAATGTGGTAATATAATAAACCCGCCCATTGTGAACTTTCTCGATAAATAGTAAAACCAAACAAAGAAACATGCCAGGATTTTATAATGGCTATCATATTGTCACCCTGGAATTATCACAAAGACTTTGGACGAAGACATTTAACAAGACAAGACAAGAAATTTAACCGGAACCCATTTCCGGAGACATTTCCTAAACGGCGAGGCCACTAGCCTTCGTAAGCCAGTAGATCCCCCCCCCCCCCCTTCCCTCCTCCGCGTATCTATATACAAGATTTTGAAAGGTTTATCCAACAACAGAGACATTAGAGGACCGGCGAGTAGTATCAGATATGTCGTTTCTACATAAAATTGTTCATACTGGGTTGGACAGTTCATACCTCCTGAGTAGGGTGAGCATACGAGCGCCTTCCCGACTCGCAGGTGCTCACTCAACTTTTTACGTACCAAGGTTCAACACTAACTATGGTTCCAATTCGTTATTGCCGCGCGTTATGCATGCATACAAAGTATGCTTTAACGATATTGACATATTTAACCATCAGAATAGTCGATCCTTTGTTAAGGAGGTACGTGAAAAGCTGATTATCAGATCGGATTGAATTAGCATGCACAAGCACTCACAAGCACATTCGCACTACAGATACACACACCCACACACACATACATACACGCACACACACATACAAACACACACATACACACACTCACACATACACGCTCTCCATCACACAAACACACACTAACATCCATACACTCGCACCTAGCGATTTTAACTGTTACTTTTAAATTCTTTTTGGTTTTATTTATTTTGTATTGTTCAGCATATTTTGTAATCCTTATATAGCAAATAATTTAAAACATCATTGGCTTTGTTACTGGTATATATATTATGCTTATACGTATTTTTTTATGCTGTATGTTTTTAAGAAAAATAAAATAAATAAATAAAAACAGTAAACATCGCAACTTCATGGTTCAAAAAATATATTTTGACTGTTTTATAACAACCGCGCGCCGCATCCCGGACGCGTGACACATATATATAAAAGCATCTTTAAACTAATACAAACTAAACGAGTTTCGAAGTATTTTTTTTAAACAGAGCATACTGTTCCGTTTATGATACCTATACAAAACAAATTTTTAAGAGACCTATTTCAAAGAAAATACTCTTTTTGTTAATGTAATACAATTTTGCAGTCGTTTCTTTTCATTTTTTTGAATAGGAAACCTACAAGATATTTTTTATCTAAAAAAAGCCCTTTTATTTGAAAGTTACGGAGTAAACTTTTCTTAAGCATTGATTTTCTTTAGATATAATTTTCTTAATTCTCATCAGGAATTGGTCAACATTAATGGGGGCTTTCATCAAAGTATTCTATCTAATAATGATAAGAAATAAGGTACGCAAATCAGCTGAACTTCTCGACAGGGTAGACCTAGAATATTAGTTAAAAAACGACAGTAAAAATAGGAAAACTAATCGCTTTTTTTGACATTTTGACTAATACTATAGACGGATAAAGAATAAGTATAAAATACAATGTATAGAATTGGTTGAATTTAAAATAAATAAAATCAGATAATAGGAGAGGGGGAAAGACGATTGGCTGTGTATTAATCGGTTATTTGGTGTTCCTGTAGCAAGGGATCGAAATTATTAGCGTCCCGTCTTACAAATCTATTTCAAAATTTAATGGTTAATCAGTCCTATGACAAAATACCTCACTTTGCCTCAAACACAGAACTCACAATACATGAAGTCGGTGGCTTCCGATGTTTCTCGCCGAGAATGAAGCAGACACCTTCAATACTTATAGATATTTTCTCATTTAAAAGTAACGATTACTACTGACTAATCAAATCAAATCAAGTTTATTGTCTTCAAAACTTATATATAGTTATTTAGGCATATTATTTTCGATTGTACTCAATACTTTCGTTAGCCGCTTAAGATTAAAAATAGTTCTAAAAACCGCTACTAGAGATCTTAAAGAGTCTCACCACATTATTTATTATATTTGTATTCAATCGGATAATTATTTGGCATGGCAATTACAGTAACAAAAATATTATTATATAAAGTATCAAAAGAACTATATTTAGAACACCTTCACGTAAATAATATCAATTGGTTTGTCATGAAATATGGGTCATTTAAAATTTTAGACTGTAATGCTATGAAATAAAAACTACCGATTTTTTTTTCGTTTTTTTTTAGTTTGAACTTCAATTTTTGCCATTAATTGTGGAATACAACTTCATTCATATGGCTGCCATAGCTAGCCATACAGTAGCCCATTCGATCGTTCCAATTTTTGAGCACATTTATGCGGCAAAATCTCGCCAATGGCATTGCGTATGTTGTTATTTAGGTCATCAATTGTTGCTGGTTTGCTGGCGTAACATTTGTCTTTGACGGCACTCGTAGCTCCATGGTGGCCAAACGACTTCAGCATTTCGGCTGATAATGCTATTTTCGTAACGTTGGCTGTGTGGCATGTAACCCGTCTTGATGAAACCAAATGTCACTCAAGTTATGCTCTTCCAATTTTGGAAACAAAAATTCATGTACGCATTTTTTTGCAACATTCTTTAACATTGGACCCATTTTCAAAATAAAAGTTTAATATTTCCCAGCGTTATTCAAGCGTAAACGCAACAATTTTCTTACACCGCATAGATAAAACAAATTTTTTGTCAAAATAGGAATGACGTAGGTATTGCCATTCTCGAAATAACTTCTAATTCAAATATAAAATGATAGATGGCCACACTATACAATCGATTATCAGAGAGAAAATAAAATAGTCATAATAATATAACAGTTAATTAAATGGAAAAAATTACAAGCTAAATGAAGAAAATCTATATACAAATTGTCAATAACCTATCTTCTATCTATATAGAAATTGTCAATAACCTAACGTCAAGGTCTTAAGATAAAATGAATACTATTATATTCTGTAATTGCTCAGTTCAAATCGTCCTCTGCCCAATCTAGGCACATTTACAACAGCCTCTGTCGGTCACTACAACAACTATTAGTGATTCGATCTATGATATGTGGCGTCAACAGCAGCAGGTTAGTCACTCGATAAATATACCAAAACCTGAGAATAATTCCATTTACTATCCCCCTGTTCATAATTTATTGATGCCCTCCACAAACGCCAAGACTTTTCCAAAATTACCATAATCGCAAATTTAATAACCGCGCCTTCTTAAGATTTATGAAAATGTTATTACGCGGAGGTGCGACCCACCACCTCCAAACTAAAGTTTTGCCCCCTCTCTATATCCCGAACTCCAAGCCTGGGCAGCATTATAGAGTAGAAACCAACCGATTCGAATATGTATTTACACAAAAAATCGCCCAAAAACGATTAAACTTGGTCTCCCCTATACCTGGATGTATTTCTGGTTATATGTATATATGTATATGTACGTTTATCCTAGCTATCTCATTTATAATCAATTTATATCGGTAAATGTGAACGTAGAGAAATATTTTCCTGAAAATATAGGTATACAGGTGAGCTTTTTCAAATTTTGATGTAAACTTTTAATACAAAAAAAGAACAATTAGTTAAAAAAAATATATATGTTTTTGGTAATTTTGAAAAATTTGATTAATTAATAAAAGTTTGACAAGCGTTGAGCGCGCTGTGCCATCTAGCAAAAGGTTAAATATAGCGAATAAACAATATTCGCGAATTTTCACCTACCGCTAGATGGCGCAACGCGCTCAACTCTTTTTATACATTTTTTTTCAAAATAATATTTTCTTCACTGTTTCTTTAAAAAATAGACGAATTTTTTTTTTTTTTTTGCTTTTTTTTCCTAAAACTTTTTATTAAAAGTTGCATATTTGCTCGTACTGATTCATCCACTTCAAGGATGTCACTAATTAAAAACTCATCCAGTATGTATAGTGTAGAATATATTGTGTAAAATTTGTGAAATAGTAGCGACGCCGCGGTTACCTACGAATATTTTAAACAAGAATATTTTCATCTTTGAATGATTGATTGATTGAATGTACTTTATTTGCACATAAAAATTAATATACAAAAAGGCGAGGTTATGCCACCTTGCAATATCTTACAACTTTTTTAATCAAACAGTGCAGTAATACATGCGAACGTTGTGAAAAAAAAGATATCAAACAAATAAGTTATTCTGCATAAAATACTATATTTAAAACCATATAAAGAGGAGAGGAAATTGGAAGAGGGGGGAGAGATAAAATGAATACTGGCTACTTTTTAGAAAAGTAATAATACCTTTTGAGGTGTCTTAAATGATTTTAAAGAAGGCGAGTTTTTTATATTTTCTGGGAGATAGTTCCAGAGTTTTCCACCATGTACACAGAAACAGTAGGCGTAGAAATCAGTATTATGACGAGGTTCTTTGCGTAAATTGTCAGAGGCTGACCTAAGTACGAGCCTGTGAGGGCTTAATGGTAACTTATTCTTCTTCTTAGTACCGAAAAAATAACCGCGATTAAAAATATATTGAACTTAAGCTTTTTCTCTGTTTTAAATTAATAGATATGTTTACAGGTGTCAACCCATAGATGTTTGACGCAGAATCGATCCGTGGAGTGCGATCTCGTATGTAGCTTGAAGCTACTTATATTTTATAAAAAACATGTTCCTTCTAGATCTAAAATTTGGTTTTTCATCTGCGACGCGCCATCTACTGCCGGAAAATCCATAATTTCGCCGTTATTGCCATATTTTGCATAGGCATTCTTTTTTCTCACTCTAACAATATTGGTATATGTTTATATATGCTACACATCTAACATATTTATATATGCGCGTTTTGGTCGCGGCCGCTTGTAATCATTTGTTAGCGGCGCAAAAAACCAACCCGTTGCTCCCGTGAAATTTGTTTTTTTCTTAACTACCTTCTTAAAACCGCTATTGCTTGTTACGGCGATAGGTTGCAATATCACCTCAGTAGCTTTTTCTGCGAAAAAGAATAAAGTCATATATTTCTATAAATATTTTGCGACTCCTCTTCGGTACCTATACAGAATGAAAGCCGCAATGAGACTACTTTTAAAAACTTCTTTATTCGCCACTAATTTGTGTACAATATATGCGCGCGAAATCGATTCCAGAATTAGTTAAATATATGTTGGTAGTAAGCGTATGTTTTTCGTTGGTAAGTTTGATTTCTATTTTATTAGAGTTGTGGTGCGGCGAGCAAAAAAGCCTTAATCAAATGTAGTCTTTGTTTGGGTAGTGGATTGGTGCTTATTTACAAAATGAATTGTTACAGTATTTTGTTTAATATAGTGCAATAAAATTACTCTTGCATAAATTTGGCAGATATCTAAGACTTGCAATTCCAATTGAATAGATTAGAAGGACAGCCTTTTATAAATTTCTTCTTTAATAGTTTTTGAGCCTATGTTTGTCCCACTAGGGTCAAACTTAAATATTTTATTATTAGTACTATCTAGAATATGTTTAGGTACGTTCAATGTATCCTTCTTTCAAGTTCTCGTTCTTTGATTCACTGGTTTCGATTAGGCGAATAAAAGGCGGTTTGGATAGCCTCTAGCCGCTGAGTGTTTTCCCGCTGCGAAATGCCAGACAACTAATGGACGGAATTTTTGTTTTTGTTTAGCCGCAGATAAGCATGTATTTCCTGTGCGAGCATCGTCTAACTTAATTTGGATTCCCTTTGTTCGCTCCCCAACACCGTTGTCGTGTGTGTATTTTTAAAGATGCTTTGATCTGACTTATTACTCTGCCTGAAGTCAAACCTGTAAGAATGGAGGAAAATGACAATATGATCCAAATTTAACTACAAATAAGGAATACCAGGAAAAGCCGAGATTGTTTATACTCGAAGAGAGTTTACGGACACGCATACGACATATGCCAAAAGACCTTACAGGTGGAGTCCGTGGCATTTTGGAATGCCCAAACCTAATGAGCGAAATGTACCATGATGTATGGCCACTCATTTGTGCTGAGTCATGTGTTGACTGGTAGACGGAATGCGACCATTTACCCCTAAATATAAAGTGAATACTCCTTATTATTGTAAATTTGATACCTAATTTGTACCTTTTGAATTATATATGTTTATTTATTTATTTATTCATTTGCTAAATGTATACAGCATACTTATTTTATGAAAGAACATTGTAGAATAAAAATTAATACCATATAATATAAGGCACCCTCTTACTTAAGGAGGGAGTCTGGTTTAGAAAGCCAAGAAAAATATGTTTTTCATGTTTTTTATTTTAACAGTTGAAATGTAATCATGATTCTTTTATATCAGTTTGATTAACATTTGAAAGATAAAAATATTTTTTGTAATAGTAAAAAAAACTATTTTTGAGATATTGAATTGCAAATGTTTATACCGCTGCAGAAATGGAGATATCTGTCTAAACCAAGCCCTTAAAAGAATATAATTTTGAAAGATTTTTTTGAAAAAACAAAAGAAAACAAGAATATTTAAATTTATCTGCGTAATAACCATATCGAAGGGAGAGGAGAGGGAGGTACTGATTGTTATAATACTATACGTAGTATTCGTACACATACATACATACATATATACACACAAATATACACATACACACATATACAAATACGAGGTGCTACCCAAAAGTTCGGGGAATTTTACCACTAAAATAAAATAGCTTATCATAACTTCTAATTTCCACCGTCTCCTTCAAAATAGTCCTCTTGGGAATTAGTACAGCGATCCCAGCGTTTTTTCCAGGATTCCGTGCATCCCTGGAAGTCTGCAAGTGTAAGCACATTCAGCACATTCAGCCGTTCTTCCTAGATCTCCTCAATTGTGTTAAAACGACGGCCTTTCAATTAAAATTCTATTTTGGGAAAGAAAAAAAGTCGCACGGGCCGAGGTCAGGCATTCGCCTGACCTCGCCCCGTGCGACTTTTTCTGCGAGGGTGAGTGGGGAATCACTACCGTGTTTTGGAAGACAAAAAAATCCAACGACTAGCGATTCTGTTCAACAGTTTCGGTGCGAATTTTCAGCAATGTGTCTCGTGTTCAAATTTTCTGACAAGATGCGTTGCATCTGACCTGAATGACATTTGTACGATTGCACGTCTACGATAGATTGTTCGTCTACGATCTGCCACAATAGCCTTTGCACTTTTGCGATGTTTTATGGTGTTGTGTTTGTTGACAGTCGTCCTGAACACTCTTCGTCGTCGACTGGCGTTCGTCCATCTTTGAATCATTTGTACCACAAAAAAAAATACTTTTACACATAGCACTCTCGCCAAATGCTTCCACAAGCATGTTATGGGTTTTTCACAGCAGTTTTTTTAAGCTTGAAACAAAATTTGATGCAGTTTCTTTTCTATCTAAAATCTACGATTATCGAAATGCACGAAACTCAAAAATTCATACACTCAGCTGCACGGCCATTAGCACATTGATTCACAAAGAGTACTAAGAGTACGACAATCTCTTACAACCAACCCTACTATGAAGTGTTATATGCATGAGTGCGTGTAACATGTGCGAAAGAGTATGCCTTGATATTGCATTCGATCGAAAGAATTGAAATGCAATTCCGTGGATTTTATCCCAACGGAAAATGGTGACACAACCGGGAATCGAACCCGGGACCTTACAATGTAAGATCAGGCGACCTAACTCCTATGCCACCGTGCCATGTTTTGACAAATATAAAGTACATATTTTGACCATTAAAAGTAATGACATTCGGGGGATGAAATAAGTCTTGAACCCTGGTCTTATTATTCGAGATTCGGTAACAGATTCTGCCAACAGAATAAGGACTATCTATTTTATTATTTTTTTTTAAATAAAGAAAACATATTTGAGGCAGCTGTCCTTGAGTGAGTGCTACAGTTAAACAGTTAAACAATCAATAAATAAACATCAAACATCTACATGTCTAACGCTCTAGATGACGCAGATACATTAAAAGACTAAAATGAAGATATCCGGGAGAATATCCAAAAAGTTTATGTCTTATCTAATGGAACATTGCTACGAATATTTTTTTTTAGGCGCTTTAACCTTTCCACCTATCCCCCCGTTCAACTAGCCCATATGATTAATGATATCAGCTCCTGTAGAAATATCGCCATAATTTAGAGACGCTCGCAAAATTCATTGGGGCATTTCTTAAATCTGACGATTGTCTTCCGCTTGCTTCGTCTGGTTTGCACACCGGCGCGGAAACTACCCTGAAATATATAATGGACTTTTCGTATACGTTTCGCATCCCACTTCCGTTGTCGTCGTCATGAAATACCGGTGACTTTCCGGAAGCAGTTACTTATCGCGTGTACCTGATGGAGAGAGTAGATAGGTAGGTGACCTACCACGTGTTTCAAAGGGTTGTGACGCGAAGTGGCATCTAGATTCTAAAAATAGACCATCGTCCGTTGCTACGTGTATTCAACTTGCGTGTTTGTATGCTTTCGTCATTGAGCATGAGTTGATGAGTTGGAGAGGGGTCTCGAAATTTACTACGCGCGTCCACAGATATACACCACATTTAAAAAAATAAGATGACGAGTGAAAAGTTGTCCACGAAAGTCATTTTCAGGTCAAAAAGACTACTGTAATGTCGCGATACTACCAACCTATTTTTTCTCTACATTAAGTAGTGACAAAAGGAAAACACAAATAAATAACATATACGAAACAATCGCTTAGCTCGTTTCTTGGATACTTTTTATTTTTTCTTCGAAAATGTCTCTATTGTTTCCAGACATCGATAAGCCAAGAGTTTCGACTTATTCTAAGGAATCACTCGTGTTGTCTATCTTTGACTATGATGACTTTGTGTATGGCCTGTGCATCCCAAAAGTTGACGGCCGCCAAATGCAGAGGTTATAGAATGTATGTGCGAGATTCTGGTTCACCGACCCATTAAGATACCACGTATTCCCTTTCCTGACTAGATTGAATATATCCTTATTGGACGTGTCTCACCGCTGACAACTAGATGGTTCTATCTGAATCCCCAGCCTATCCATACGAAAAAAAAATAGGTAGTCCAATAGAAATTCGAATCTGGGGCTCCGAGGACAATATCGAACGGCAGTCTTACCAAAACACAACTCGTGCTCATATACTTATGAGTTGTCATCTACTACGGGCGAACCCGCCACCTCAGGAAGTTATAGCAGGTCTGGCCTGGTCACAGGTCAGAAGTCGCTTGCACGGCCTCTACATAATGTTACCGGGAATTCAGGTCTAATTCATCGCGAACCGTGGCGTCCTTCGCCCGTCTGTTCATTCGGGATCGGGTCCTTTTAAAAGTGAGTGACATCAGGTCAACGTTCACCCCTGCCGCTTAGGAAACGTATAGGATCGTTTCCAGACTCCTCCAGATATTCGACGGAGGGCACATTTCGATGCGCTAACCGCCCAGCAGCGCCCAAAGGTCAGCGCCCAGCCCCCCCCCCCCCCCCCCCAGAGGAACTTACCCACCTGCCGTGGCAAGGGATATAAATTCCGTTCCAGATTCGGTCTTCTTCGAGGAGGCTACTAGGATAGGAGTCTAACCGTGAGTTAAGCCGACCTGTGGTAACGAGCAGGTCTTAATGGCCCAAGTACATAGGAACCGTTAACTGCTCTCGCATAGGAGTAGTTTCACTTTTTACGCATCCTCTGTCTGGAATAAAATCTGTACATCTTTCAGAAAATGGTCCCTCCAATAGTTTAGCTCGCTATTTAAGGTATCAGAATTAAGCTTAACAGATACTTACTGAAACTAAATCCACGGTCATTTTACCGAGGCGCTTTAAAAACCAGTCTCTGAACTGAGAACGCTCTCTCACCGACTGTCTCTAAGATGATAAATCAATGTAGACCAATGCTTAGTCACGTTTACACGGGTTGACCGTGATTTTGGGCCTGCGGATCAAAAAATTTGTGCGAACGTCACGATAGGCCATTATTTTACCCGTTTTACGGACGACTTGCAATAAAATCGAGTCGAGCGAAATTTACAATGTCATGGCTCCTCGCGCACGCAGCAGCTCAGCAAGTGCCGTTTCCTCGGGGATTTCCTATTTGATGTATAAATTATAGTTCGGGTTGGCTGAACGGGTTCGAGTTACGCCTGATTAGTATTTTTAATTAGATCAAGGAACGTTATATAGGTCGGTACGAAAGATTTTACCTGTTTTGTATTCAACAGGAATTGTGATTAGCCACTATTTTAACATGTATGTCAAAAATATGCAAATATCATAATTGGCAAAAAAATAAACAAATAAATAGATGTTTAATAATAATTCCAATGAAACCTCTAGGATTTTTTTTGGAGTATTTTTTTATGTTTTATTAAGCTGTTGTAGAAGCTTCCTTTGTAATTGTCATAAATAACATCGCTAAGTAGTTTCCGCCGTTATAAGCTTTTTAATATATTGACACCAAATCCAGTAACAACAATTACTTAATAGGTTTACCGATTACATGCAGACATACATACATACATACATACATACATGCATACAAACATACATACATACATATATAAGTACGTACGTACGTACGTTGATACGTACATATGTGCATATATACATACAACTAGAGATGTCGACTACATCGGTCGAACTCGTCACCTAAGGAAGTTTTGACAAAATTTGATCGCTCTGTCTTCCGTGTGGTGAGCGCAGAAGACTTAGGACAAAACAGTCCACCTTTAAGCTCCGCCACATGCCCGTAAGAGGCCAACGCCTTATCAGCGAGATATCCAGGTATGTTAACCAGCGGACCGACACTCGCGCCCTTACTACCAGCTGCAACCAGATTACTCCGGTATCCCGACTGGTCACGAGTTCGAGGTCGCTTGCGCGGTCCTCTCCCTTACGTAGCGGTGAAACGGTGTCTACCGAATCTATCGCGGACCACGGCATCGTCTGCCCGGCTGTTCACCCGGAATCGGGTAACCGATGGTCGTTTCAAGAGCAGTCGCCGTAAGGTAAACCCCCGCTCTCTATAGGAGACAGTACTGTTTCCAGACTCCCCCGACTGTTAGTCAGAATGCACATTCGATTGGCCATCGACATACATATATATACATACATACATACAAACATATATACATATAAACATTTCATAGTAGGGTTGACGTAAGAGATTGTCGTATGGTAATAAACCCGTCCATCGTGAAACTTCACAATGAAGAGTAGAAACAAACAAAATAAATAGTAGATTCCATCGCTAATACTTTTTAAACCCATCAATTTATTTATTTATTTATCATTGTGATTACTGTCGACTTTGTCGTGTGACAGAGCCATGATTAAAGACCCACTACGACATAGTCCGAAATATGTCGTACTCCAACTTACCCATATGACTTTCAAACAACAAGAAATTTTAAAGTATCTCTTTGTAGCATGTTAAATAGACATAATTATTTTCTCGGCTGTTGCTATCTCTGTTCCAAAATAATTTTCTATGTACTGGCCAATAAAGGAAAATAAATGAATAAATTAAAATTCGAGGTCTTGTTTTGCTTCGTGAAATTTTAACGAGTGTGGGGCGTTGTCACACCAATTGGCCATATTTAACGAGTCCTATGTAGAAAAAATGCGTCCCTTCTCTGGAAATTCTTTTCTTCTGCGCGCCCTTCCGCTAAAATTTCAGCCGATTCGGCAATTTTATCTTCTCATTTTTCACCTGACTCTGCGAATGCGATGCCCCGCGGACGCCCCCTCCATTGTACCCCTTCGCTTTGGTATTAGCCGTGGATGCTGAGGATTAGTACACACATAATGGAAGCAATACAAATCGGGAAACGTTCAAACTTTTACAAATTCGCAGCCTCGTATCGTTTTACACGACTGCCTAAATTGTAATGTGTTCAGGGTTCATCTATGTATGTTTTCCGTTTCTTTATTCCGCCATAACTTCTAAACGCTCGAACCGATTTAGAATTATGTGGTATTGTTATAATCATTATATCATACCGGGTGTCATATGGATACCTTAATTGTCGAAATTTCAAGTAAATCGTTGTCTAAATGACCAAATCTCTAAATGTCAATAAATTGACATTTATATATCGTGTTTTCATGTCAAATGAAAGGTCTGATTGAGTAATTTCTGAAAAGATATATGTATATATGTATATATGGATAAATACATAAACCGCAATTATTTTATAAAATACGTAATAAAAATAATTGATGATGATGTCCTCCTCATCGTGATCCTACGACAGCGACCTCTTGGTTGACAGGACTTCTTCGAATATGCGCGCGGAAGTGACTCGTGAATCCCAGTTTGTTTTTAAGGACCGATTACAACGACTACAGTATGTAGAGTTCACCGCAGTTGTTGTAAGTGTATGTGTAAGTGGGCTTCGGACGAGTTTTGCGCTGTTGGCAGTTCGAGTCGAGGTTTTCAAGCCGGGCTTCCTCAAACTCTTTAATTTTTGTGGTCACTGTAGAGCGCCACTAGCTGCGTTTGTGAGCAGCTCTCTCCCAGCTCTCAAGTGGAATACCACTGGCGGTTAGGTGCCTTTTTAATACATCTTTGTAGCGTAGGTGCTGTCCGCCGACTTTGCGTGCGCCTTTTGAGAGTTGGGCATAAAACACGGCTTTCGGGAGGCGGTCGTCTTTCATACGCACTGCATGTCCACACCACCTCAGCTGAGCTTTCATGAGCATAGCTTCCATGCCCTGCATTTTCGTCCGTCGTAACACTTCTGTGTTTGACACACGGTCTTCCCATGTTATCCTCAGGGAAGTAAAAATAATTATAAATACGGTAGTTCACTTTTTGTAACAGCAGTCGTGTATTTTATTCCTTTTGAAATTTTTACTTGTTGATTATTTGAGATACATACCCGATGAGTCTAGTGTGAACTATGAGACATACACACCTTTCTAAAACAATACTTTATACATATGATCTGAGATATCGTCGATCTATATGTGAAACCTCGTACGCGCTGAAACTTCTTGAAATCGAATTTGCGTTTTCGATTGTTATTGGTGTAACACGACTTGGGTCGTTCTGTCCATATCCAGAGAGCATCAAATTGCTTAGTTTTCTTGTAGTTCTCATTACAGTGGCATCTCGTAGGCGCATGAGTTGATGATATGATCCGGTGATCTCTCTGACGTGCTTAGTAGTAATTCCACGCAAACAACTCATGTCTTTGACAGCTTTAATCGTTAGTACAGAAAACTATCATTTATTATTTTTTTTGTAAATACATAACAAAAAAATAGCTCATGAACGAAGTTAATTAGTTTTTCAGTTGCTGATTGGTTTGTACGAGATCTTACATATAGACGATAAATTCCCGTTAATGAACATGTCTTAAATCCGAAAAGTCAATAATCGTGGGTTCACTTTGCTCGTGCGCGGTTCGCCATGATAACGTAGCGATACTTCTTTTTGAAATGGGACCAATATGGCGGTACTATGTCTACTTTTAGCCGAGTTATTGAAGTTGGAAATTATGTCAATAGAAACTGTCGCTCATTTGTCGATCGATTTTAAAAACCTTTGTTAACAAACATTTTTGCGAATAATTTTATTGAATTAGTATATAGCTAACGATGTAATGTAAGCAATTAAAAATATTTATTTATTTCTTTGAAAATTATTACATAAACATTGATTTTGCTTATAGAAATAACAGGAACCGCATGGCAAAACCTTAACTTTATGCTTATTTGATTCTGTCGCCCAACTGGGACTAGCCCGATCTAGGGTGGAAATGGTACTCTTTCTGAGCCTGAGAGTTAATTAGTCTTCAAAATATCCTACTTTGGCCTTGATACATAACCTCAAATGTTTTTCGACATTCATAACAATATTCCATACTTCCTCTATGGTTATTTAATTCCATTCCCGGGTAATTGCTGACTTTAACTGATTTAAAGTGCAGGCCCTTGGCATTAAAATTTAAATAAACTCTAGTCCATGGGATTCAAGTCAACCAAGTAAAGTGGCTATTTTTGAGAGCTGATGCGATCAGAAATAGTTTATGTTGGAACACTGTTGAATACTTAATGACCTGTGAGCCGAAGAAAAATCTTATTGAAATATCCATAGCTAGTTGTCGATGTGCTCCTATATGTACGAAACCACTACAGGTTCGATAATATGTCGTCGGTTCACTTCTTGGTTTGTTTTGTCACCCTTTTCAGTAAAAACAATGTTTTTTCTGTAGCACATAGCCACCCTAAACCATAAAAAATTTAGAGTTTTGCGATAAGGAATAACTGCAGTAGATTTTGGACGATTGGGAGATCAGATAGTAATATTATGGTTATTATAAGATTGTTCAATGGAAAAAAATCGTCTGTAAATACGATATTTTTCCAATTTTCAGCAGTGGCACTTCGTTTAAAAAACCGACATCTTTCAATTCGATCTCTTTTATCTTTCTCCTCAATAAGTTTTCATTTCTCAGTATGTATGCCGTTAAATAAAAGTCAGATGTGACAATGC
Source organism: Micropterix aruncella (assembly GCA_944548615.1). Taxonomy (NCBI): domain Eukaryota; kingdom Metazoa; phylum Arthropoda; class Insecta; order Lepidoptera; family Micropterigidae; genus Micropterix; species Micropterix aruncella. The sequence continues at coordinate 9,113,089 of OX155959.1, read as the reverse complement.
GTTGCACCGTAGAGCGATTTCTCCGCAGATCTCGAGCCAATTTTCTCACCTTAGTCTGTGGATTGCGATCCAACCTTCTTTTGATATTGTGTCGGTTCCTAGACGTACTAACAGTCCTTTTTCTTCGTCTCCCGGAACGATCCCCGATGTGACAGATCTCGTTGTCGTTCAATAGTAGAAGAAACTAACTGATGACTAATCGAATGACTGTATCACACTGCCTTTTTCAGCTTCATATACTGGACGTTTTCATGGCTATATCTGAGAACCTACATAATATAATCTTGGGCGCTCATCCAATCGCAATTAAATAAGACATTAGACCTGCTACGTGACACGGATCCGGATGCAGTAATTCGTATTTTCTACATAAAACTAAACGGAATGTTTTTATTACATAAACGCTTTAACGTGAAAATCCTTCACAAGCAGAATGTCTAATTTCTCATTTAATTATAATTAGATGAGCTCTAATTCCTATGCCCTTTATATCCCATTATTAAACTATTTTCTTCTGGAAAACGACACCTACAACTATATCTCGTATAACTGTGTTGATTAATTTTTCTTTTATATAAAAATAGTCTTTATGGATACTTATTAAACGCTCTTTGTGGAATTCTCGTTTTCTTATCTGCATTTGTGTTGTTTGTCCGAGTAGTCAACATAAATTGGCTGGGAAGAGTACAGGAAATGCACTGAAGAGACATCCCCTTCGTTAATATATCTGAAGCGTTGCTCAAACTTGGAAAATCCCAAATAAGAACTGTGTCAAGACCATATGGGACTTATTATTGGACACATAGAAAAGAGGATCGACTTTTTTTGCAGAAAATGTGTCACTAGGCTATTATTTTAAGCTACTACTCCTCTTTTATGAGGTGAGTGGACTAATAATAATAATAATAATAATATTAAACTCTTTATTTGCACTTAAAGATTAAAATACAAAATGACGAGATTATTGCCGCATGGCAATATCTGGTAACTAACCTAATCACAGTGCAGTGATTAGGTTAGTTGCCAGTAAAATTCGCGTTTTCCTTGGAACAGGCACTGCCTAGTTAAGAGTGGAGCAACATCATTGTGTAAAAAAAACCTATATATTTTTTTTTCAATAAATGTATTTTTTTTTTTATGTTTTTGGCGTACTGGCAACCACTTTAACTGTGCCCTATATTGGGAGATGTGGTCATACTTACGCAGATCAAAGATGAATCGAAGGCATACATATGGATACCGTGCGTGGACTACCGAGCGGGGATCTGAGATCCTCGGGACCACCCTACAGCCCGGATACTTGAGACGGCACCTATCTCCTCTAAGGATGCCAAAGGTGGTTGCTACAATAAGAAGGAGAAGGAGATCACCACCATATATTTTTTTAACGACGGATATATTAAGAATAAGAAACATTCGTTTCTGATAGTTGTGCTTCGGTTTGATCTATCGCGGTGGGGATATATATGTATATCTTCAGCTCACCGTTTTCAAACAAAGGGTGCCATCGAAAGAGTGGGCCGTTCATCAATCATTGGCTGCGGGATCCAACCCTCGACTGCCTCGCGTATTGTCGCTGGCACGGCGCGCGCATTATTCCGCGTGCTAACTCGCGGGATTATCACAGATATGTCTGCCAGATACAGACTTATCTGCAAATATATCATATCCTTAGCGAATGTTCATCGATTTGTTTTCTTGTATAGTTTATCGTAAATGATATCATAGTTTGTCGTGTTATCGCAAATGTAGCAATCCTACGCGAAAGTTTGTAAGAATGTATGTATGGATGTTTGTTACTCTTTCACGCAAAAACTACGGAATGGATTTTGATGAAACTTTACAATAATTTAGCTTACACATCAAAATAACACGTAGGCTATAATTTATAAAGATATAGTGTGAATTAACCAAAATATAACGATAAGTGTCAAGTAAGTAGGAAAAAAATCTGCCATCTGCGAGCTATTCTGGCGTGCGCCGCAAAAACCGTTGGAGTTACACATATATAATGTATAATGGTATAGTTTGTTCGAACACTTACAACTGGAGAACGGATGGACCGATTTTCATGATTTTCAATTTGTTGGATTTGTCTCCGTCCCGAATAGCATACTAATATAAAAACATTGAAAAATTGACGAAAATATAAAATACTTTCTATCATCATTATCACAATTTTCCAACACCACGCGGGTGAAACCGCGGGGCGCAGCTAGTATATTATATATTATCCATGACACGAGCCACTTTCGTTCTTCTGATCGTATTCTATTTTACTTATGTCTTTAAATGCCGCTCGTGTGGATCGCAGAATACTAAAGATGAAAACACCTTGTTCCGTTGGGTTTACTATTTATTGCTGGTGTCAATACAGTATATTTTAATAGTGCACGCAAGCGAAAATGTAACAAAAGAAATTAATTACGGGTAGCTCTATCGGCGTGCTTTCGATGGGTTCGATGACAGTTTTGCGTAAGTGGCGGCGTTTCAGCTCAGTCCCTCTTCCCGCTCATTATAATAATAATAATAATTTTAATAATTCAAAAACATAAATTTACAATTGTATTAGTTGCAGAATCTGCCTAACTAGGCCATAGCCCGTACCAAGGAAAACTCTATGTATGGCAAAGATTTATTCATGTGCACATAATATTAAAATGAAAAATACAAAACACGATAAAATATAAAATAGATAAGCGAATTCAAATTAAACTTATAATTATATTTAAAATATTGATATAGCATAGTCATGGAAATAAATATTAATATAAAATGTCGTAATATGAAGTTTATAGAACAAATAAATAAATAGTATTAAAATATAAAATGTATGACAATAATAACAATGCAGACCTTTACTTTAAAATATGACTTATTGCCTTTTCCACCTCATTTCTACCAAGTTGAAGTAAATGTTGTGTAATTTTAGATTTTAATTGGATTGACTTAGTTTGTTGGCATGTTTTTATAGATTCTTTTAGATGGTTATAAATTTTTGGCCCTATAAATCCAAAGTGTCTTTGGGCGAAGGATGTTCGGGTTTTCTGTGCAATGTATTTACAGGTTGTGGCGCTCCTCGTTGAAATTTTATGCTCAGCTTTAACGTGAATATCTTTACTTTTTAGGTAGTTAAAAAAGACTGTTTTTGCATACACCTGCTTGATGTCTAATATCTTCAGCCCCGAAAACAAGTCGTTTGAGGGGTACCTTCGGGGCTTCTTGGCAATAACCCGAAGAATAACTGCGCTGTCATAAGCGGATTTAGAACACTACGTGTAGACTCTCCCCAACCTAGAATACCGTACCGTATTTGCAATGGCATGATAGAAATTTTTGAGAGATTTTAAGTCTAACACGTTCCGAAGTAACTTAAACACGTATACAAGTCTCCTTACTTTAGTCGCCACATTGTTTACATGAGCATCCCATTTAAGGGTGTTATCAAATACGAGACCGAGATATTTAGCTCGAGTTTTATATTGTATAGTTGTGCATCTGCATTGCATATTAACTTACATTGTTACATTGCATTGGTTGCGTTTACTGAGTTGCCAAGCTAGAAAGTAAAGGAAAGAATCGATTTGTAACATTAGAAGAAATATTGCAAATCCGTTTGCAAATTCATTTGCAAATTTCAAGATGCTGTTTCATGGGGATATGACGTATTTTAACGTACAAAGCTCCTATATTTGGCTCACTCGATTTGAGAGAAATAATCTCCACCTATGTGGCGATGATTTTTTCCAACACAAAAGTAGACGGAGGAAGGATTAAAGAGGGATGCATACTACATACTCGTAATCCCCTTTCAGTACGGAACAGTTACCCACTGCTTGCTATTTAGTTGTATTATTACATTTTATTTATTTCGTGGGCTCCTATTAGATAGAATCAGCGTTTTGTTTCAAATCAAAATTTGTGTACGATATACAGTATTAGAACACACAGATGCGCGCAGTTATAGGCAAAGCCACGCCTTCTTTCACACCTCTGAAAATCGTTGTATTTTTGTGCAACAGTTTGCATACAATTTTCAAGTGATTTTTGTACTTTTGACAAAGCTACAACAGTTTGCTATATTACTCTTGCGCGGATTGAAGTGGCAAAGTAGGCAAATGGAGTGGTTCCCTCTTATACGATCTAGGGTCTTTCACATACTTACCTTTGTCTTTCGTGTACTTCATTCAAATATATCGTTCTATTTGAATGATATCTTCTCTCCGCTTTCATCCAATGGCCTTCCATAGGAAGCCAGTCGCAATGCAATTGGCTCGAATTAGGAAGCCTGTGTCTTTGTCCCTGAGTCAACTTGAAAACCTGATCGGGTTTAAAAAACCTATTAATAGACATTTACTTATAAATACCCCCCCCCCCTCCCCCACCTGTCTCCAAGCTTTTGGATATTAAGTTGGCGTATGTTATTAACTTCTGTTTTATTTTATTTATTATGTTATTGAAGGCATTTATTATGACCACTACTTTACAAAAATTACACTTATTAGATATAAATTTTCCAAAATAAATATTTAGTCATAATAACCCTAGCGGTAAGCTCGTACGATATTACCATTTGGCAATAGGCCCACCATGTTCTACTGTGTGTAAAAATATATTACACCATGTGTAATGAGGTGCGGTCTCCTCGGACAACCTCTAAATGTCGCTGGTGGAGGATTGCAGGATTCCAGGTAAACGCCTTGTGAGTGGTGGCACAGATTTATTGTCGATTTGGTACAATACAAAGTACACGCGAGCGAAATATATTTATAACAAGCAGGAATTGCGGTGGCGACGATATCGACCGTCCGCTCCGATCGTATGGTAATCTGACGTTTCAGTGGCGGCGTTCGACCCGTCTTCCCTTCACTCGTTGGTTGCGTTCAGCGGCATCGCTCGATGTAAAGTTGCCACGCTAGAACGGTTTAGGCTAAGTACGAAACACCATGTGTGTAATATATTTTTTTAAACAAAAAAAAACAAACGAAGTGGGACGAAGATGCGTATTTACGCGACAACGAAATTAGAAGACAAACTTCTTTTCTTTATCGCACAGTACCATAAAAATCTGCTTCAAAGTAATTGATTATAAATGAACATATTGTAGTAATGAGTTTTTAGAGCAGAAATAACATTTTTCTCTTTATTATATAGGATAGTTGGGCGGTATCGACTACAACGGGCGAACCCGTCACCTCAGGATGGTATAACAATACCTATGTGATCGTTCTTTCAGCCGTGGGATAAGCGTAGAAGACTTAGACAATGATGATCCACTAACTAGCTCCGACAACTAGCCCGCGAGAGACCAACACTGATTGCCCTGGCACCAGGTAGTTAACCCAGCGGGCAGACTAAGCGCCGTCTATGGCCAAATTTCTCTGGCCTCCCGACTGCCTACAGGTTCGAAGTCGCTTGCGCGGTTCTCTTCCTTGTATAGCGGTGATTCGGAGTCTACCGAATCTGTCGCGGACCACGGCATCCTTTTCCCGGCTTTTCGCCCGGTATCGGGTAGCCGAATGGTAGTTTTAAGAGCGGCTGCCACAAGATAAACAACCGCCCTCGCTCTATAGGAAACAAACCCGTTTTCAGACTCCTCTGGCTGTCTATCGGAGTGCACAATTGATTTGCTAACGCCGCACGGTGCGCAAACCGTCCAGGAGCACCCGAACTACGATTCCCAGGGGAACTGGCCCGCAGGCAGAGATTCCTACCCAGGTTCGCAGCACTTCTGCTTGGAGGATGCCGGATGGGTGTTGACCTATGAGTTCGGCCGACCTTAACACGTGGGTCATAATGGCTCAACTACACTAGGCCCATTAGCTTACCAAATACTTCCATTATATAGGATAGGCCCATTAGCTCTTATTAGCTTTCAATATATAGTATAGTGTTTTTTTTTTTCGAATGAACGGCGATTTATCATATGAGAAATTGTTGGTTGCTATGCAGACGATTCGGGAAGGAGAAACCCAGGCATCCTAAAATTCAAAATATCCGGAGTAAAACTAAATGGGGTAGCGTTTTCGCGCACTTTGCGCCGCGTTGTTATTATCAAAATGGTGTTTTTACGCGGCTACACGCAAATGCAATATCGCGGCAATACGCTCGAGACTCTTCGTTTATACGCCACCGCGCATTGAGATGGAATATTTATGAGGTGATCACGCGGTTTTATCCCTACCCGACATATCTCTCTTACTGGCGACGAGTGGATAAGTCGTTCTCATCTTTTCGCTGTTTTTCTTTCATTCTGTTTCGCGCGACGCCGACGGCGGTATCATAGTTTCTCATTCTGTATAGCCCCGTTCGGGTTACGCGTTCGAAAAAGTGGTAAAATGAATGAAAACGATTTTTACGCGATTTTCATGTGATATATATGATGACATCAAACGCCCGGGGTTTCGATCCACCGAGAACAAGTCCCAAATTTCCTGGGACAATGGGCTCGATTGCGTTTCTTCGTGAACTAAGATTGTAAATTAGTTGAAACGAACGTGACAGTGTAATACGTTTGAGCGGAATATGAAATGACCGATCGTTGTTTTTCCCGCACCAAAATTACCTGTCGAACTTATAATCGTCCGAATAAGTTATAACGTGTTAGATTCGGCTGCTTTATCTTCGGTGGGTAGTTTTAATACGGGAAGGTGACAGCCGTTCATCTCAAATTCCACTCTAACGTATTACCCTGTCTCGTTCACATGAACTAATTTCCGATTTTAGTTCACGAAGAAACGCAATCGAACCCATATCATAATGAAATGTGTCGGAGGCGGGGGGGGGGGGGGGGAGGGGGGGGGGGGGGTTATCTGAAACGTAAAGATTGTCATTTCAACGACGCACACGTCAAATTAGGACAAAAGCCACGGTATATTTTTATTTAGAATAATAGATACACAATTAATACTCTATCAAATACATTATTTATTAACCAATTTTCACATTTTAGAGCATAATATTCTTTGTGTTTTTCACTATAATAAATTATTAATATTAAAACTAAAGTATTAATATTATAATTATTGAGATCAATGAACATTATAATAATATAAAAAAATGGAGTGAATACAAAACCTAAGGACAACATATTCCATCACCAAACTACGCCAACAATCCCGTGACAGTCCAATAGCTTACCGTGAGGCATTGGGAAGAAAAACCAGCGGGCCCACCACACGCCCTTACTATTTGGCCGGATTTCTCCGGATTTCTGTATCTACCGTGAGCGGTAATTCAGTTTGAATTTATCGCCGACCGAGGAGCCCTTTGCCTTTTAAGTTCACTCGGGATCGGGTGGCCAACGGATCGTTTTAAAAGTAGCTGACATCAGGTCAACAACCACCCCCGCTGCTTAGAAACGCACGTTTCCAGACCCCCCGGTCATTCGCCGGAGTGGACAGTTGATTGGCTAATGCCGCACATTGCGCTAACTTCCGAGCAGCGCCCGAGGTCGTCCCTCAGAGGACCCGAACCCATGTCACGAAACAGCGGTGACAGGGGAAACAGAGTTCTTTCCAGGTTCGCCGCTCTTCGGGGAGATTACCTTACAGTTCATTAACTGTGAGTTAAGCCTATCCAAGATAACGAGCAGATCATTTTGATCCACGGTGAATGGAACCGTTAGCTGCTCGTAGGGTTCGTAACGGTTCCGTGCAGCTTGGGTGGTGTTGAACAAACTCTTTCTAATATCTGGCCTTCTTAACTCACGGTTCAACTCCTATCTGGTAGCCTCCTCGAAGAGGGGCCGATATGAGCCTCTGCCACGGCTGTAATCTTGCAGTCGGCGGCGGTATCAGAAGATCGCGGATTCGCGGGAATACCTCGGGTGGAACGGCGGTTGGAGCACTATCTGCTCTTGCGGAAAAAAACGAAGAACCGGCGAATAACCATGGCGCGCAAAGGGCTTCGCGGTCCGCAAACTATTCTAAAGCTGCAATCCACACATGCTTTCTATAAGCTGGGTGATTATTTTGAGCATGCAAATTCTTTCAAATGAGAATAGCATTAATATGTAACTTTCAGGTACCTCATTTTAGTTCTTATTGTTTAATAATAATATTATGAATTTAATATTTAATATGTAGATTACAATGTGTAATGTAACATACCTGATCATATACATACGTTGTTTTTTCCAATTTTGTTTTGATACTTCCTATTGTGTGTTTTTTTTATAAAGTGCCTAAGATCACTATTAATATTCCTATAATAATTATCTATTTTATATGTATACTCATGTACATGGATTCAGCTCTAATTTTTTTTATTTGTCTGCCGTGTAAAGCCGACTTTAATCAACGCTATTGTCGAATTAATATTTATGCTTTAATAGTAGCAACTGACGAATTCGAATATGCGATAATTAGCTTTAATTCATAATTCATGCTTTTATTGTATATTCTGAATCGAATACTGAATACTGAATTCAAACTGAATAACCGTTTACGTCAGGTAGAGGCCACGCAAGCGACCTCGAATCCATGACCTGACCGGGGGACGAAGAAATCCGGCCAAATTTGATAGTAAGGGCGTGAGGTTGGCCTGCTGAGTTCACATTCAAGTGCCTCGCGGCAAGGCGTCGGTTTCTTATGAGCATGTTGGTGGAGCTAGACTGTGGACTGTGTTGTCCTTAAATCTCTGTGTAATCACCTCACGGCTGAAAGAACGAGCCGCTATCGTTATAACAGCCTGAGGTGTCGGGTTCGCCCAATGTGGATGACAGCTACAAAGTGCTCGTAGGATATTGCGACTTATGCATGTTATAAAGATACAACCGATCTGTAGGTACACCCTACTCCAATACAGTACACCGTGAAACACCTTCCTAAATAAAAGGCTGAATCTGCCCATGCATATAAATATTTTAGTCTATTGGCTTGAAGGGGGGGTTACCCGATAATTGCCCTCCGCCCTGGAAAAAATCCTGCGGGCACCAATGCCTGAATCTTATTTCAAGAGAATGCCAAGAACCGTAAAAAGTCATCTAACCAATCTCATTCACTCTTTCCTTGTGATAAAAAAAAGGAATGATGCTCATAATTCTTTCAAAATGACTTTGACGTTTTTTCATACAGTTTTCAAATGAAAATTTGGACGATCTTCGCCTTTGGTTATGAAATTGTATTGTGGGGGGCGCAGCCAAATTTGCCATGGTGTGCGTGGGTCTTTCTTAATTTCGGAGTAAATGAGACAAGGAAAAAGTAATTAATTTCATTCTCGCCGTCGTGAAAGATAATCCAACAAAGGTGACGGGGGTTTTTTTGAGTTTGCTCCGCCTCGCTACCTTTCCCCCTCCGGCACGTCATTAGGAGGGGATTTCGGAATAATGTTTCCAGCGACAGCTTTAGGAAAATGCTCCTTTTTAATATGAATAAGACACGCACTTGGAGGTGTCAACTACAACGGGCGAACTTGTCACCTCAGAAAGGTTTAACGATCTTTGATCGTTCTTTCTCCCGTGAGTCTGTCTCCCGTAGAAGATTTTGGGAGACACAGGGAGACAGTCCACTGTCTAGTTACGCCACTCACCCGTAAGAAGCCAACGCCTTACCGCGAGAAACTGGGTTTTCACCCAGCGGGCCGACACTCGCGTCCTTACTTCCAGTTACGGCCAGATTTCTCCGGTCTCCCGACTGGTTATGTGTTCGAGGTCGCTTACGCGGTCCTCTACCTTACGTAGCAGTGATTCGGTGTCAACCGAATCTATCGCGGACCACGGCGTCCTTTGCCCAGCTCTTCATTCGGTATCGGGTAGCCGATTGGTCGTTTCAAAGGCGGTTGCCGTAAGGTTAACCTCCCCCGTTTATCAGTCGGGATGCACAGTCGATTGACTGACGCCGCACGGTGCGCAAGCCGTCCAGGAGCGCCCGAACGACGATTCCCAGGGAACCTGACCCGCGGAGTCGAGTCATAACCGAGTATGACTCGCACTTCTGCGTGGAGGCTACCGGATGGGTGCTGACCTGTAAGTTAGGCCGACCCTATCACATGGGTCATAATGGCCCAACTGCACTGGGCCCATTAGCTCACTTAGGATTAGCAATAGGACACGCAATAATATATAGCCAATATACCAGATGAATGAATGAATTAATGAATTTACCTTTCACGAAAAGTAGTACATATAATAATATGCAAAGCCCGGAGTATCAAATATTATGTTGCTTAAAGCATTAAAAAATAAAAAAACCAGCAATCAGTTCAGTGATGCCCTACGGAAATTCCTATCAGAAAATGCATTTTATTCTATGAAAGAATTTGAGATTTGTTGCAGACTAAACAAAGAAACATGATTATGAAAAGGGTGAAGTTAACTTTATAATTGCAGTGAAATTTATTTCACGGCAATTATAAACAGAAATAACGTTTCTTAATTCTTCATTTGCTTCACTTGCTAATATTTTTAGTTATTTCTTTGATATTCTGTGTTGAATTCTCCTAATATATTTTGATTTTCATATCTAATTTTGGCACCTACTTTGATTTTAAGGATACCTCAATTTTGTTTTATCTACCTTTTTTTGTTATATTATGACAATATTTATTATTGACTCATTTAAGTATTGACTATGTTCAAACTATTATTATATTTTAAACAAAATTAAGTTATAGTTAATATTTACTATTTTTGTAATAAGGTTGGTTGGAAGAGATTTTCATATACCAATAAACTCGTCCATTGTGAAATTTCACAATAAAGAGTTTTTTATTTTCACGTTATTTTTTTATTATGTTAGTAAAATATTATTTTACTTACCTAATTTATCTTTTTGATACCTAACCTAACTGATTTTGTACTATTATTTGGATATGTGTTGTTTTTTTATTTTATTTGTCGAATCAATAGCTCTACCTCTATCTATCGTGTTGTAAAAAAAATGTACGCCTAGAAGGCAGGTTGTGCGGCACTGAATAATTGTAAAACTCCATGTTAATACACCTCAATAACAATAAAATAAATTTAATTGAAAATTCGTCCATCACTGTATACACTAGTTTACACTATGGATACCCACTCTTGAGTAGAGGCAGATCATCATACTAGCAGCTCCGAGACACAAAAATGTGCAGGTTCTGCCAAGGGGCCGAGGAAACTCCCCTGCACCTCATGTGCGAGTGTGGCCCACTGATGCGTAAAAGGTACACCCACTTGAGTGGTCATTACCTCCAACTTGAGGAGGTAAAACAATCTGGTGCCAAAAGCCTGTTGCGGTTCTTAACCCCTTGAGTATGATACGACCAAATCTGGTTCTGAAACAATTATCCGTTGAGTATGATACGACCAGATCTGGTTCCGCGTTTTTTTCACTTCTTTGATGTTCTCATATTTATTCATAATTATCTAATTGTTTTACAAAATGATATTTCAATATTATATATTCGAAATTTCAATGCAATCATTGTGCAGTTGTTCTTTTTATGATTGGTGTAGTAGTTTCGTAGTTATAGTACTTTAAGGTCGATGTCGCCGAAAATCCTGCAAAAGAGACAGATGCATCCATGAAAATACCCATTTACTCCAAGGGTTAACTGACACGAGGCTTAGCATAGAACTATAGTAGGTGACGAACACGATAGATCAGCAATGGTCGCAGTGTTACAAGGCTCATAAACACCTTAGAAAAGCCCCACATAACAAATAATAAAAAAATGGTGTCTGATGCCTTGTTTAGGGTTGGAGTCTTACATCTTACGCTTAGATGGAAACTTAGATGGAATTCGAAAGATACTCTAAATATGGCTTATAAAATATTTACCCACCTTCCACGTGAAATCAAAGTAAAGCTTTTTAATGCGAAACTGATATCTTGGCGAATTGGAAAAATCTTTTGGTCATTACAGGAATATTTTTTTAAATAATAGAAATTCAATTTGTTAAATAATTTAATTTAATAATATTTTATTATTTTTTAAGAATTTTATTAACGATAATTTATAATGGCAACGAAAATTTTATTATTTCAAATTTTCATTTAGTTCAATTAAATAAAACGTTTTTGAATTTTTAAAATTTTATTATGAAGATTACATACATATATGCGGATTTTGAATTATTATCTTTTATTTTTGTGTTTTTTATTTATTTAATCCTACCGATTTAATCCTGTCTGTTTTAGTTATTTCATTGTATATCTTTTCTAAAAAAATATGTTATTTCATGCCATTTCGTTTAATATTTCGATGTGTTAATATCGAAAGATTGTTATTTTTATGTTTTATTCTAATTTCATTTTATTATAATTGATATCATTTGTTAGATATTATAGGTGAGCTACTGGAATAATGATATCAAATAACTGGAATAATGAAAGATAACTGGGAATTATGAAAGACGTAAAATCATGCATTATCACCATAAGTTGGATAATAAGGCTAAGCGTAGACTGAGATACAGATTTTGTAATGCATGAACATGCTGAGAGTTGCGTACGCTGCGGCTCAATGAGCGTCTAAGGGGCATACGCTAGACGGTCGTACATACAGTCTTGTGAATGTAATCGTGCGGTACCTATGTAATATCTAATTACAAGTACATGTGTTATAACTCGCGTCTACTAGACACTCGGTAGCATGGATTCATCATCTCATCGCCTACCATTCACCCTACTACATTATAATAATTATTTTTTTTCATTACACTGTTTATAACTTTAGTACAGCTAAAACTTGTATATATCATAATGTTAGATAGTAAGTGAATTGTTGATAATTCTTTGATTAAATAAACGGTTCACGGGGTGCCGGAGGGAGTAGAAACCAGGAGAATCTTCCTCCATATCTCCGTTCGTCCACCCCTCACATGATACCCTTCTGGTACGCGTGAGGCTGTCGATGCACGATATCCCGGGCAGATAAAACGACACATGTCGTTAGAACTGCCCGGGTGGTGGGCGGGGTTTCTTCCCCCGCCTGTCACCGCATAGCCTAATAATAATAAGGCAACCAGGCTAAACGAATTACTGAATTTAATTGTGTCGCTGATCATCTGCAACCCAAAAGGGATCCCCGAAACTCATTAGGAATATAGGTTTTTAGCCGATTGTTCAGTAAATAATAAAATACTTGAGGAGCTTGAAAGTTACGGCTGCAAAACGCACTTCATATGGGATGTATCTTGAATGCGATATGGCTTGAATGGGTGCGAGTAGAAAAAAAGTGGTCCATCTCATCGCTCATCAGTCCTTATACCGAGTCGCTAATAAGTGCACCGTTATTTACATTGACGTAGAAGTTTGTCCCACTATGGCCAAGCAATAAGAAGGGAGTTCCGCACCTATTATCGGCAGCGATCAGATACTCTGCAGAAGAAAGCAAGGTTAGAAAATCAACATACACATGGAATAACTCACTGAAACAATATGTCAGACATGTTTCTGCGCCTCGTTGTCGAAACGTGTTTTTAGCTAGATTTTTTAAAAATCTGCAAAAATGGGGCAACATTAAATTAACTCTTAAATTGTTTGTCAGATAACTCTCTCAAGAGTACAAATTCTCCATAAGTAGAGCGTTTTTTTTTTCAGATAATCACTTTTCGAAATAGTTTTTCTACGCTTTGAAAAACTGTAAACTAGCAACAATTCATTAATTTTATAATCAGACTCTGGCTCTGAACTATTATGTTGTAGCACTATGTCGGGCTGCGTCACCGAGCTCCAGCAATCAGCATACGCTTAGCCTTAATGTATTTCTATTTATATGTATGTATGCATGTATGTATGCTTGTATACATGCATGTATGGCGAATTTTTGATCTTTATTTAATAATTATAATAAAATTTTCGTTGTAGTTCGGAAACTTCATCGGTAAGGACATAATATAATTCAGCATAAACCTCCTTCCTAGTAAAATAGCAGTTTATTGTAGGAGGCCTAATCCACCCCCAGTCAAGGCTTTCGTGCGAGCTGAGACATCCCTTGAGAAATAGGGAAAGGGAAGGAGCGAGGGGACAAGGGGAGGAGGAAGAGGGGGTAACACTGTCATCGTTCGGAGATATAGGGCTCGAATACAGGCGAATCTTTGATATTTATCAATCCCGAAATTGGTGATAGCGAATTCTGGATTTTTGACATTGACAACATTTCATGTCGGAGGGTAAAAATTTTCGCGCTTTCGGATTTGTGAATTAATGTTAAAATTATATATGAAAGACATTTATATTTTACTTGGGGATTATACCGGCGGCATGCGTACAGCTGTTCTTCTCCACGGATAACTCAGGTGATCGGCGGTTTCTCGTGGCTTAATTCGATGTTAAACATTATTAAAACTAGCATTATATATGATGGACGCTGATCATAATATACTTACCAAATTGCGAATTAAAACGTGGATGTGACAGTCAAGACAAACGAATTCGGCTCACCAACATAAACCCTCTAAATGCTTGCTTATTCGGTTACTACGAATGCTAGATTTTTCAATAATTAGAACATTAATAATAAATATTGAATACCAGGTACGATCATATTTTTTTTTTTGGGGGAGAACAGAAACAAAAGGAATACAAATGCAGTGAATTTGTAATTCGATTTTCAAAATATCATTTATTTTGCTTTTACTTTTATTGGTAGCATTACTTTTCAGCAAACCAAGCAGTTTTATTAATTTTATTTGTATAGTAATAAATAGTCTATAAAATACGTTTAATTTGACCAAGGTAGCATTATTTCAGGCCATTCAATTGTAGGTAGAATAATGTCATTTGCTAGAAATTGTAGGTAGAATAATGAATAATGATATTAATTAATTGGTTATTACGAAACTTATCGAAAGTTACGAAAGTTATCAATCTGATGTAGGGAGTCAATTCTCGTGACGCCACCGTCGCGTCGAAGTAGCGAGAGGCTACGACAAAAGAAGAATTGCCAGGACCGGTTCGAGTTATGATGAGGTTGAGGGACGGAAGAAGAACTACTCAGTTGCGTAGAGACGGAGAAACCAGAAAAATAATTCTGATATTAACAGACTATTTAACTTAATGTTTTATATTATATACTATTTAATGCAACGCAGACAGTAAATACATAAACATTGGAAAAAATGCATAAAATGGGTTATAAACCCTTTAAGGATCATGGGACGTATCTGTCCCATAACTTTAAAAATTATGTTATAGATATCGAATACAAATATGTTATAAATTATAATTTCTCCATGTTATTGAGACATCAGAATCTTAAAATTAGCAAAAAAATTTTGTTTAAACATATTCCGTAATTTATTTTTGAAAATATCGCAAATGGTGTTTTTAAATAAATTAATAAAATATTTCTGACGACTTTTTCAATTTATTTTTTCCTTTTAGCGCGTTTTTTAAAACGTATGATTTCTGAGTTAAATAATAAAATAACCAAATTTTATAAAAAGTTGTAACTTTGCATCTTGCATGGACCACAAGGACACTCATCAATTTATACAAAATCTATTGAACCAATTTTCACGAAACTTGACATACATGTTATTTACATTTTTATGTAAGTATCAAAAAATTCCATGCTCATACTGCAAAGGTTATGATCCTCAAAGGGTTAAATGTGCAGTATAACTGATCGCACGCGATGCGTCTTATGGCAATCCAGTGTTATGTCAAAAAAAACTATTCCCTTTGCCTGGACACTGTTCAGGTTAAATACTTTCGAAGCGTACAAAATAATTCTGTTTTGATAGGAAAAATGAATTTCCAATTCATTACGCAAGAATAAGACGCAGAATGGCGAAAATGTATCTCGGGATTCAGCAGTTTCAAAATAAACCGGCATTATACATCCCTATTCACAGAGTTTCTTAAATTTCCAGGTTTAATCCCAGGGTTTAAGTCGGATCAACCTTTTTTCGCTACGATGGAAGGTATAGCACGTGATGTCATTTATTTTTCTTCTGGGGCTGTTGCTAGGCAATCCGAGCAACTGCGAGACACTCTTGAAATTTACATATTAATTCAGTGGATCGGAAATGAATACTTAGTAATAAACCACGGCGCAGGTATGCATAAATCATTAATTGAGTTATTTCAGAATACCTCGCTAAGCTGAATTGAATACAATATAATTACTAATGCTATTAGTTCGAGATGAAGAGCTCGTTATGGAGATCATCCTATAGGTGTAGTTAACCGTTAATTAGAGCTAAAATACCGTTACGGCAGTCGCATTAAAATGTAGGAAATTCTACTTATGATATTTGTAGGTATATATTGTAAGATATATTTGTATGATACATTTTGGAAAGGACAATGGGCAAAATTGTATGGGCGCTGTGCCCACCTCTCTAATAACAATAACGTTGGAATGATCTATTCATATAAAATCGAAGACTATCGCGGTTGTTTGACATTATAAATAGGATAGAAACGAGAATGAAATAAGAAGAACCCCGAACTTTAATAGAGACGACGGTTACAAACTCTCTTCTACGTGGAATCCTCTTCTTAAAATGTTCTCGCCGCCGAACGCCGAACGCAAGGACGTAAGACAGGATACAGTGAGTGTTGTGTGCAAGACGGATTTTCGAAATTCGCGCGCTCCGAGCCCGGTCCCCCACCACCGTTATAATCTACGCAGTGGCGGTAGCGGTATGCGGTCTACCCGCAAAACAGCGGATTGACAGCGCTTTTAGTCTACCCTGGACAAAGGCGGCTGCAATGTCACCGAAACGTCGGGTGCTACAAAGTTCACCCGGTAAATTCGTTTCTATCCTATTTATAATGTCAAACAACCGCGATAGTCTTCGATTTTATATATGTTTTATTTTTTATATTTCTACATCGTTAATCTATCAAATTCTTAATTAATGAAAAAGTAAAAAAATCTCAAAATAATGAAAAATATTTAAGAAATGTATGAATAAGAAATATATGAATACGAAATATATGAATAAGAAATATATGTCATCTGGTACCAGATGACATTTTATTTACCATTTACGCCAAACCAATTTGCACAGTAACTCACTTTACCGAAGCTATGCTCAAATGTGAATGTTGCCATATGTAAATTAGGGATACCACAACAAAAACAAGGAAAGGTGAAAAAAATATACATATTTAGACCACTTCGAAAAAAAACATTTTTACGGGCTATGATTTAGTATGAGATTTATATCATTTTGAAAAAATTAAATGATCATTATAAAAAAATCCTATTTTTTTAAATATTTATTATTACTACAACTTACCTCGATTACGAGCCGATTTGGTGTTTTGAAGTTCGGAATCTTCTTAAATGTTAAATTACACTTTAATTACACAAAAATCCCCTTGCAAATTATTTATTTAAAATATTTTACTTGCAGTGAAGATCCATAAAAGATAGTATATTAAGATGTACGGCCACTGGGCACACCGTGTTGAACAGCTGACCTAAGTATATTACATACGCCAGTAAACAGAGCGGGAATGAAATCATGAGACACATTACAGAGTTCAAGCAACATATCCTAGTATTATCCCTTCATATACTGCTGACAAACTCGAACATTCTTAGGGTTATATATAGTTTATACTCACACAGCTTATGTTGTTAGCGTTTGTGATATTCTGTGGCGGTTTTCATTTAAACAGTTCTAAAAATATATTACCTGGTTGTGTTAGGTGCCCCAGGGGATATCAGATAATAAGCCATATTTAATAGGATATAACTCAAAAACGGCTCATGATTGGGATCAGTCGGTGTAGTCATAAATGTTCCAAATAAAGAGATCTTTTCATTGGTATATTATTTACAGCTATTAGAAAAGTGGGCCAAAAATACCAATTCTATTTTATGTATGATGCTACGTTACCATATATAAATGTTATTGTACTTTTTTTTTCGTTTATTTCAATTTCAATTGTAGAAATGTAGACGAGCTCAGTAAATTATATGCATTATGAAAATATACACACACTTAGCACAGCCCTACTGTTCGTATTACCAAATGTCCACCATCCCAATGATCCTCATTGTAACCTTTACAATTATAAATTAACCTTAATCTGACCGTAAATTTTATAAATTCTTGCGGATTGTCCGATCATTGTTTTAACCCTTTTGTCGGCAATGCGGCCATGCTGTCAACCGCAATTAGCAACGCTAATTACATAATTCCTTTTCAAGTACAGAGAACCCAATTTTAATCGTCTCAAAGCCTCTTTTGCATATTATGATAAAATATGGCGGTGGTCGTTTTAAGGGGGTAAATCGATTGGATAAATTATTATTAATAAAAATCGGTCAGCATCCAACCGGTCGATCGCGATCGTATGGTTGCTGGCCTGTTTCATTTTGGTCACTCTTTGAAAGATGCTATGTCTTATTTTCTTAGGTTTCAAAATCAACATTTTCCATGTTGATGATTATTGAAATGCGTAAAGTTTTAAACATAATGGTATTATGATAGCTGACATTCTAATTTTCATATAATTTATTACACATCTATTTATTTTTAAAAAAATACGAAGGCATATTGCTGGATTGACAATAAAATATATATTTTTGATTATTCTACATAGAATTTCCACTTCTATTTAAATTTATTATTCTCCCTGACTCCTTAATCACATTAGTATATTTTGATTATTTGTATGTAGGTAATATTGAATATAATATTACAGCCATGACAACTATCACGATAGGTATGTTTTAATAATTAAATTTTTAGCATTTAATTTTGTGACGCATCCATGTGTAAAAATGCCTATATACTGGAGTAGTTGATTGTATTGTATTGTATACATACTTATTAGGGTGATGACTTTAACAAACTTATTTCTCTGTGTCATAATTTGATCAGATTTAATTAAATATTACATAAAATCTTACTTTTGAGGTGGTTTGATAAAAAAACCTCACGCACAAAATGATTTTTAAAATAATATTTTTTGCCCATTTTTTGAAGTCACTGTAGGCAGATTATAAAATTGCTCACAAGCTTTATAGTCACATATAATACGTATTAATCTCCATTCGATATTGGCCGAAGCAACCAGTGCTGTGAGCGTGCAATCAAAGCCATGCAAGTCTTGTGCGACTCCTTCAGCAACAAGGACAGCCTCCCACCGAGACTCGTCCTATCAAATGACATTATCGCGAATAATTGACTTCCTTGTGTGTTTGGAGACCCTATATAAAACAGTCAAAAATGGACAAAAAATAAATAAAAAAATTAAATCCATTTTGTGCGTGAGGTTTTTTATTAAATCACATACAAAGTGGAATTTTATCTAATCTTTAATGAAAGCTCATCAAATTATGACACAGGGAAATAAGGTTGTAAAAAAGTCATCACTTTAATACTTATCCTGGTTTTTTCAATATTACATATTTTTTCCTAATAAATTATTATTAAAAGTTTCTTATTTGTTGATGCTGATTCACCCACTTCAAGGCGTACAGAAGTTATGGTGGAATAAACGGAAAACATACATAGCTGAACCCTGAACACATTACACTCCTGTTTTGTTGGGCAGTCGTGTAAAAAGTAACATTTTCACTTTAACAGCGTTGCTATGTTTCAAAAATTTGCAGCTTGATTACCTTAACCCGAGTGAAAGATCCTTGATTCCATGTTTCTTTTCATTTTAATTTTATTTTCATTTGGAAACAGACAGTACAACCAACCAAACAGACAGTACAACAAAACCAAATCACAATTAAACAAACATAAACTATTAATATGTTTCCACCTATTGAACTATCATATATTGCATTATGCGATTTAAAAGAAAAGATATATAAATAAAACGATTTAAAAATTAAAGTGATTTTTTTAAAGCGAAAATCTTAACTTTTTTTTTATTAATGCTGAATTTAATGCTAAGCTACTAGGTGTGGCAAATATATCAATATCTATTAAAACGGAATTGTAACGATGACAAGCTCTTTTTGATCCTTGACATCTGTTTCATTCTTGCTTGAGCAAAACTTAAGCCTGTAGCGCCGCGATTGATGACGACACCCGTCGCTCTCAGTGTTATTACTCCCATGACCATGCCGTTGACGTCTTCTGGCGAGGTTATTGCTCGTACAGGAGTTATGGACGTAAAATGATTTTCCCCACCGCAGAACCTTTCGGCGAAAACTACTGCTCTGTCGACCGTTCACGTATCTGTAGCAAGCGCCAGTTTTCAAATAATACGTATCTAGGAGTATATATTATTAATTAAGACAGAGTATTTTATTATTTAATATTATTTAACATTTGATTTAATTTAACATCTTCTCGATTTAATTCATCTATTTTCCGTATTCTATTTTAATTATTTCCTGTTATAATTAATAGTTAGTTATAATTACTTCTAACTTATGTGTTATGATTATGGTGTTATAAATATTTTTTCTAACTCGCCGAATATACGTACATATAAAACTAAAGAACTCGCTGCCTTCTGTAGTTGTAGTTGTAGTTGTAATTGTAGTAGTCATTATGTAGTTGGGCGGCAGCGATACACATATGCTAATGCTATTTTTTGCTATTTAAATATGTATAAATATAATAAATCTTGAAGGACAAATATGCGTTGTAATTGGTATAATTAATTAATTAATAATTTAAATAAATAAATCTATTGTAGGTAAGGTGATGTGCAATGTGTCAGCCTTCAAAATAATAGCTAATAAGATTTAAAGATTTGTAACTTAGTTTTTCACCTATAACAATTTCGAGTAAAAAATCTAGTAATATCCAAAAAAAATGTTTTGTTAAGAAAAACGTGAAAATCTAACAAAAAGAAATTTTCTCTGGTATTTTCATGTACTGAGTCATCCACTTTTCTGTTTTTTTTTATTATATAGATATACAGCCTGAGTTTAAATTAAACGGCACATTTGAAGTGGGTGAATCAGTATCAACAAATAAGAAACTTTTAATAATTTATTACGAAAAAATAAGTAATTTTAGAGAGGTCTCTGACTATTCTAATTAAATATTTTTTTGTATTATATAAATAAAAGGTTCAGAGGAATGCTTTGATCCCACAGGTTCATTAATTATTTTTGTTCGACTGTAGCAATATGGTCCATATATTTTTTATTTCTTCTAGCTTTTTATTTCTTCCGAATTCCATGTGTTATTAAAGCATTCCACCTCTTATTCTTCAAATCTCTTATTCTTTAATGGTCAAAAATAAAATAACTAAAATCATAATAGGCGGCCTAGGCATAGAGGTATAGGCCAACGACTGTTTTTAACAGACGCGCTGTCTCTGAAGTATCGACCTCTTAATGGGCCGGTACTTCATACAGACCAGATTTTTATACAAATCTTAAAGTCGTAATAAATTTAATTTAATAACACAAAAATCTACTCGTTCAACACTACGATGCGTGATTTAACGCTGTGCTAAGTAAGTATCATTAATGACGCTGCGATCTTCTATTCTAGAGTAACTGAGGTCCGTGTTCTCTAAATGATAAAGCTGATAAAGCACAAGTCTTTTTTTACAGGATGAACATTTTTATCCATAAAACTTTTCCTTAAAATTACATTTAAATTTATCAAATAATTGTAAGCTCCAAAGGCAAATATAAAGAAATTTAAACACATACTGATTATTAACAAGTAAATATATTCAAAGGATTAAAAAACACGACTGGCGGTACAATAAGTAAACTACTGTATTTATAATTATTTATTGTACGGTTTTTTCATAAAATATTTATGGTTTATGTAATTAGTCATTTAGATCCATATATATTTTCGGAATGTACTCAATCAGATCTTTCATTTGACACTAAACACGATATATTTATGTTAATTTATTGACATTTGGAAATTTGGACATTTAGACAACTATTTACTTGATGTTTTAACAGTTAAGTTACCCTATGACACTTGGGGTAGCATAACGGTTCTAACAATACCAAATACTTCTAAATCGGTTGAACCCTGAACACATTACACTCCATTTTGTTGGGCAGTCGTGTAAAAATACAAATTTTCATTAATAACTGAGTTATAAAAGAGTGAGTTTATATCAAAACGATACTTTTGAAGTATATGTATCGCTTTGACAAAATCTTACATGGTTATTTCAACATTGACCATTTTAAAATAATTGGTTCCTCTCTACAAGACAATTGGACTCTAATTGGCCTCTTATACAAGGCAAACGACTTCAGTGACTTAGTAGGTTCTCTTTATTATTATCTTCTACTGATATGTCCATGTATTATAAATTACAATTTTATATTATAACCTTCTTCATTATAAAATTATTATATATTATAACCTAATAATGGCATTCTAAAAAAATTGACACAAGATACAGATTCAAAGATTATCTATGGATAATGTATCATTTTGAAAAAAGTCACTTTTGCACATGCAAAAAAAAGTTTTTGTATTGTTTTCCAGAAATTTAATTTCCCTGATGTCTCCGGCTCCGAGAGAATTACATGAAACCATTAGAAACTCATTTTTTTAAATATAAACCTGATGTATAACTTTGAGAAAAGGGCCTTCAATTTGTATTCGCGTTTTGTATGAAGATTTTCTCGTTTAGCGGACTAAGGGTAGTATCCGTAAGGGCTGTGCGGGCCGATATCGTCGGCAGTAAACATGGCCGCGATGAATTTCGGCCGTAGGCTATATGCGATAAGGCCATGCGGACGCCAATGGCATCTGTGCCCCACATTTTTGCGAGTAAATTACCCTTGCCGGCCTAAAGCACATTTGCACGTACGCACCATTGAAACTTCGATGGCAGAACGGCTAATGCGCTTTCAGTAAACCAACAACCAACTCGCTCCGACTCCAATTACCAATTACATCCGTGCTAGATCGCACGCACTTCTGGCCGTTCGGTCTCGAGGGTAAGCTGCCATATTTGGCAACATCTACCGGGACGCTTAGACCATCCTTCGGGACGGTTAAACCAAGTCAAACCGGGACGATTTACTCAGCTTTAGTACATATCGCACCCCCGATCAAATGCAGTAATAACTTCAAAAATTAAAATTATGGTGTTTCTTTATTTTTTTGTTTCTATATTATAATTTTTAGAGTTATTACTGTATTTGATCGGAGGTGCGATATGTATGTGTAATATTAAGCGTGTATTATATATGTAAGTATGTACCCCTATGTTTATTTGCAGCGAAAAAGGACACAATAAATATTCCTGAGATTCTTAGAGATTTTTTAAACAAAAACCTACACGATGAGACTATAAGTGTTGCAACTTGCGGTGTCAACTACAACGGGCGAGCCCGTCACCACAGGACGTTTTAACGATTTTCTCGTTCTATCGCCCTGCAGTGAACGTAGAAGACTTTGGACAGAACAAATCCAACGTCCAGCTACGTCACAACCCGCAAGAAGCCAACGCCTTATCGCGAGATAGCCAGTGTTACCTGGCGGGCCGACCCTCGCGCCCTTGCTTCCAATTGTGACCAGATTTCTCCGGTCTCTCGATTGGTTCCGAGTTCGAGGTCGCTTGCGCGGTCCTCTCCCTTACGAAGCGGTGAAACGGTGTGCACCGAATCTATCGCGGACCAAGGCGTCCTTTGCCCGACTCTGAACCGGGATCGGATGGCCAATGGTCATTTCAAGAGCAGTCGCCGTAAGGTAGACAACCACCCCCGCTCTATAGGAAACAATACAGTTCCCAGACTCCCCCGACTGTTAGTCGGAGAGCATAGTCGATTGGCTTGCGCCGCTCGGTGCGCAGACCGTCCAGGAGCGCCAGAGGTTTGATTCCCAGGGGAGACTGGTTGACCCAGTGTCCTACCCAGGTTCGCACCCCATGCGTGGAGGCCATCGGATAAGTGTTGACCCGTGAGTGTGACCGACCCTGAACACATGGGTCATCGTGGCCACCTCATCATGGGCCCATTAGCTCCCCAAAAGTGTTGCAATTGGATATATTATCTAGTAATGTTGCTTGTTTTTAGAATATTCCTTAACCAGTCGGAAGCCAGTCTTTGCGCGCAAAAAACTACGCCGCAACTTTTTAGTAGATTTTGTAAACAAATACTAATAGTATCGTTTTTTCATGAATTCCCACGTCTTACTTAATAATTAATCTTCTTAGTTGTGTATATTATATATTTATATAATATATATGGGGACCAACCGAAAAGGCTACGCGCGGATCTGTCAAACGGCGCAAAATGCTTATAGGCATTGTTGGCGCCCGACCGGTTAAAAAATCATTGAAAAAATACTACATTTGAAAAATCACTGGCCGTCCCGCGTAAAAATTTCCTTGTATTGCCTCTTAAATAAATGTAAGGATGTATCTGTATGCGAGCAGTGGCGCATTAGTTATTGTAGTATAGAGGGTAATATGCATTTTGGTGGGTTAATCATTTAAAATTATACAAAACATAAACAAAATTAAAATAATTTATATCTGCAATATTTTGTGATGTGAATCAATTACACCAGCATTAATTTAAAACAGGCATTGAAATACTTCCCTAATACCCCCTACCCCACCCCTCCTCCTCTTTACACACCCTACCCTCCTCCCCTCTTCTTTTATATATAGCTGCCTTGTCAGTTTCACATTTCTCAACGAATCGTTAGGAATTTCATTTCATTTATTCTTCAAAGGAAGAAAAAGGAACGCAACATGTCCAAGTTCGTAAATATGTGATTACGTCAATGTATTAAGAAAACCTATCCTTGAGCTGTCGACGACTTCTGTCTTCCGATATGATTATTTTGTATCATTTATATTTCTCGCAAAGATATAAGCGTAGTATTATGCGTACAAAAGAATACTCATTTAGGTTGGTACTAATTTAGCCAATGCGAAAGTCCGCTTCATCTACAAAGTTTGGCAATCTCTTCCGTAAGTACTCGTACATGATTGCGTCATCTATCCAAGTCGTATAATATGGAAACTAATTTCACAAGATTGTGTCTGTGATAATATTTGCCGATAACTGAAAACGGGGGTAGTAAGAATGTTGCTCAATCAACACAGACAAACTTTATTCATAATTATGGAAGAGATGGCTGAAGCAAATCTCGCTTCTTAACCGATTTCAAAAAATCGGTTATCAATTCGGTTGTATTTTTTTTTTTTTGCTATTTATGAACCGATTTGGAAAATTCTTCAGAATCAGAAAAAATATACTTACAGATTGGTCCCATTTTTATAAAAATCCTTTTCTGATGATGGGATCCATGAGGAATTGAGGGAACTTCTCTAATATTATGATATGAAATTGAAAATTTACATGTTAGTTCAATTCCGATGACAATACAATTATTTTTATGGTAAGCATGACCTGATTTTACACCCTGGGTTGGCTCCCGACGAGGGAACTCCTCAACGGTCAACAGCACAGACCCCAAATTTTATATACTCATTCAGTTATGATAGCCCGTTCTAAGTTTTATGATGACATGGCTGCTGCACCCAGGGTTATAAATTTTTACATTCGTATATTGTAGATGAACTAAAAAGTTAGCATTTTTATAATTTTTCAAAGATTTAAAGAAATTAAATCGATTTTCGCCCCAAAATTTTGTGTTTAACTAGTAAAGAAAAATATATAAAATCATTTTTTTTCTGTTTTTTTTTGTTCATGTAGAAGAGAGTTTGATAATCTTAATAATTTTTGTAACAATTCGATCCGTCCAGTAGTTTTTTTTAATCACCGGCGCTTAACTGAAAAATATGGTTTTGAGAAAAACGCGTTTTAAGTTTTCTTTAAAAAAAAGTAGTAATTTTTTTTACACTTACGGATATCTGAGACTATCATCTATTCCAGAGGTAAAAAAATCATGAATGTATTTCAATGTTAGGCAAGAAAAACAAACATGTTATTTTTGGCCGTCCAAACCAGGCTCCCTCCTTAATCCATCTGGCCGAATGTGGAGTTCCGCGAGGAATTTCAAAATTTTCACTGGCCGCTCGCATTCCTATTGGTTTCGTGCAGCTTGGGCCTGATGGCCTGCTTGTGTTTCTTAGGTCAGTTAAACTGACGGTGCAGGTCCCATCCGGTAGCCTCCCCGAAGAGGGACTTAACCTGGAACAGGAACTAACTTAAACTGGACTAAATGCTGTGAACTCCGCCTGCGGCTGCAACCTGCAGTCGTAGACAGTTGGGATAAGAATTGCAGATCCGGGGGACACCTCGGGCGGAACGGGGCGGTTTGCATACCAGTCTGTGTCAGACGCACTTACGCAATCCGGTGAGTAACCGGGGGAATCTGGAAACGTACGGTTGCTAAGAAGCAGGGATAGCTGTTGACCTGACCCCACCTATTCTTAGAAACGATTCGTTGGCTATCGAAACCCGAGTGAGCTTGACGAGCAAAGGGCGCCACAGACCCGCGATAAATTCGATATATGAATTACCGATAACGTCATGTAGATACCGCGCAAGATACCTCAAATCTGTGACCAGAATGGAGAATGGTGAAATCCGTCCAAATCTGGTAGTACGGGCGCGAGGATTGCCCGCTGGGCGCATTTTCCAGTGTTTCGCGGTAAGGCTGTTGGCGTAGTTTGACTGTGGATTGTGTTGTCCATACAGTCTTTACGGGAGACAGAATGGCCTGATGTCGATATAACTACCTGAGGCATCGGCTACGCCCGAAGTAATTGACACCTCCTAATGGCCGCTCGCATAGCGACACAGATCTGTTGGCTTCCCTCTCTGTGGATTTTACTGGTATGTTAAAATATTACTAATTGTCTAATAATGTTTAGAGATATCGATGATAAGTACAACCAGATATAAAATCGACGACTATCCCAAATTATTTAACATTATAATTAAATAACCGTGACGGATTTTACCGCTTGGAGTTAATGGAACGGCACTTTACAGCGATGTTACAATGACGTTGCACGAGGTAGACTTTAGTCTATTTTAGACAACGGAGGTGTCTTTCTTCTGTATGGAAAGGGATTCAATATTTTCACTATTTCGTTGTATCGACCTTCCAATTACGCAAACTCTTGCAATTCAACCGTTTATAGAAGGAATTATAATTAATTTTTATCGAACACTTTTTTGATCATTGTAAGCACATTTTCTAGTCCCCTTTCAAATGTACAAATATAGGCTCCCGTGTGCTCCTTCAGTATGCAAGTGTGGAAGTAGTCTTAATCTCTTCGTTTGACCATGTAGAAACATAATTTTGATGGTGGCACTCTCAAAAATGGTGCGTTTGGGCGCTGCGGGCCAAAAACAAAATGGCCGCCATCAAAAACACATTTTCCCATTTATATCAGTAACCGTTGAAGATACGAAAAAATGTTTTTTACAAAAAATGTAGCTACACAAATTATACATAGAAAAGGTCCTTACAACTTTCTTTGTATAACTAACCGTTGTCTCAAAAAAATTACTTTTGTAAAAAGAATAATCAAAAAATATAAATTTTAGGGTTTTGCAAGTGAATATTTATATGTACGTCATTGTTGTTGGGAGTTTTATTGGCTGCCGCAAGACCAAATTTGGCCATTATGTACACCCCGTCAAAATGCCGCAAGACCATATTTGGCCACCCGAGTCGAGCCGCACACGGCATTCGTTTTCGAGGTCATGTTATTGTTTTCTCGCTCATATTTTAATAGACTTAACTATGCTAGAATGATCACCTTATATCTTTCAGAGATGGAAAACTTGGAATCAACAGATCCAGAAATCTGGAAACAGTTTATGGAAGGTAATTGGGTAGTGAACAGAAGTAAAGTACCATTTTGTTCTCTAGGTGCGGATGAGGCTCTGGAACACCAAAATCGAAAACTAAAGGTACATGGAAGACTTGTGGGTATAACTCTATGAGAATGCTCGAAATCGATTCTTCCTTGCTAATTCGGAACTAACTAGAATTGCATGTGAAACTGAGAAAATGATTGGATTAAAAAGTACAGAACGAAGTCAACATCACGAAGTGTCAGTAAAACTCCAACAGCGCCAGGGCGATAATGTGCTTATACTAATGGAAGCATTTAAAAACTCAACAAATCCCTTCCAATATAAAAGTGATGACCTCATTCATATCCTCACTCAGCGAGTCTTTCCTCAAGAAGTAAAAGTGTCTTTAGACAGTGTTGCCGAAGTTTGTAAAGATCTCCATAATATTTTCTTAGATCAACGAATTCGTTCAAACACAATTCCGTTCTGGGCTCCCATGAAAAAGAATGTCATAAAAACGTGTAAATCAGTAGCTAAGAAGATTAAAATTACCATCAAAGACAAAACCGTTGCCATTAAGACAGACTTATCTCTCATTTCAAGATTGTTGATAGCTTCCAGAAGCAGACCTGACATAGATTTGAGGCACAATTTAAGCAACTACGAGTTTTCAGGACTACCAAAGTCGTTGTTTGCAATTGACGGGAGTATGCACCATTGTCTGGCTAAGTACAAACTTACAGATGAGAATCAATCCAAGAGAAACCTGCTGAAGAAAACGAAGATGATAATACGTCTACAGCTCATGATGTTCCAGTACATAATGACGAGCTACATGGAAAAGCTGTAATAGTAGATGGCATGGCACTTCTTCATACCTACCACAAACCTACAACAGTGAAGACATGTAATGACCTCGGTGTGAAATTCAGCCAATGGATCGGACAAAAATTCAATAACTATAGTGAGGTACATATAGTTTTTGACTCGTACAAAGAAAACTCATTGAAGAAAGCGATGCGAGACATACGGCAAAAAGGCTCTGATCCAATCCAATACAAAGTCAGGCCAGAAACAAAAATTGAAAGCATACCAATGCACAAACTATTGGCCCATGATAAGACGAAAGACGAACTAACCGAGTTCCTTTCCAATCAAATACTCAAATTCGGTGAGACCAACAACAAGAAGTTCGTACTCAGTTGGAGGGACAAGGCAGCGTCATCACATGGGGATGATGTATCCTGTCTTTCAAGCACGCAAGAGGAGGCCGACACAAAGATTATATTACATGCAGCTTATTTAGCATAGAAAGGAATTAAAACTACTCACGTATTCTCCCCTGATACTGACGTCCTTATTCTAGAACTAAGGCGATATCCACAACTTTCTAAAGATTTTGCTTTCTATCTTGGACGTGGTATGAAAAGGTTTGTTCAGATAGGGTCAATTTACAGAGCACTTGGACCTCTGAAAGCCTCTGCACTCCCTGGACTACATGCACTTTCAGGAGCTAATGTAACAGGGTCATTTGCTGGCAAAGGAAAAATAAAGTGGTGGAAAGCTTTTAATTCAGCAAGTGATACGACGATAGAAGCTTTGGCTAAATTGGGGACAACACTGTTACTCACTGAAGATGTGAGGGCTAACTTGGAAGCACTCATTTGTCAGCTATACATCCCCAAAACATCATTGACAGACATAGGAGCAGTACGATGGTTCTTGTTTACTAAAAAACAACATCAAGATGAGAACCTTCCTCCAACAAAATCAGCACTAAATCCAGCATTGCTACGGGCTCACCTTCAATGTTTTGAGTGGAATCAGGACCTAATTCAGCATCCTAATAACCCGTCACCCTCAGATTTTGGATGGCAGAAAATAGGTAGTGCATACGAGCCTGTTTCTTGTACCAACCCCTGTGCACCAAAGCTTATCTTGGAGCTTTGCCGCTGCTCATGCTCAAAAAGACGTTGCTGTCCTCCATGTACGTGTCAGTCAAATGGACTCCGGTGTACTGAAATGTGCAAGTGCGAAGGTGATCCTGACCATTGCGACAATACGGGAGAATGCGAGGAAGACAATGATGACGATCTAGGTTTAAGTGAAATTGGCATTGACAGTGATATTGATTGTATTTGAAAATTTAACAAATGTAATATTGTATTTCTTCAACAGTATTGTTATTACAAATTAGAGTTTTTCAAGAAATGTCTCTTTCCTCTTTCCAATTCCTACATTAAAAAAAAATATAAAAATGGTATATTTGTTAATTTATTAAAGTTTAATACAGTTATTATTGTAATAAATCAGGAAACATGTAAAAAATTTCAAAAACTTTAAATATGTGATTGCAAAACCCTAAAACTTCGATTTTTTCATTTCTTAATATTTCTTTTTACAAAAGTAATTTTTTTGACAAAACGGTTAGTTATACAAAGAAAGTTGTAAGGACCTTTTCTATGCACAATCTGTCAGGCTACATTTTTTATTCAATAACATTTTTCGTATCTTCAACGGTTACTGATATAAATAGGAAAACATGTTTTTGATGGCGGCCATTTTGTTTTTGGCCCGCAGCGCCCAAACGCACCATTTTTGAGAGTGCCACCATCAAAATTATGTTTCTCCATGGTCAAACGAAGAGATTAAGACTACTTCCACACTTGCATACTGAAGGAGCACACGGATGTACATTTGATAGGCGACTATTCGTCCAAACAAATTTTTATTATTTTTCTTTGCGCTACCTTTTGTTTCGTGTTTCATACTAATAACAATGTTTAATATGATTTCTTTTCTTTTAGCCGACATTTATCTTACCAGCACAACTATATCTAACAACTCTTTTTTGTCCATTACCTACAATGGGCTCGATTGCGTTTCTTCGTGAACTAAAATCGGAAATTAGTCCGTGTGAACGAGACAGAGCAATACGCTTGAGCGGAATGTGAAATGAACGGTTGTCACTTTTTCGCATTAAAACTACCCACAAAAGATAAAGCATCTGAATCTAACACCGCACGAAATGTGTTCAAATTTATTTGTACGAGTATAAGTTCAACAGATGGTTTTTATCGAACAATCGTTCGTTTCATATTCCGCTCTAACGTATTGCTCTATCTTGTTCGCTTGAACTAATTTCAGTTTTATTTCACAAAGAAACGCAATCGGGTCCAATAACTGTTTACTTACTTATAAGTATGACCAACAGCACAACGTTCGTCATTCAAACCATTATTAAGTTTGTTTATGTCTATCACGAAAACACAATATGTGTAGCGAATATGGATTGCTGTATATAGAGTTTGTAACACGCCTAAAAGCGCTGAGGAATTCTCGCATCTTCCACTTCTGATAAGGAGAAGTGGCGTGAAAACATCTGCGTTCATCCCATTTTTTCATCGCCTGGAATTGCTCCCTTGTCGCTACGACAAACGGTCGTTTATCGCCTCATCCCGATTCTAATGGCAACACATTCCTCGCTGGATGTATCAGTGACATTTACATTTGCTACCGTTATAGGAGCTAAACAGGAAAACAATAGTCTCAATCGACAGATGCTAGTGTAATACATCTGAGAGGCAAAGAGCAGCTGGGTATTCCTACAAATATCTACTATGGATGTAGGTATTGATATTTCTAGGCATAATTGTTTCGACCAGAATTCTAAAAAATACAATAGCTTATAAAATTTCAAAAATTACAATTGATATAAATTCATAGAGGAAAAAATATAAAATATTTGAAACGTATTTAACCCCGTGAAGTTGGCGGCACTCGATGTTGCGGCGTTGCTAAAACATCATTGTCAGTCGTCGTCAGCTGTCGTTCTGGTGATAAGCGGCATACTGCCGGGGTTGCTACACAGACTATAGCGGTGCAAGCGCAGGCTCTGCAGACGGGCGCAAATTTTGAAATTCCGCCGTGCACACGAAACTTACTGTATCTCCTTTCGCGTCGTTGCGATTGGCATTGAAAACATTTTCAGGCGAGGTTCCACGTAGTAGAGAGTTTAAAGCCTTCGTCTCTATAGAAGTTCGGGGGGAAGGTCTTATTTCTATGGCTTCCCGGTTGGTGGAATAGCCCAATGGACAGTGGTTCCTTCCGCTAGTCAACATGAGGTCGATCGTCGATTTTTCTTGATGAACGTTTTTAACCGCCTTGATGTGTTTTGTCAGATGAGTGGCTATGGCCCACTTCGTTTGTCCAGCGTAAGCTAACCCACAGCTGCATCCGGTTTTATAGACCCGGCATTTACAGTGGTATTACATCCTTTGCAAGTATGTAATACCAGAGATCGAGCCTTTTTTTACATCGGTTTGACGATCGTTTTTATATCAAATTTGTTTAGCATCTTACTTATTCGTTCCAGAGATTAACGATACCGATAAAATATAGATATCTAGGAGCAAACAAAAATATCGATATGTGTAGTTCAATTTTATCGAGACATCGTTAATAATATCAGCGTTATTGGCCTTTCAGCCATATTGATTTGTTTCATACGATAAAATCACATTTTAAAAAATATATGCATGATAAATACATACTCAATACATATGCCCAATATTTTTTTTTAATTATTTTTTTTAGAAAAATATCTGCAATGAAGGTTTACAATTATGCATTAAATTAATTTGTAGAAACGACCAGATATTCAGTATAAAAATAGTTTTAATATCAGTGTATTTTACTAGTAAAATCATCCTCCCAAATAACAATGTGCGATATTTTTCGATATTGAAAATATCGATATTTATAGTTATATAATCATCGGTGTATCGATATCGAGATTTAATATCGATAGTCAAGATCCTGACGTATCGCAAGAATGCTCGTGATCTGATCGATATTTGATTTTCTTCTGTGTTTTTTTAACGTATCCACACAATATTTAATGTAACTCTGTAGTTATAAAATGTCTGCAAGCTCTGCTTAGTTGAGCGACATCGGACAGTAAATAATCATTTAATTGTGTTTAATTTCTTGCTGCGGATAAAATAATATTTTATTTTAAAGTTTTAAATTGTAAATATCATTTGTCAATTGCTTTAAATTTAATTAAATTAAATGTCAGTATACCGTATAACCGAAAATATTATCCCTTTGTGGCCTTGCCGCGAAAAATAGCCACTGAACGAAGAATCCCAAACGCTACAAAGACCATTCGAGCAACATATAAACGAAGAATCTGTGCATTAAATATCCTATCCTGACACTACTACTGACAAACGCACAAATGTTTAATTTAACTGGCCTAAATGGACTAAATGTGTGAACAAATGGACTAAATGTGTGAACAAATGGACTAAATGTGTGAATAACGCATGAGCTAAATGTGTGAATAACGCAGCTGTTTACTGTATTAGCAGTAAAGCAATCATTATTTATAAATAGCATATAGGTAATTACTGTACATAAAAACGAGAATTCTAACCGGCTTTCCCGGGTTCCCGCTCCCCCCTCCCCCTTCACATCCTTGCCCCCCCCCCCCCCTCCACTCCCCCTTCACTCCCCCCCTACATCCTCACCTTGCCCCTCTTCCCACCATCCCCCCCCCCCCCCTTCTCCTCCCCTCAGTTATCTTCGTTATCTCCGTTCTTCAGCCATTTCCGTTCAAAAAATCACGTCATTTCACACTTCGTATTTATAATATTAAAAATGATCATCAGAAAATTAACCTTGCAAAAATTGCGTATATTTCTCTTGCGCGACATTGATTCAACAAATTCTTTCGATTTAAAAGGGATTTATTCTTTTGTATTAAACAGACCACGTAACGAAAGTATCCGAATAACGACTCTTACCCTACCCTCGTCCGTTAGGGCTACACAGGCTATCCATTATGCGACTGTGGAACGCTGCAGGATGAAAACCACCTCGTTTCCTGCCCGCAGTAGCCAACCCACATCACACACCGGGACCTACAAGAGACGAGCGATAAGGCCATCCAGACCGCATAATTTTGGAGAGATGTGTCTTAACCTGGCCCGGACACGTTAACGAACGAATTCTACTAAGGCAAAAGCAATCAAAACGAAGCTACCAGATTCGCTTCGTAAACCTGGACGGGTTGTAATGTTAAATTGTGATTGAATTAGCCAAAAATTCATCGTTGCGTGCATACCTGACCCCTGATTAGTGGTCGTGCATGGCATAAAGGCGTAAACGTACTGCCCACGTATACGCAAAACCTTACGAAATATACATTTCATTTTATAATTTCACATAATTTGCACGGTCGCCCTTTAGTAATCGTAAGCCGCGTACAAATATGCAACACAACATTGCGGCCACACAGTATTTTTTTTGTCGATTTATCGTTTTATATCTTTACTAGTGGATATTACCCGGCGCTGCCCAGGTATAATTTCTTAAAAAAAACGGGAGTTTACACATCTTGATATACGAAAATTACAACCAACGTTTCAGCCCGCAAAGACTTATACAAAGTGAATTATTCTGTTTTGTCGTCGATATAATTTTTGCGACCGGTTGAAAGGTATAGAAGTTAATGGGCTGCGGCGCCATCTATTGGCGAGTTACAACAAAGTGAATAGAATAAAAGTCTTCGTAATGAAAAAACACATATATGTGCCAACTTTCATGGTGATCGGTCAAACCGTGTCGAAGTCTATTAAGCTCAAACAGATATACCAACATCCATTTTTATATATAAATTCCGAAATTTCCATGGCGTCAAACCTCGAACGAAAATACATGACGATATGAAACTAAACATTGATTTTTGTGAGTTAGTCGAGAAATATCTATCATTATATGATTTCAATCGCATTGTATGCCTTCAAATGTATAGAGATAGCGGTTAATGCATAATAATACATCCACTTCGCACGGTTTTGTGATGTCAGAGCGACTGAATGCCTCTTTTGTATACTTTGGCCACGTCGCGTCCGCACCCCGTCCGCGCCACGTCCGCGCCCGACGCCCGCGCCACATCGCCTCTGCCTAAACCCTCTCCCCCCCCCCCCTTAGGAGGGTCCCAACATCCCCCCTAACCTGGTTATCTCGCGGATAAGGCGTTGGCCTCTTACGGGCATGTGGTGGAGCTTGACGGTGAAATGTTTTGTCCAAGTCCTCTGCGTTCACTTCACGGGAGATAGAACGACCAATCGTTAAAACTTCCTGAGGTGACGGGTTCGCCCGTTGTAGTTGACAACTCTATTTATTCCCTCCCTAACCCCGAGGTCGAAAATACATAAATATCTACCTTAACTCAGAACTCAACGCCTCTGAAAAGTCCTTACCTAAACTTTGCAGACAGTTTATAGCTACGTATAATTTAATAATTTGCGGTCGGGAGAAATTTCTGTAAGCATTTAACAGATTTAGGCAGTCGAATTGGGCATTTCTCGCATTTAATTTACAAGTCTTACAAGTCAATTAAAATTTCGACCGTTTGTGATTTCTCTATACAAAATTTGTGGTTCTATAAATATGTTTAATATTTAAACCGACAGATTTTGATAACCGATCAATTGGCTAGCCTGATAATTGTCATTCGTGAAATGCTCCCAGACGTTTCAAATGTTTTTTCTGTATAAGTTATACTTAAGTCTAACTAAAGTTATCTTACAGGTGGTCGGTTTTTTATAACATTACGTTGCAGTTATAAAAAGTTGGGTTTTTAATGATTATTTTGTTTATTTTACCTTAATTTATTTTTATTTTTTTAATTGACTAACTGTTTCTCAGCATTTTTTTCATAAAACTAAATTTTAAAATTTTTAAATAATATCATACAAAATTGGCGTTTTTCTTCTAACAGGCACTGCCTAGTTAGAAGTGACTCAAAATCATTGAGTAAAAATAAATTCCAAAATATTTTTTTTGATGATTAAAAAAATTATAAATACTCGCCGTCACCTATCCAAGGATTGGACCACGCCCGAAGCTGCTTAACTTCGGTGATCTGATAGTAACCAGTGTTTCAACGAGGCTACGTACGCTACCGACAATCTTTGCCGAATTTAATAAAAAACTTGGTAATTTCGATAGGTTTTCAATTTGTTTAGATTGTTCATTAACTCTTTGACTTTGAGATTACCTAACGAAATAATTTTCATTTTATATCTGTATCGATTATTATTGATATTTCGCTACGTAGGACATATTACGGCATACTATTTGTTTACATCGTACCTTCGGTTTTTAGATCCATATATAATTTATAGCATAATCATTTGTAAGAATGCTAATATAACTCTCTATTTGAGTCATGTTGACTGCCACTGGGCCTTAAGACTATAACCTTTGGGTTATTATTAAAAAAGTAGGTAAATCATCGGTTTATTTTCATTAGATTTCTCAATAACAATACTTAGCGGTTTATATAAGCTGCGTTTATATATCACATTTGTATAGATAGGGCGGTTAAATCGAAAATTTAATACGGTTTTTTTTTCATATTAATACGCGTCAACTCGCGTATGCTTCAATTTAACGCTATGCTAACATATATAGAACAACAGAGCTTTGCTTTTCGAGCAAGAGAATTAATGGAAACCACCAGCTGTGCTCTGCTGTTGTGATATCTTATTACGCTTTATTTGGGAGGAATGTTGACATAGGGCCGAGGAGTCGGCAATGACCTGAATGTTGCGGAACTTATCTTGCTGTAAGACGAGTAAATAAAACAACTGCTTGCTATTCTGTAACACAATACAGGCAAATTGCTTTAGTTTCGGTTCTCAATGTATCCAAACCAGCGCTCAAATAAGACGTTTGAAAGTTTATAACACGGGCAAATTGCTTTGGTTTCGATTGTCAATACTGCCCAAACCAGCACTTTTAATAAGCTTTCGATTAGTCTTGTTTGTATAGTTATTTCCCTTCAACGTTGTTCTAGGAATGGTAGAATACAATGCTCTCGAAACGCGTAGATATTTTTCACTTATTATATTTGTTGTTTTATTTTACTAGGGACATTATTACAATACATATTTTATACATCCTTAGAAAATTCTGACTGTTTTTTTGTCTAGCGAATGGTTTCGTGCAGCTTGGGCCATAAGATCCGTTTTGTTCTCGGATCGGCTCAACTCACGATTCAGCTCCTATTCAGAAGCCTCCGCGTGCGGAAGGTTACCCCGGGTAACACTCCCGCGTCTCAAGTCTCACGGCTGGTGGACCGGTTTCTTCTGGTGGGCAATGCCGGTCGGTTGTGCCTTTCTGACTAATTGCTGAAAGAGTCTGGAGACTATGGAAATATACCGTCTCCTAAGCAGTGGGGGTGGATGTTGACCTATCGTCAACCACTCTTGAAATGATAATTAGGGTACCTGCTCCTGAATTCAGGGCCTTCATATTAATTCACCCATTTCAAGACTGCCGGGTAATTAACACTCACCCTGTATTTACAAAAATGATCTTTAGAAGGGTTTCTAATTTCAAATCAAACCCCTAAACCCTGCGGAACTCGGGATTTTCGCAGTATCGAATACTACCATAACGATACATTACGAAAATTACCCCAGCGCGTTTACATACTTGTAAAAGTCTGGAAAGTTTCGCGGCAAATGGATTCAGCGGTGGCGAACCCTATTCTACCTTCGCCCTACATACATAGTTAGGCGCGTGATGCTACCTCTCACGGCCTCTGCCTCGGCACTGGTTGGATTATTCAGGTTAACGTTGACCATCGACAACTTCAGATATAAGTAAGTATGCGGATTGAATTTGCGAAACTTTCGCCGCTCGGAGCACTTATATAATGTTAAAGTAAAAGCATTGAAAGTGGCACTTAGCGGAGAATTTTACAGAGGCATCAGAGGAAGAGTAGTTTTTGTTTTGTTTGAAGTTTGGCTGCGCTGCATTTTAATTTAATTTAAAAATATATAGACTGAATAAATAAAACCTCTAAATTTAACCTCTAATTTATTATATTAATAACTAGTCAAATAAATGTTTACTACCATTTATCAGATATCGTCATTCCTCTCTAATCTATTTACTGTTTTTTTCATTATATCCATTAAATGACTGCTATATTGAAATGAATCGTTTTGCATTTTCACAAAAACGCCACAAATCCCATAGAGATTAATTCTGTCCCTCAACATTTTTGAGCAAAACATCGCATATCCAAATATAAAGTAAAAAATAATTATTAATATAGATTAAGGTCATAATTTTCGTTCAAATATACGCTTCGTTGAAATATTTCCGAAAAAACGTAGATTTTTAAAAATCGTTTTATTTAAATCAGAAGTAAAAACAACGTTACTTACACGGCCCGGTGGCATAGTGGTTAGGTCGCCTGATCTGGGTTCGATTCCCAGCTGGGTCACTATTTTTCTTTGGGATCAAATTAACGGAATTGCATTTTCAATTCAGTCGATCGAATGCAATAACAAGACACACACTTACAGACATGTTACACGCACACATACATATAACAGGTCATAGTAGGGTTGGTTGTAAGAGATTGTCATATGACAGTAAACCCGCCTATTGTGACATTTTCACAATAAAGAGTATACACAAACAAACAAACAAACTTTAATTTTGATTAACTACCTGTGGGAAATAAATTCAAGGTATTTTTCAGTATTTTTTTAATAAACGTATCTGTGCTGTTTTTGGAATAGATATTTTTAAGAGGAGGTTTAAGAGCCCTATCACATATTTTTTCCAGAAAGGCAAGAAAAGTGGATTTTTGGCGTTCTAATTCCAAGAAATGAAGAGATTTCTACAAACTTTAATTACTGAATTACCTGGACCATTTCTTGATGTTGACCATAGCGGCCTTTAATTTTAGATATAACGAATATTATTTACTTATTCAGCCCATTTTCCGAAAGTCGTTATTCGTAAAACGCTCGGAAGGCAAACTTTGAGCTCCTTAATACAGTAATATCACTACAACGAAAACCGTATACTATTTTTTTTTATGTCCGTCATGTATTCTTGTTGACCATAGCGGCCTTATTTTTTCGTTTTTTGACCACATATCCAAGGTATACATTACTTACAATTACACAAAATTTAAAAAAAAACTTCCTGTATCATTCTAATTTTCTCAGAAATAAAATAAGATTCTTATATAATACTTATACTATATTAAAGTTCACTCTTTTAGCAATACGACATAATATAAATTATTGTCATTAGAAAGGAGAAAACACTGCAAAAAACAATTAGAAATTGTGTATATATTTGCTTGCGCAAGAGAAGAGCGCTCAGTGCCGCGGTTTTCTCCCAGGGTTGAATAGTTATTTATTTATTTATTTATTTATTTATCCTATCTTTTATAGTTACATCCAAAAAAAAATGCGTTCATTTTTTAAACTCATTTTAAAAGAATACCTACGCTATTTTGTAATAGGCCTCTTAAGTCATTTTGATTTTTCGGTTGGATTTATGTCTTCATTTTAATTTAGAAATAAATTCGGTAAAAAATTTCCTAATAAATGTAGGTTTGTTTAAAATATTTTTTTAGGTTTGGAGGTAAGTCATTTTAATGTTGAATAACTAGCTCTTACAAATAAGTTCATTGTGATTTTATTTTTTTTTTCTTTACTAAGTATTTGAGTCTATTCAAAATCGAAACAGATAAAATAAACGCTATACGTATTTACCTAATTATATAATAATAAACATATCGTCGTAACCTATTTAAACTTGCGTTTTTTTTTTCTTATTGGTGTAAAATCACGCTCCGGATCGTTATGTCCATTTCATGAGTGCTTAAATTGCTTAGTTTTCTTGTAATATTACAGTGGCCTTTCGTAGGCATAAGTTGATAATGTTATCCGGTGATAACTCTTACGTGCTTGATAGTAATTCCTCGCAAACAACTTAATGACAGTTTTAATCATTAGGACACTAAACTATTTTTTTTTATTTTTTCCTTTTTACACAACTAATTAAAACATTCAGTGAGCGAAGTTATTCAATTTTCCACGCCCTAAAAAAATTGCTTGTTGGCATGTACGAGGTTTCACATATTCAGCGACCATATCTATCCTTACGTTCGAAACGTATCAAACCCAAAAGCTTTTTTTAATGAAAAGATCAAGCATCAAGAAAGAAGGTATCAATTATCCTTCTATATATCTATAAGTTTTTGTTTTTGAAAATTCGCAATAATGGCGTCTAATAACTATAAGTATATAATTATAACAAAAGTTTTTAGTTTCGAAGAAAATCCAAATTGGATTTGTAACGTTTTACTCCTTGCCTTCTCAATTAT
Organism: Micropterix aruncella; assembly: GCA_944548615.1. Classification (NCBI taxonomy): domain Eukaryota; kingdom Metazoa; phylum Arthropoda; class Insecta; order Lepidoptera; family Micropterigidae; genus Micropterix; species Micropterix aruncella. Next base: position 9,073,287 of record OX155959.1, on the reverse strand, counting down.
TATCCAACGATGTATGTTAAATTGCGCTCAGAGCGACCGCCGTTCCTGCGCGCAGAGCGACGCTCGTCAGGTATACCTACTGGATCTTTATGTGAGGAAATTAACTACTACTGTTATTGCTACGGGACATAGAAGATCCCGGGAATATTACTAGTATTAATTAAAACCAGTCATCGCAGAAGACGAGCTAGCAAGATCGGCTTAAGAGCCTTATTACAAAATAGCGTAGGTATTCTTTTAAAATGAGTTGAAAAAATAACCGCATTTTTTTTTGGATGTAACTATAAAAGATAGGATAAATAAATAAATAAATAAATAAATAACTATTCAACCCTGGGAGAAAACCGCGGCACTGAGCGCTCTTCTCTTGCGCAAGCAAATATATACACAATTTCTAATTGTTTTTTGCAGTGTTTTCTCCTTTCTAATGACAATAATTTATATTATGTCGTATTGCTAAAAGAGTGAACTTTAATATAGTATAAGTATTATATAAGAATCTTATTTTATTTCTGAGAAAATTAGAATGATACAGGAAGATTTTTTTTTAATTTTGTGTAATTGTAAGTAATGTATACCTTGGATATGTGGTCAAAAAACGAAAAAATAAAGCCGTAGTGTACATCAAGAATACATGACGGACATAAAATAAAATAGTATACGGTTTTCGTTGTAGTGATATTACTGTATTAAGGAGCTCAAAGTTTGCCTTCCGAGCGTTTTACGAATAACGACTTTCGGAAAATGGGCTGAATAAGTAAATAATATTCGTTATATCTAAAATTAAAGGCCGCTATGGTCAACATCAAGAAATGGTCCAGGTAATTTAGTAATTAAAGTTTGTAGAAATCTCTTCATTTCTTGGAATTAGAACGCCAAAAATCCACTTTTCTTGCCTTTCTGGAAAAAATATGTGATAGGGCTCTTAATGACTTCACGTCAACAAACCAACCGTATAACTGCCTGGCTGGGCGACGCGGAGGAGTAGAGGAACTTTATGCGTTGTAGTCGTTAAGAGTGGCGATGTACGGCTGCGGTACTGGTAAAGCTGGTAACGATGCGGTGACTTTTGGCTCGACGACTATGCTACGAAACGGCGAAACAAGACCGTAGCGGTGAATGAAGTTCAAGGTAAAGACTACAGAAAATATTAGAGAACTGCACGGAAGTGTTTCGACCAGGCATTCGGAATTAAATTTTTGATATTGCGTGATAGTCAATACATTGTAAGCAGTGGCTGTACTATTATAGAAGTCTAAACGCTTCGACTCTGATCAAATCCGACGTATAAAATTAAATAAAACATCGGATGCTAATCACCCGTCAAAGCTTCAAGTTCGCGCCATTATTCAAAATTCACCTAAGTATATCACCTAATACGACAGTTTCATTGGGCTTCTGCCGAAGAAAAATACGAGAAGTCCGACACAAATGTATAAATACCAGTCAGTACGTATAGGCTCTTAGTATGAAACTTTATGCTAAGCATTTATTCCATTTGAAATTAACGCGTGTGCAGCTGGCTAGGTTCAGATTTGTATAATATGTCGATGTACTGCGGCGTCGAGCTTATATTAAATCGTTATAATATAATTGTATCGTTATAGCTAATTATAATGTAATTATATCTTTCAAAGGCAGCATTCTTTCAGTATAATCAACGCAGTAGCTTGCAAAATGAAGAATGTATGTATTTAATTAGTTATTTCATAAAAAGCAAATCTTGGCTTGTCTGCCCAACCGACCCTAGGCTCACCATTGTTTGTAGGTCATATTTTTAGACCATGTGTAAACAAACCTTGAATCCCGGAAAATACAGTAAGCCATGCGCGTTGTTGTCATTTATAGAGTTTTATTTCTGTCCGCTTTGTCGCGACTCGTGTCCGGTTTATTCTCGTGGGCAGAAATAACAATAGACGAAGTCGTGTCTTCATTATGCTCCGTCGTTATTTGCCGGGATTCACCATTGCTTCCGAGTTGTTTTTATAGTGCGCGATAGAATATGTTTCTTTGTTAACCCTTCCGTGTGCATACAAAGAGGGTAGTTTTTTATTTATAACATAGGACCCCATCAGTCTGTTATTTTTACAAGCTTTTATTACCTTGCAAGCTGAATTAGAACCACTGATATTTTAAATTTCGGTTCAGTTCCGATTACATTGCATTTTTATGGTGAGCATGACCTGACTCTACACCCAGGATCGGATCCCGACGAGGCTACTCTTCCACGGTCAACAACACAGACACACAATTTTATATACGCATTCAACTAGCCTGTTTTAAATTTCACTATGACCTGCTGCAACTAAAGCTGTCAACTACAAAGGGCGAACCCTCCACCTTAAAAGATATTAGATCGTTCTATCTCCCGTTAGGTGGCTACTGCAGGCAGGATTGGGTTAAGTTAGGTTGGGGCCTGCTCAACGGTCAGCAGCACAGAAACGAAATTTTGTATACGCATTCAATTATGATAGCCCGTTCTAAGTTTCACCGCGATAGAGCTGCTGAACCAAGGTTTGGCTTTCAACGAGGGGACTCCTCAACGGTCAACAGCACAAACGAAATTTTGAATAGCATGCAATTAAGATAGCCCATTCTAAGTTCCACTATGACATGGTTGCTGCACCCAGGGTTGGCTTGGGACAGTGCATTTTAATAAAAGCTTGTTTTTAAAAATGTATATTTACTATTAACCTATTACTTGCGTACCCGTACGCGGTGGCGCACTCTTCAGGTTAAGGCGACTTCTATGCTAATGGGGTTTCTGCCATTTTTACTAAAAACTTCACTTACACACAAAATATATCCTAAAATTAAAAAAAAATGGCAAACTGATGAAAATTGGCTTCATGATTAATCAACATTTAAAAAATACTTTCATTTGAAATGTGAGTATTCAGATATATGAATTAATCTAATTTACAGAATAAAAGGGGAATTAAAAATTTGGCTAAAATATAGGTTTCAGAAAAAAATAAGTTGTATGTATGTAATTGTAGTTGTATTATCCTGTTTCTTTACGATTTTGTTTCCACAACGTGTTAGAAGCCTTAGACTGATTACTACTTCATATTGCGAAATTTTATTATTATCTTATAAAGTGTATTATCTTATAACCATTCGTTGCATGCAACCCTGTTATGATGTGTAAGTGCGTGTAATATTTTTGTAAGTGTGTATAAGCCATGCACACTTACAAAATACAATATTATTGTATTTGACCGAGGGAATTCAAATGCAACTCCCTTATTTTTATTTTAAGGGAGGAGCCTGGTTTAGAAGGCTAAAAAACATGTTTTTCGTGTTTTTTTTTACCCAATGTTGAAATCTGATCATAAATCTTTTATATCGGTTTGATTAACATTTGAAAAAGAGAAATATTTTTTGCAATAGCAAAAAATCTATTTTTGAGGTATTGAATTTCAAATGTTTCAACCGCTGCAGAAATGACGGTATCTATTTGCGCCGGGCCGGTAATAGCAAGAGTAGTTTTGACTGAAACAAATAAAGTAAACTAAGATATTAATTTTTACATGTGTATTTTTTAGATGAACTAAAAAAAATAACAAAACCTACCATTGTTATAATTTTTTAATTATTTAAATAAATAAAATCGATTTTCGCCCCAAAATTTTGTGTTTAACTAGTAACAAAAATATATAAAAACATCTATATCTGATTTTTCTTTGTTGATATGTTTATAAGAGAATTTAAAAAATCTTTATTTTTTTTTTTTAATTCTCGATCCTTTAATAAGTTTTTTTTAATCACCGGCGCAGAACAGAAATATATGGTTTTGAGACAAACGCATTTTAAGTTTTCTTTAAAGGTCAATAGTAAGTGTTTTACACTTACAGCAATCTGCAACTATCAGCGATTCCAAAGGTAAAAGATTCATGAATAGATTTCAACATAGGGTTTTAAAAAAAAACATGTTCTTTTTGGCCGTCTAAACCGGTCCCCCTTAATAGAAATGGTGACCCAGCCGGAAATCGAGCCCGGAACCTTACAATATAGGCGACCGTGCCACTACGCCGTTGGGACATCGGGTATTTATACTAATGGGAAAGAAAATGCCGTAATGTTTTAGACGTACTTGCGACAAGTAGAAACTATATAAGAAAAAAAAACAAAGACATGCATCTTTTAAGGATTTCGATTTTTTTACCTCAATGTATTTTTGCATACATGTCTTTACTATGGCGAAATTTACAATAAAATTCCCCTTTCACTTTGCGTATGTGAAGCTAGTCCATAAACTGGAAAGGATTGAAAACGCGTGTATTTGATTTGTTTATTCCCTTTCGTAGGCAAATGGAGTGACTCTTCATTAAACGATGTCGAGATTTTCACATACTCAATACTCACCCTACTCTTTCGTGTACTTCATTAAACCTTGCCTTTGTATTTGTATAATCTCCTCTCCGCTTTCATCACATGGCCTTTCATTAAGCTCTCAGGAAAATCTTTTACTGGCCATACCTCAGCATACATCAACTTTCACGTCTAAGTCATTTTCAATACAGACGGTCCGAATATGGAACTCTGTGTCTTGCCCCTGAGGCAACTTGAAAACCTGATTTGGTTTAAAAGATCTATTGAGACATTTTTAACGTATGAACCAAGGTAGACAATATCCAAGGTAGACAATTTATTTTAATTATCCTAAGAAATCTATAATAGTATATTTATATAAATAAATAAAATCATACTTAATGTAACAGAAATATCTTAATTACCTAATAAAAATTCGTAAGAAAATGTCATGAAAATTGTCAATATTATTTTTTTTAAAACATGATAAAAATTAATATATATATTTATATATGTATTAATAAGTGTTAATATGTACGAATAATATACAAAATAAATTCACAAAAATTAAAATAAAATTACATTTAGAAATCATCAATTTATATTACTACATTCGTTTTATTATATTTGCTTGTTAGCATATTTTACGGCAATGGAGCGCTATCTGATAAACGTAACTGCAACACGCGCAATACGAGCCACAGCAACGCCGGGTACAGCTAGTACTGTATATAAACTCACTACTGATTACTATTCCATTGACATTGCACATCGATATTTGTTATTCTGTAGAAGTTACGCGCTCAACCGACAGGTAGCGTTGAACTGTAACTATCCTAGCTCCGATGACCCATCGCTCCTGAGAGTCCGCAGCTGAGGAATAGTAGCCGCATCGCTGCGCTCTGGCGCCCAACGGTACATACAAAGCAGCAAAACTCGCTCGGCAGAAGTCGTTTAGCCTGGGTTAACGAGCGAAGTTGGCAAAAACGTCGCTCTCAGCGCGCGCGAATACTACCCTTAGACGTCACTCGAGCCTGCGTTAGCTTATTAGCAAAGAGAGGCCACCGCTAGCCACCGGCCAACTCCGCATTAGCCCGATTCCATTAACGAACTGACCGCACTTTCCTTACGTTACGGGCTGAAATGGATGATTTAAGAAAAGTGAGGGTGAGCGGATCGAAAAGAAGATAGAAGGCCATGGCAGTAGGTAAACTATGCGGGTTCTTATTCAGTGGCATTGATATGTAGCGTATTAGATGGCTCTGCCTCATACTAAGATTTGGCAACTAGAATTTTACTGCGAAACGGTACGTGTAAAAGTCACTCTTAGTAACAAAAAAATTATAATTTTCTCTTATTATGTTGGATATGGCGGCGTTCATGGTATAACAGGATGGCAGCACACTTAATGCTGTGTAAAGAATGACAATAGGTAACATGCATTCTAACATGAAAGGAGCATTTCATCAGTGTGGACGCAGCGCGCGCACTAACCGAACATGTACCTACTCGCATCTGTTTCCGGCGTGTCAGTGTGCTGAGAACACGCGAAGAGAATGGAGTTTGACGACCAATTTTTGTGGATTCCATAAAATTTCTCGTGTTCTGTGCGCTCGATTAATTGATGGTTTTTTTTGCACTCCACGATTCGTCCGTAGATGTATCCATACCTGGTTCAGTTCGTGTTCGCGCGCGTCTCAACACCACCCGTCCACACTGGCGCTCTGAGAACACTGCGGTTCGAAAAACCGACAAATCACGGATCTCTCCGGGCGCGATTTGAAATGCTCGAAGCGTGCGCATGAAATGCACAGTTCGCGCGCGCCAGGCTTCCAGACTATGAGAATTTGTTACACAGTGTGTTACATTGCATGATACATTGCACCAATGTGGACGGCAAATTCCTTCATTTCATGTTACCTTTCGTCAGACTATGCGCAGCATTAGATGACGCTTTAAACACGCCTATACAGTATAAAATAATAATACGGGTGGAGCAAAAGTCGCGCAATCAAATCTTCAAAAATGTAGCAAAAAAAAAATAGGGACATCGGAATCGCGCAAGTGGCAACCACACTGATCCCTCTTCTTCAAAATGAAAGTGGGCGTAGCTCGCCAGTCCACGCGGTTCGTTCTCTGTGATAGTTTATGTGTTGAAAGATCGAAGTACAAAAATGCTCAAACTTCACCGAATTTCCATTGACCGTGTTTATTTTCGCACAAACTCTTTCCGCGAAATTCATAATGTTTAAAAACGGATTTTCCGGGAGTACCGGTGCAAATCAAGTCAACAATAAAGCGTCTGGCGGATAAATTCAACGAATGTGGCCGAAATATGTTAATTTGTGCGAAGCGTTGTCACTAAGAGAGAAGGTGGAATTTTATACATTTCGTCTTCGAATCAAAAAAAAATGTTTCGAATTGTTTTGAATGACGGACTGGGTGGACGGGACGGACTGGGCGCGACCTATGCCCCATCCTGTATAATGACTTTTTTTTTGTTCGAAAAACCGTTTTTTCTGTTTCGAAAATCGTGTGATAAACAAACGGGTTTTAGTGTTTTTAACATAAATTACAAATTTACAAATTATTTATTGAGTTCAAATTATGAGTACATTCAATATACAAAAGTCTTAACCTAACTAGGCTGCCGCCTGTTCCAAGGTAGACAATTTATTTTACTTATCCTAAGAAATCTATTATATTATATTTATATAAATAAATAAATAAATAAGCTGACAATTTTTAAAGATGACAATTTTTAATTTGGTATACAGGTTTCGATGCGTAATAATTATTTGAAATTCAGATAGACTAATAGATGTCATTCTATTTCTCATTCGTTATATTAATTCATTTCTCATTCATTATAACGTTATTGATGGCCAAATAAATTGCTATTACAGTTAATTACAGCATTGTATTCTAAATAATGTAATAAATGAATGTATATCTGCTTTAAAATCTTAATTATGTGTTTTATATTAGTTTTTATTAAACAATTTAAAAATACCTAGCCTATATGTATATGTGATTGTTACTTTCTATCGCTATTTACCACTGCATATTATTTATTTATAATGAGAGTAATATATACTCAAGATTGTTTATGAAGCAAAACATGTTTTTTTTTAAGTTTGTCTACTTGGGTAATTCAAGGTCATTCATTTTTGACGGCACGCGAACTGGGCAGCGGCTTCTGTCTGTCAGATCTCGGCGACCTTAAGGATTAACCAAGGGTCGGCTCTACCTTTATGTGCATGATAAGGTATACTCTGGGGGGGGGGAGGTATACTTAGTTTAAATACTTCCTTATTTTAGGGATTTTTTATTTGTTTTTTTTCCTTTTTCTCGACAATTCAAAGTGTTTCCATTCTTTATCGCGAAATTTCAAAATGGGCGGTTTTATTATCATACGACAATCTCTTACAATCAACCACTATGAAGTATTTATATGTATTTGCGCGTGTGACAGGTGTGTAGGTGCGTTCGATCGATGGAATAGAAAGGCAATTACGTTAGTTTTATCCCAACGGAAAATGGGGACCTAGCCGGGAATCGTGCCCGGAACCATACGATGAAAGATCAGGCAACCTAACCACTATGCCACCGGGCCGTGTAATACAATATTTATTGATTTGATCAAAGTGCCCTATTTGCGCTGATTCTTTCCGTCGGGTAATTTCCATTTATATCCTCCTGGCCATATAAATGGAAATTACCCGAAGAAGCATTCCTTTTTTGTAAATGTTTCGACATTGCTTATTCTTGTACCGACGCACCTTGTCCATGTCGCTTCTTGACGTAACTGAAATGACAGTGAAATGCCTAAGAAACACGAAATTTTAAACGCTTACATGAAAAAACGAGCGGAGAAAAAGGGCGATTTGAGAGGGATACCTTAAGAGCTCGAAAGTGTTTCCCGCGATATGGTTAAGAAAATGCTTTCAAGACGCTTATGTGAATGGCAAATGGTAAAATGCTTTTAGGACAGTGAGCGCTGCAAAGAAATGCTTATAGAAAGATGCCAAATATGGGAAGAAACACAGACAAACAGATGGGTTACTTAAATTATTTATTTAACTCTGAAAAGCAAAATTAATTAGAAATTTTGAAATGATCTACACTTTCACATTTTTAAGCATGTCTTTAACCTTTTATTAAAAATGCACCTTTGTTTACGTGTTGCCTATACAGATTTTTCCAATGAAGGCGGGTCGATGTTGACAATCTGTGCAATAAAACAAGCTATGTGTGAGGAATTAACGAAATTCTTTCTTTATTTGAAAGACCCATGTATGCCATAATGTATGGAATATGACATCGTTCAAATATCCGCCGCGGCTTCGCACGGTAGCACGGATTCGAGAGGTCCAATTTTCAATGACAGGTTTAAATTTGACCTCTGGCCTGGGTCATGTTGACTTTGAGAGCATCGGTCGATTCCGGTTTATTGGCATAACCCTGCGACTTCAGAAAATCTTACAAAAAAAGTCTATCGAGCTCAAATCTCACGATCTTGGTGGCCAATTCATGTCACCTCCGCAAAAGATCACCATGCACTAACGAATACTCATTTCGATAATAAAGTTTTAACGTGCTGCTCAATCGTGTAACTTGCCATGGTGATTTGGCATCAGTGACTGAATAATAAACAACACATTGGCTGTGGCCGCCAGAACAACATGGCCGCCGCAGACTGCCAACATCGGCTCGCCCTTATTTTATAGCCCTATATAAATAGAAATATAAATATATTTACTGACCAAATTATGGTATAGCATGTGGTGATAATGATTATGACACCATTTCTCATAATTCCCTGTTATGGTAACAGATTGACATTCTACAGCATACAGGGTATTAACTGGCATCCTTAAATTAAGTCAATCAGTACGAGCAAATAAGCAACTTTTGATTAAAAAAATGTTTAAAAAAGATAAAAACACAAAATAATTTCAAAAAAATGTTTGAAAAAAAAGTGTATTTTTTTTAATATAGCGGTAGGTGAAATATCGCTAGTGTTGTTTATTTACGATATTTTACCTACTGCTAGATGGCGGAGCGCACTCTACGCCTGACAAACTGTTATGCACAAGTTAGATCGTTCAAATTAAAAAAAAAATTATATTGTTTTTTCACATTTTTTTATTTAAAATTTTCTTTCTAGCTCGTATTGATTCAGTCACTTCAAATATGCCGGTTAATTAACACTTATCCTGTATAAGACTATACCTATCTATGTACTGAATGGGTGAGAGCATGTGTTGAATACGAAATACATCGTTTTCATAAAGTGTTTCCGACCTTTATGGAATGAAAGCATCGTTTTTAAAACATTTGCGTATAAAAGAAACCCTTTTGAATTTTACCCCTCTCATATTTTATTTACATGTGTTGAATAAATAATTTTTATAGGTTTTTCCAACGATTTTTCCCTTTAATCATTTATTTATTTATTTACCTGTTACTTAAACAACGTAACAGTATCAACATCCAAATCGTCGAAATTGCGTATCGTCTGCAGCACTGCGTTTTTGCAGTCAAAGAAATTTCGTCAATCGACGTCAGGGGCCCATAGTGGTGGCATAGTGGTTAGGTCGCCTGATCTTGCATTGTAAAGTTCCGGGTTAGATTACCGACTGGGTTAACATTTTCCATTGGAATAATATAAACGGAATTGCATTTCAATGCTGTTGATCGAATGCAATAACATGACACACACTTAGACACACACATACATATAAACACTTCATAGTGGTTGGTTATAAGAGATTGTCGCATGATAATAAACCCGCCCATTGTGAAATTTTACAATAAACAGTAGAGACAAACAAAAATCTAATATATTTCTTTACTATCGGTGACTGAAACGGGGAGATGAAAAGTGTGCAGGATTTGCAATTAATATTTCTATAATCCTTTCCATTTTGCCCTCCCATATTTTCAATAAGTACAACAAAAGCCTGTTAGTAAACAAAACAAACGAATAACAATAGTATGATATGCAAAAAAAAACATGATTTTAAATATCAAGTACGTACATTCCTAATATTTATTTGTCTTATTTCAAGATGGGTTAAGGAATTGGGAGGTGGGATAGGAAAAGTTTTTGGGCCTTTTTTTTAAGGCTCTGTCAAATTTCGAAAATATATTATTTTGACATAAAATCTAAATGAAAATTTGACGACACTTAGAGGTGGAGGCAAAGCACGTATCAACATGATGAAAATAGGAGTATAAAGCACAACTTTCTTATATACCCTCCATGATAGCTCGTTCGCAAATATTTGTTAATTTCGGCTGAATGAGGCGTGTTATTTGAGTAACAAAATGCAACTAGCATGGAATATTGTACGGCGTGCGAAAGTCGCTAATATAAAGGGCCATAACTGGCAAGCAATAAATATACAGGTAATAATAACGCGTCCTAATGAGTTTTTGCCTATCCTGTTTAGAATAGTGGTATCGAAGTAAGTCAAATCGTCAGTCGTATTATTCGGTTTTTGTCCACTGTCGCGGCACAGTGCGACGTTACAACTTCACTGAAATTATTGACGAATATATTGAACGACAAAGGCCTTAATGTTTAAGCCTTTAATGGAAGCGTCTTCAAAGGCTGGCATAAATAAGTACCTATATGTCATTTTGATCGTTTGCAGACATTACTTACCTACCGCGTTTAAAGCGAGATTCAAACCAGGCTCTCTAGAAATTATTATATTCATGTTTTCAAGTACTTACTATGTTTAAGCCAGGTTGCTGGTTTCGGAAAGATGTTGGGGACCTCGAAAGTCGTTTACGAAATCAGTCATAGACCTTAAAAATAAGGTATCATAGACAAAGAGACTCTTAACTCTTAAGCCAGCCCTTATTGAAAGCGTTTATTGACATTCAGATACCGCAGAGTAAAGTTTTTTTCTAACAAACCGTATACGGATACTAAAAAAAAAACGAAATACATTTTAATAATTATTGCTTTTTATCCTTAAGGTGGCAATTCTAGGTGCAATGAGGTAGGTTAGTGCCATTTTTGTTAAAAACTTGATTTTACAGAGAAAATAGGCATTCTAAAATAAAAAATAAAAAAACAAACTAATGAAGTAACTTGATGATTAATAACAGTCATCATGTATCGAAAAAACTTTAATTGAATTCATACAGCTAAACGAGAATTCACAATCTGGCTTAAGTATACGTGGTGTCTCAAAAGAATATTTATTTTTAATGTATCGATATAAAAGAAAGGTTGACGTCTGCCGATAAAATAGTTATTAAATATTACAATACACAGTTTAGGATTTTACTTTTTCTTGATAATATCGTCTAAATGTAAACCATCACGTTATGATACTCATTTAAAGAAACTGCAAAAAATCTCATGACGGCTCGGCTTATAGAGACCCTGTAATGACTGCTATTTCGTCATGGACATTTTCTTATATTAACTGCGCCAGAGAAGTCTGATTATTTGAATTTGAGACATTCCCATTAGAAAAAGTTCATCGGGCTCGAATCAGATCATAAATTGTTGTGACAGTTGTGACATTTACTTGAAAACTTATTTATAGAATGCATATTTTCTGCGAAAACAAAGCTGCGAAAACAAACAACAAAAATCTTGGCTCCGGAAGCCGCCCCCAAATTTTTTACAAGCCGTTTTTTATTGTTAATAAATATATTTGGTGTATGTCCATGCTCCGCGTCTGGCACCCGCAAGGCTTAATTATGCCTACAAGGCATCCCACCCAAATCGGGGATAATCCCCTTTCTGTATAATGAAGGTCAACCCACCCTGAAGCGTTTGAGGGAGATTCGCGTGAATTTAAGTTGTGCTACTTGTTAGCACGCATCTACGGAATAAGTTACTTACCCTTGGAACAAAAGGACAATTTCATCAATACTTTGTATCGGCCAGTAGTCTCAGAAAACTAAAATGAATTGTAACCACATAAGAGCGGTCCATCTATGGAATTGACTACGTCATTCGGTTTGTTTTTACACCTCTGCCAAAAAAGGAGTGTTATGTGTTTAGGATTCATGTAGTTATGTATGTTTTCCGTTTCTTTATTCCATCATAACTTCTAAACCGCTGCTTGAACCGATGTAGAAGTGCGGGTAATGTTAAAATCGTCCCCCCCAAAATCATCCCGAGTATCATAGGGTACTCAAACGCCAGTGCTCAAATGTCGAATAATTATCTAAATGTCCAAATGTTAATAAATTTGCATAAATATTTCGTGTTTAGTATCAAATGAAAAGTCTGATAAAGTATATATATATATATATATATATATATATATATATATATATATATATATATATATATATATATATATATATATATATATATATATATATATATATATATATATATATATATATATATATATATATATATATATATATATATATATATATATATATATATATATATATATATATATATATATATATATATATATATATATATATATATATATATATATATATATATATATATATATATATAAAAGTGTAAATTATTATTTTCAAATTGAAATTATGTATTAATACTAAATAAATTAACGTATAAAATAAATGAAAGGAGACTTATCTGGTCTGTGTAGACCAGGGGCGACTCCACGCCTTTTTTTCTTCTCTATTCTTTCAGTGTTGGTCAATAATCCCTGCTGTGGTATTAGAAGTCTGGTCAACCGGACTTCTTCCTGCCTCATACAGTGGTGACACAAGTGAAAGTCGAGAATCTATGCTGGAAAGGAATAGGCGATTAGTATATCTAAAAACTAATGATTAATGAAAAATGTTGGTTCTATATTTCGGTGTAAACCGTTGTCAAGATAAATGACATTTCTGAAATCGAACAATTCCTTGAAAATTTAAATTCAAGAAATCGAACCAATAGAAATGGTTAATAATATTTTACACGATCCAGCTAAAGTATATCATAACCGACCGTGAAAAATATTATTTTTAATGAATGATTATAAATAAAAAATAAAAAGCAGTTGATGAGTATTAAACCTGATTGAATAAACCACATTAATTTTGTCTATTGAGACCCGAACCTTTGCAAGCGCCTAAAATATAAATAAAAGCCATTTCCCAAGATTTGACATCCCTTTCTTTTGCATTATCACCAAGGCACTTTATTATTTTAACCTTAAAACATTGATCAAAAGTTAAATTATGTGCCCTGGCATGCAAAGATATTGGGAGCTGGCTTTCATTTCCTACACTGGCCCTATGATTATTTAGTCTAATATTAAGTGGTGTGGTTGTTTCGCCGATATAAAAAGCACTGCAAGTGTTACACAGAAGCTGATACACTATATTTTTTGAATAACAACTGCAATGAAAGGGAACCCTGTATTTATTAGTAGTATTTGGACTGGAAAAAAAAGGACTTTGATCTAACAGAGGACAAGTTTTACAACGTGGACGACCACAAGGTTGAAGACCCAAGTTATTATTACCAACAGAGAAATTTTGTTTATTTTTTGTTTTGTTTAATATTGATCTAATATTAGGTGGTCTGCGGAAAGATAAAATTGGTGGTAAATCTAAGAGATCTTTGGTGGACGCATCATTAGAAATAATAGGAAATAAATCAGCTAATATATCTCGCAGTTTCTCGGCTCCGGGAAAATAAGTGGTGCTGAGAAACATTCTATTTAAATTTGAAGATATTTTTGGGCTTGGTGTATATTTTACTTCAGAATTTAGAATATGTTTTTCTAATAGAGGAGCAGGATAATTTCTTTCCAGAAGAGATTTTTTCAGGTTAGTGAGATATTTATCTAAATTTTCCTTGTTGTTAACCAAACGGTGTCCGCGAATGGACATTGAATAGGGAATGGATCTTTTAGTATGAAATGGATGACAGCTATCAAAGTGTAGATACTGTTCCTGATTTGTAGGTTTAATATGGATTGCCGTTTTAATTATACCATCGGAAATGATCAAATCAACATCTAAGAAAGTAATTTGTGATTTAGAAACTGTATGAGTGAAATTTAAAGGTCCAAAATTATTTAGGTCGTCAAGAAAGGCTGTTAACGTAATTTGTCCGTGTGGCCAAATCATTATTATGTCGTCAATAAACCTATACCATAAAATGAGTTTTAAATTTTGTGTTTTAAGAAAATTTTGCTCTAATAAACCCATAAAATGTTAGCATACGAAGGTGCCATTCTAGTGCCCATAGCAGTTCCTTTAATTTGAAGATAAAATTCATCTTCAAAAGTAAAAGCATTACACGTCAAGACAAATTCGGCTAATTTGCAAAGAAAATCTGTAGACGGTATTTGAGGATGAGGTCTATCATCGAGAAAATGAGAAATGGCTTCCAATCCTAAATTATGTGGAATATTAGTATACAAAGATGTGGCGTCAATAGTAACAAACAATAGGTCATCTGACTTTGGAATTACAGTATTTTTTAAAATATCAATAAAATGATAGCTGTCTTTAATATGAGAACTTAGATTTTTAACAAATGGTTGTAAAAAATAATCTACAAAAGCCGAAATTCTTTCTGTCGGAGAGTTAAAGCTTGCGACTATAGGTCGTCCAGGATTATTGGGCTTGTGAATTTTTGGTAATAAGTAAAAATTTGGTGTTCGAATAGGATCTGGAATTAAAGTTTTGACATCTTCGTCTGATAATTTTTCATTTGATTTATTTTGTTCAATGTATTTTTTTATTTTTACTGCAAAATTTTTGTTTGGATCCCTGGATAGTTTTTTATAGAATGTTTCATCCCTAAGTTGCCTCAAGCCTTCAGTCACATAGTCAGTTTTGTTAAGTATGACAGTAGTGGAACCTTTATCAGCCGGCAAAATGACGATGCTGGTATCCTGGCTAAGACTGTCAAGAGCTGCACGTTCATCCACTGATAAGTTTGATGTTGGTTTGAGGTTATTTAGAAAAGATGGTTGTGTTACTTTGTTTAATAAAATTGTAATAAAAATTTCTACCGGATGATTTTTTGGTAATATAGGGGGTTCTTTATTAGAGTATGGACGAAATGGAGTTAGTGCATTGTGTAATTTAGTATTATTATTATTATTGTTATTATTTTGATTTGAATGCCAAAATTCACGCCATCTTAAATTACGACAAAATTTAACAATATCATTACCAAAACTAAAATGGTTCACGTTTTGAGTCGGTGTGAAGTTTAGACCTTTAGATAATACTAAATATTCATTGTGGTTAATTACTTTGGATGATAAGTTTTTGACAGCATTTTTTTCTCTAGCAAATGGAACTTGTATATTATTTGTATCTGATACTGGTGGTATTATATTGTTATTAATTTGGTTTGCTGACGTAGCATGCATCGGTACGGAATCTGATACTAATGGTAATATATTGTTAGCAATTGGGGTGTGCGTCGGTAAGAAAAGTGTACTTTCTTGGGAAACTGTTGGGATAACATTTTGGAGTGAATTTAAATTCCTTGCTTTGTTATTATTGGAATGACTGTAATTTGAAATGGAGATTGGATCCAATATGTTTAGCGCATTGTTACTGGGTATATTGTAAATTTTATGAAAGTTCATTAATAAATTAAGGAACTTTTTATCGTGTTTTAATCTAAGATTATGTAAAATTGTTACAGAATTCTTTACTATTTTATGAGCTTCTTGAAATAAGAATGGTGAATGTAATTTTATCATGTTAACATAAAAATACAGAGAATTTAAATGTTTGTCAACCAAAACCTGATATTCATTTTGCAAAACAGACGTAATTTCAATTGAATACCTTAAGCGCATTGCGCTAAAATCATATTGAATCTCAGGACTAATTGCTGCGACAGGAAATTTTGGTAATAACCCTTTTGGACAAATATTGTTTTTTAAACATTTTGAAAGAAATTCCACATGTCCCGTGAATTTAGCTGTTTTAAGTGAATGGTAATTAATTTGATTTAACCATTGACTATGCATTATAGATGTGATTGCAACATAAGTAAAATAAGGTAATATTTTAATATTTGATTAGTATAAGTGTAAATTATTATTTTCAAATTGAAATTATGTATTAATACTAAATAAATTAACGTATAAAATAAATGAAAGGAGACTTATCTGGTCTGTGTAGACCAGGAGCGACTCCACGCCTTTTTTTCTTCTCTATTCTTTCAGTGTTGGTCAATAATCCCTGCTGTGGTATTAGAAGTCTGGTCAACCGGACTTCTTCCTGCCTCATACAGTGGTGACACAAGTGAAAGTCGAGAATCTATGCTGGAAAGGAATAGGCGATTAGTATATCTAAAAACTAATGATTAATAGAAAAATATGTATATATATATATATATATATATATATATATATATATATATATATATATATATATATATATATATATATATATATATATATATATATATATATATATATATATATATATATATATATATATATATATATATATATATATATATATATATATATATATATATATATATATACATACATACATACATACATACATACATACATACATACATACATCGGCCTATTTGCCTGCTGGATACACTCGGAAAACTCTTGGAGAGGATCATCCTAAACAGGCTGACGAAGTATACGGAAAGCGAGCATGGACTGTAGTGGAATCAGTTCGGATTTCGTAAAGGTAGATCGACAGTGGATGCAATTCGGAGAGTTGTCGAGAATGCCGAGAAGGCCTCTAAACAAAAGCAGAGAGGAAATCGATATTGCGCGGTAGTAACATTAGACGTCAAGAACGCTTTCAATAGCGCTAGCTGGGACGCCATCGTCGGAGCCCTGCATAAAATGAGGGTCCCTGACTACTTGTGCAGAATTCTGAGGAGCTACTTCCAGAACCGAGTTCTGGTCTACGAAACGGACATAGGACAGAAGTCGATAACGATCACGGCGGGAGTCCCACAAGGCTCCATCCTTGGTCCAACGCTCTGGAACGCGATGTACAACGGAGTGTTGACCCTGAAGTTGCCGAAAGGAGTCGAGATCATCGGGTTCGCGGATGACGTTGTCCTGTCGGTTACTGGCGAGTCGCTGGTAGAGGTGGAAATGCTGGCAACCGAGGCGGTCGGAATGATCGAAAATTGGATGCAGGGAGCGAAGCTGCAGATAGCCCACCACAAAACGGAGGTATTGCTGGTCAGCAACTGCAAGGCGGTGCAGCAGGCAGAAATCACCGTTGGAGAGCATACCGTAGCTTCGAAGCGAGTGGTAAAGTATCTGGGAGTGTTGATCGATGACCGGCTGAACTTCAACAGCCACGTCGACTATGCCTGTGAGAAGGCGGCGAAGGCAATTGACGCAATAGCTAGAATCATGCCGAACAACTTTGGCCCTAGCTGTAGCAAGAGGCGACTTCTGGCTAGTGTATCCTCGTCGATACTGAGGTACGGAGGTCCAGCCTGGGTGACTGCGCTGCAAACCAAGCGGAATCGAAGGAAACTGCACAGTACGTTCCGGCTCATGGCCATGCGAGTCGTGAGTGCGTACAGGACCATTTCGACAGAGGCGGTCTGTGTCATCGCCGGAATGATTCCTATCGGCATCACCCTGGTGGAGGACAGCGAGTGCTACGAGCGAAAGGGAACCAGAGGA